>ML802558.1:42858-75088 GCA_009831015.1 Picea engelmannii | reverse complement strand
AAAGGACAGAGAAAACATGGACAGTATCAGAACAACCAGTCCAAGCCACAAGAAAAGACGGACACCGGAAAGATAAAGAAAGATACTGGGAAGTGGTGTGACTTCCATAAGATCCCTTGGCATAACATTGTTGATTGTCGCTCAAAGTAGTCGCTAGTGGCCGAAGTGAAAGCCTATGAATCAGATGCGAGCTAAGAATCTAAGCCAAAACCAAAAAGGGGAAGAAGGATAATTGACATAGAACCTAGTGCCAATGTTGCTACCACCAAGCTCTAGTCTGGTGAACTAGATGTGACAGAAGAAGGAGAACGCCTCTTCCATTCACAGATGTGGGTGAAAGGCACCCCGCTTCACTTCATCGTGGATAGAGGTAGCCAGAAGAACCTCATCTTAGAAGAGGTCGTAAATAAGTTGTCCCTACTAACATCACCTTACCCACAACCCTACACCATTGGATGGCTCCACCAAGGACGTGATATCTGCGTCAGCCAACAGTTTTGATTGTCGTACGACATCAAGCACTTCAAAGATGAGGTATTGTGTGATGTTGCTCCTCTTGAATTTTGTGATGTTATTTTGGGACAAACTTATTTATGGAAATTTCATGTTGTATATGAGTCTAGGCCTTGTAGTGTTATTATTACTTTGAACAGGAAATTGTACAGGATACTCGAGGCAGTCCCACCTAGTGTTATTTCGTTGATCTCTGCTAAGAAATGTAGGAAGGTCATCTCTCAGATGGGGAAGTTTTTCTTCTTTGTTATTCACTCTCAAAATAAGTGAAAGATCATAGCCACATCCAGGGTCTCTGTAGGAGACCTCTCCACACAGTAGAAGAAAGTAGATAAGTTCATGGAAGAATAATCAGATATCTTCTCCTCACCTATCGGGGTACCTCTGCACTTCCAGGTCAAGCACCCCATCGATCTGACCCCCGGTTCACCACCACCCAATGGGATAGTCTATCTCTGCTCTCTGTTAGAGAATGAGGAGATCAAGCGATGGATAGAAGAACTTCTCCAAAAGGGGCACATGTGTCCCATCTCGTCACCTTGTGGGATCCCAATTGTGTTGGTACAGAAGAAAGATGGAACCTGGAAAATTTGCATTGATTACCGAGCTCTAAATAAAATCATAGTTAGAAACTGGTACCTGATTCCCTGAATCGAATACCTCCTTGATCAACTCACGGGGGCCAAATAATTCAGTAATATGGATCTCAAGTATGGCAACCACTAGGTCCCGATAAAATAGACATATTTATGGAAAATCTCCTTCAAGTCGAAATAAGGCCTTTTTGAATGGATGGTCATGCCCTTTGGTTTGACAAATTCTCCAACCACTTTCATGAGGATGATGGACGATATTCTGTGACCATTCACCAATAATTTTTTAGTGGTGTATCTGGATGACATTCTCATTTACAACAAGACTTGGGTCGAACACTTGCAACATACTCAGCAGGTTCTCCACACCTTGTGGAAGGACAAGCTATATGCCAACTTGGAAAAATGCCCCTTCAGCATGTACAGGGTCGCTTACCTGGGCTACATAATTGATCAACATGACGTACATGTGGATCCATCCAAGATCCAAATCATCTGTTACTGGCCAACCCCAACCACACTTAATGAGATTCAGAGCTTCTTGTGCCTTGCTAATTTCTACCATAGGTTCATGTTGGGATTCTCCCATATTGTATGGGCCCTTAGACAAATAGTCGGGGATGGTTGTAAGGAGAAATTTCCGTGGGCTTGGTCCCAACAAAAAGCGTTTGACGATTTGAAGCAGTGCTTGTGCTAAACCCCAGTACTTTCACTACCAGACCTACAACAACCCTTTGAGATCGAGATAGATGCTGCAGACTATGCGGTGGGCGTCTTTTTCACTCAGCATGGCTACCCCATGGCCTATCATAGTGAGACACTATCAGATGTTGTCTGTAAGTACCCTACTTATGACAAAGAAATGTACTCCACTGTAAAATCCTGCTGCCACTGGAGACATTACATTCTTGGGAAGGAGATAGTCTTCCACATTGATAATAAGCCACTTTAGTTCATGCTGACACAAGGAAAATTGCAAAATGATCTCCATCCAAAGTGGTCCACATACTTGCTGCAATTCCACCTCAACATCACGTATAAAATAGGAAGAACCAATCATGTCATTGATTGCCTCAGTAGACCACCAGTCATGACACTCACCACGATGATATACTCCTGTGGCCATGAGACCTCTGGATGGCCCCAACTCTATAAGACAGACCCTGACTTCACCACCACCTACCAAATGTTGGGTGCAAACACAGTTGTCGATAATTTCCATCTTCAGGATGGTTTGTTGTGTCATCTAGGACATATTTGTGTTCCATCAAGAGAGCGAGCGAAGATGATCTGGGAAGCCCACTACAGTTCTGTGGAAGGACACTTCGGTGTCGAAAAGACAATGGCGATGCTATAAAATCATTTCTACTGGCCGAAACTTCAATAGGAGGTCAGAAAGTATATTAGGTCCTACACTGCTTGCGCTATTTCCAAACAAAACACTAAGAAACAGGGCCTGTACACCCCTATTCCTACTCCTAATAGGCCATGGGAATCCATCTCAATGGACTACATGTCGAGCCTCCTATCCACCAAGCATGGAAATAAATGTGTTTTTGTGGTTGTTGATCTCTTTTCTAAGATGGCGATTCTGGTTTCCTGGAAGAAGAACACCACAGTAGAGGCCACTGCCAAGCTCTTCTTTGAAGGAGTCTGGGTACAGTTTTGAATCCCAAAAACCATTATCTCATATCGGGACATTGGATTTCTCAACACATTTTGGTCAAGCGTCTAGTCACTGCTGGACACCAAGCTCACCAAATCCATGGCCTTCCACCCCCATATAGATGGCCAAAATGAGGTCGTTAATCGAATGATTGTGCAAATCCTTTGCATGTATAATTCAAAGAACCCTCGCACATGGGATGAGAGCCTTCCCTATGTCCAACAAAGCTACAACCGAGCCCTGCATAGCTCAACCGACCGCAACCCCTTTCAGGTGGGGTTGGGATTCCAACCATTGGGTCCCATAGATGTTGCACTTCCCCTTCTGGTCACCTCGATGGACTCATCTCCTTCTCCAACTGAAGCTTACAAAGCCACCCGATTCATTGATTGGATTTAGCACATCCACCAAAAAGTTCAGGATATCCTACAGAAGTCCAATGACAAGTATAAGGAGCACCATGATCAACATCAGGTGCCACATAAGTTTCAGGTGGGCGACAAAGTTTGGTTGCACTTGCAGAAAGAATGCCTTACAAGACCCCATCGAAAGATTTTCCCACTCCATTATGGGTCTTTCACCATCACAAAGGCCATGGGGGATAATTATTTTGAGCTCAACATTCCTCCTTTCCTTGGCCTGCACCCAGTGTTCAACGTGGATCTCCTTCACCCTTATTTCCCACCATTATTGGAAACCTCATACATAGAAGAGCAGTTGAAACCAATAGAGATCAACCCTGACTTCATACAATATTTATCTAACGATCATATTTTGGAGACATAGATCAAGGGAGCTCGGTAGTAAAGGATCCAACTTTATCGAGTCGTCAAAGCAAGGGAGTTGTTGCACCAAGGCAAGTGGCTCACCCATGGAAAAATTCAACAGAAATTTCCTCATCTGATGGGGGAACTCAACAAAATGGAGACCATTTCTTCCTAGGGAGGGAGGATTTATCCAGGTGGATATCGGTGGCCACCCACCTTTTCCAATTGGCTCAAATCAGTTTTCTCACAATTTTGGCAATTTACTATTTTTAGCAGTTTTAACTTCCAGGGCCATTTTGAGGGCCTAAATGAATGTTTTTCGGGATCGAGCTTATAAATGGTATTGAAAGGCATGATTGAGACCCCAAAATTAATCTCCTCTACGATACCTTTCCAATGGGCTATCATACACCTAAAATAGAGATCGTATGCAAACATTACGACCCCAGGAATTTGATGTACTAACTTACCCAAATGGGGCCCACATGACTTTTGGCGCTTCATCTCCTAGGGTTAGGTTTTTGGATGTATAGGGTTTTTGGCATTCCTTTTTATTGTGAAAAGGCCTTCAGAGCCTCATTTTAATCATCTTCTTGTGAATGAGTGCAATTGTCACATCTCTTCTCAGAGATAAGCTGCCACCATTCCAGCAAGCTTGTTTTCGCTGCATTTTACAGTTTTAGCTTATTTCCTTATTGAATAGAAAACAAGTTTTATTGTATCTTTGTTAATTTGTGTTAAGAACCTGTTAATAATCTATATTCATTTCATTCTTCTCATAAAATCTAGATCATGTAGCAAACTTGGGGAAGGAGGATCTGGTGAAGTGCACGTACATCTCATGTCCTATGCGGAGTTGGGTTTTGTGGCTCTATGCATGTAAGAGGATTGAAAGAAGATAATAAAGAACATGAAGAGTTGATGGACATAGCCCCACACTGGGGTTGAACCACGTATATCACGTGTTGTGATTTCTTTGTGTTATTGATGTGATTTATGATTAGTACTGAAGCTTAGTGCTTAGTGATATGAATGAATGTTATATATGATCTATTTCTATGTTCTAAGTTCTTGGATGTGTTATATCTTGTTGAATCTTGTGTTGTTATGTAATTATGGTTTTACCTACGATGTGAATAAAGGGTTAAAGACTAATGAATGTTAACTGCTAAGTTCTCTGTTAAGTATTGCGATCACAGATCTATGTTCCATCTAGGTTGTAGACACTTGATTCCTACAATCCCCTCTGCCTCTACCTCAAGTGATACTTCATATTCTTCACAGGTGCTTCCGAAAGGGTTGGTAGTTAGGGTTTTGTTGTTGCACTGTTGAAGCATTGATCCCTGGGTCTACCCCTGTGCCAACAAATGGTTCTATTTCTAGGACCTAAAACTATGATTGTTGGGAACTGAGGAAAAGAGAAAGCTTTGTGCATAGATTTTTTGTTGTAGTGCGCAGTACTCTACTTGACTTATGAAGCTATGTGCTAAGAACTGAAGTTTGATCTGAAGAAAAGAGGTAAGATCTTAAATCTTGGTGCTCTGATAAAGGTAGGATAAGTGGAAATTTTTGTTTCGAAAGAATGGATCTAGGTATATTTGATAGATTTCATCCTAGTATGAAAACTAGGGCACAACTAGAAGAAATAATATGTGATATGAATAGATCTGATAGAAATAGTGAAAGATATGTTATTCCTATGGATAGAAAGAATTTTTTGACAAACAAGTGGATGCAGGATCCTAGAAAGAATTTTTTGCAGGTCCATCACTGTGATCCCATTGCACAGTACGGGAAAGGTTGGGGATCATTTAAGGGAAAGAGAGGATTGACATTATGTTATATTTGCAGAAGACTGGGACATCTTGCTAAGGAATTCCCTGGTAGAGGTACTATTTTCCTTTGTTGTAAATCTACTGGACATTAAGTTTTAGATTGCCCTAGAATGATTGCTAAAGTTGAGAAGATGAACATGAGACAAGAAAACCATGAGGAAGGTCAAGAGAATAAGAATATGCCAAAGAACTAGAAAGAATCTGAGCTATATTGTTGTAGATGAAAGAAACATTGAATGATCACAAAGACATCAATTTATCAGAGATATTAAAAGAGAAAGAGTGAATAGAAACAAGAATAGGAGACTTCCACATAGATAGTGTATTGGACACAGAAACACAAGTTAATATCATAAAAAAAAGCACTGGGAAATCTTAGGAAAGCCTGCTACGATTCCTTCATTGGGAGGAATAGGATTTTTTAAAGGAAAAATGATAACCCTATGTGGAAGACTAAATCATGTACCTATGAGTTCTCATGGAACATCAACATAAGAAGAATTTGAGGTCATTAGTTTTGTTGAAAACAATGCCCATTTTGCACTTTTGTTAGGAAGGACTTGGATTGAGAGAGATCATATCTGAAGGAGAGAAGAAGAGGAAGCTATAGAATAGAAAAAACAAGAATTAAGGTATTTCATGGCTAAGATAATAACACACTTCATAGAAGAACATGAGGATAAGTCGAAGCACCTGAGGTCCATAGACCTAGCTGTCAAAGTAGAAAGAATGGAAGAAGGCTTAAAGAACTTATCCATGCAGAAGAGAAGATCACCTACTCTAGAAACAGTGAAAGAAAAAGTATTACCCTCGAACCCTATGAAATACCCTCAACAGTGAAAAGTTACTATGCTAAGAGAAGATAAGAACAATAATGGAAGGAGGAATCCAGAGATGCATATCACTGGAAAGAAAGAAAGAAATATCAGTAAGAAGAAATGAAAGATAGAAAAATTGCAGAATGTTCTAGAGAGGACTTCACAGAAGGAAGGCTTACAGAAATTGAACCTCCTCGGAATAGAAGAACAACACAGACTATCACTTTTCCTTGGCGAAGAAATATGATCGTTGGAGGCATCTTAGAATGGCTAGCAACGTAGTTATTTCTGGAAGGATTGCCTTTGGACCATTGGGACCGCGCCATAACAGATGGAATTGTATTGATTGAGGCATTCCTTCTCGTTGGAGGACTCTGTTATGATGTTGTCTATTTAACTCGTCAAATGTTTCACTAGGGACACTTTTGCAAATTGTGATTATCCAATCCCGCATAGAACAAATTTCTTTTGCGTAGTTCTTATTGAGACCTCACCACCTGTTCTTCTTACCTGGAGCGTTTTTCCACCTATCCGAAACATTTGATCACGAGCGTGCATTTCCATTGACCTTAGCAGAGTAGAGAAATCCATTGAAGAGATTTTGATTGAACTCATGGAGGAGAAGGTCATGTCGGTAGGAGCATAGGCCTCATCGATGAGAGGGTTGCAAGCCTCCCCATCAACTACATGTTGATCTCAACCATCCCGAACTGTGACAGAGAAATGAAACAAGCACTGCAACGACTTGGTGAATGTGAAGCTCATCCCGCCATTCTTGCCCAACTATATCCTTCCCCTAGATAGTATGGTTATTTGTAACAATGTCCCGAGGGACTTCGACTATACAATGATCACTGCGTACCTCCTGAAGGGGAGACACGCAGTTGGAGCATAGTTAGGATAGATTCTAACACTGAAGATCAGTGAATTCAAATTAGGAGACTGCAAGAACTATGGAATGCTCACACCACACAATTACTTGACCAAGACAATGGGAAATAATTCAAAGATAGTCCCCCAGCCGTGGACCATAGACATCGCAACATCAAAAATCCTCAATGTGATGAATATACCACACTTCAACATACATTAGGAGGTTAACACGTGTGTTAAACTCCTCCTTTCATGCTACCATGGTGGTTACCTTTGGTTGGATAAACACATCACCATAGATACGACATTGATCCACCGCATCACTGGATTGAGCATGCAAGGATCGAACCCTCAAGAGTTCTACCCAAGGAAGGATGCAGACCATGCCCTCGCATAGCGAATAAAAGACACCTATGACAATGTGGAGAAGGGGAAGCAGGGCTATAAGGTAGCCTCCATCCAAAATGGTGCAATGTTCCTAGATTTCCAGTTGATCATTTGTAAGCTCTTCAGGAAGAATAGACCAACACAGGTCACAGGGTTTGTCGTCAACCTCTCAGGAAAATGCGTTGAAGGGTTGCAAATGAACTAGATGAGCTACCTTGTCAACTAGTTGGAACAAGATTACCGTGAAGCGCAAGACCAGGGCTACGAGTTTCACTTCAGTTGATTGTTGATTCTCATTGCCTTCATCACTTGGTAGATGCTAGAGGGAGAGACCTTCCATGAAGTTGATCCATCCGAACCATTGGCCGCAAAGTTCACTACACTATGGTATTCAAGCGACATGGTGAAGTAATGGAAGTCCAATGCAGTGTTACACACCTACCACTTGCATCTAAAGAGAGCCATTGAATCCTTCCCTCACATGACGTTGAATACACTTCATAGGTTCAGGCCAATAGCGAAGTTCTGCGTAGACAGGAATTTCATTTACATCATGATGCGCGGAGATGAACACAGGGAATATAGTGAGTCCTATTACAAACTCACCAAGGAAGATATGGAGGAAATAGCCAAGGAATGGCCTACAAAATTCCTTGTACCAGTCGAACAGACAAAACTCTCTGACCTCGACCTCATTGGAAGTCTTGTAGTCACTCAAGAAAAATATGATGGACCCAGCAGTAGTAAGAGGAAAAAGAAGCAAGAGGTGTAGGAAATAAAAGGCGCATCAGAGGAAATTGCATCAGAGTCACCTGGAGGAGGAGCAGATGACGAAGTAGACCAAAAAGTGGACGAAGGGGAAGAAGACAAGCATAAACAAGGCAAAGTGACACCATCGAAATATCCCCTTACAAAGGCCAAGACATCGAAGAAAATAAAGGTTTCCCCAAAGAAACTTGTTGGACAACTGAGAGGGGGGGGGTGAATCAATTGTTACCGAGCTTAAACAATTATGCTCATTTTAAATTCATTATAGAACTCTCAATTATGATCAAAATAATGCAGGGAAGTAAGCAATAGAACATTCAACATCATTCACACATATTAGATACAAAGAGACAGATATTTCCTGAGGAAACCCATGAAGGGTAAAAACCTCTTCTTCTTTATATGATAAGTAATCTTTACATTCTGTAAATTATCATACTTATGAGAACCAACTCTTAATGAGGCTACAACCTCTATTTTGCAAGTTGCTACTTACTGAGAGCACCAACTCTCTAGATTCTCTAGCACCCACTAGAAGGAAGAAACGACTCCCTGGTTTCTCTAGCACCCACTAGAAGGAAGCACCAACTCCCTAAGAGTTACAACACCAACTAGATGGAAACACCAATTGGATGGAAGAACCAACTTCCAATTACACAGGAACCAACCTATATATCAGAGAACCAATGCTCTCCCTTGCACCACCCTACCACCTTGGCTTCTCTGGTTGCAACCAGATGGAAGCTACAAATCCCTGTGTTCAAGCACCCACTTGAACCTCTGAGGAAAACAATCCTCCCTAGCACCTCCCAACCACCCTGAAATATCAATCTTTGCTACTGAAACTTATTACAGTGATATAATGTTCATCAATGGCTTACTAGTCTCATCACTGTTCTGCTACACTACCCTGCTCTGCCTGCCTCACTGTCTTCCTGCACACATGCCTTGTGCTTTCCATTCTTCTGCCTTTTATGCTCTGTGGGCCATGTCCATTCAATGCACCATTCCTCTTCTATGTATTTCAGTTGCTGCACACTGCCTCCTTCTACACGCCTAAATCACTCTCAATAGCTGCCCTCATCTCTTCTTTGTTCTACATTCTCATAGCCTCTGTGCACCTTGTGCATGCTATATGCGCAATGCTTCTGCATGCTCTACGCCGCACCATTTTTCTCCACATCAGGATATACACTACCACTCCACTGCTTCACTCCCTCGAGCATCAACACACTCTCTTTGTTCTGCAGTTCTACTCTGCTTCAAGCTGTTATGTAATTCTTCTCTTGCTTCTGTCTATTCCTCATATGTTACTCATCTCTAAGTTTTATCTCACACTGCGCATACTGTCTGTCTCACACTGCCCATACTGTAATTTTCCCTTTCTTATAGTTCAACTCATTTTTCATTCATAACGACCAACAACACATAGTCACTGTGTGTTTCTTATATACACTACAACCCCTTCAGTTACCCCTCAAAACCCTAGAACAACACTTCAGCAACTGAAATGCCAACCTTCCAAGAACCATGATTCAGTTTTGCTAACTGAATCGTAACTGAACAATTAATCATGAAGAGAAACAATATCCCTTCGATGAGATTTCCAAGTATCCAACACCATTGGATTACAAGAACAGGGTCTCGTGTTGATTTCTCCATTTCACATTTCGACATTTCATCATTCATGTGGTGAAGAGTCTTGACACTCCAAGTCACTATCACTAAAATGGAGCTTCGTTGCACTAGCTCCTTCCTCCATCTTCTGCAGATGTGACCACTAGCTGTGACCATAGCCTTATTCAAAAACACATTTCAGCATTTCAGCATTTTTGTGATGAAGTGTTTTGACACACCAAGTCACAAACCCCGAAATGATCTGAAGGTATTTCGACATTTAGCATTTTGGCGTTTCGACATTTCTGTGATGATGTGTTTCAGCACTCCAAGTCACAAACCCCGAAATGATCTGAAGGTATTTTGGTGTTTTTCATTTCGACGTTTCGACATTTCTATGTTGAAGTGTTTCGACACTCCAAGTCACGAACCCCGAAATGATCTAAAGGTATTTCGGCGTTTCTCATTTCAACGTTTCGGCATTTCTGTGATGAAGTGTTTCGACACTCCAAGTCACGAACCCTGAAATGATCTAAAGGTATTTCAACATTTCGCATTTCGTGATTTCATCATTCCTATCGTGAGTGTCCTTGACACCTCAAACTCCCGGTATCTGAAACTCTGAAATGGAGTCAGATCAACGGTCCACGATATCCCTTTGATCAACGACTCAGATTAAATCGTGGTTTCGCATTTTGAGATTTTGAGAGGTTAGGGCACCTCCTTCCTTTGACTTTCCAGTCAGCAAAATGTTGATATGTGACCACATGTCCTTCCCGAAGATGGACGGTTCTCCTGCTTTCAATATTTTGTAAGCCTGCTTCCCCTATAACTTTAAAGAATGTGCAAGTTCTCCTGGATCCAACGATGGTCGGACCCTGCGCTCGTATCTAACACTCGAGATTTGTCCTCCATCTTTGTGCTCCTCCTGTCTGGATTCAGATCTGATGGTCATCGAGAATTTTGAATGGGATCCAACGATCACTATTTCTCTTCATTGTTACACTTTTGATCTTTCCATGCCATCATCGCTGCTGATCTTCCTTGCCTTCCTATTTTCCATTGTTTTCTCCCAACTGTAAACCTGCCAACGTCGCTACTATTCTTTTCTGTAACCATACCTTCGTCGTTGTTGTTCTTGCCATCAATAATTGTAAGCATGCTATCATTGTTGTTGTTCTTACGTATAGACATGCCATCGTTGTTTTTGTTCTTTCCATCAATGACAAGCATGCTCTTCTTGTAAACATGCCAACAAAACTCTCAGTGTGGAAGAAGTCACGAGCTAATAAACCTCCATTACAAACTGTGCTCATGGTGGATGATCTTGACCTCATCATCACCATTGTATCAGATACCTTAGAGGACATTTTGTAGTGAATTGAAGACAAATAGGAGACAATGTTTGACAAGATCGAGGCGAAGCTCAAAGGGGTACAACAAGATCTTTGTTCAAGCCGCCCAGTGTATACTACATCGTTGTCATCAGGGGGCATAAAGGTAGGATATGAGCTTGCCCAGCTACGTAGAATAGAATATGTGACAGAGGCTCACCTTCGTTGGGTCCAAGAATAAAAAGAGAAGGCCATAGAGGCTATGAAGAAAGAAAAGGAGGAAGCCCTAGAGCAACATCGGGTTGCACAACAAGAGAAATATGACCTCCAGATGCAGTTTGTAGAGAATAAAGAGAAGATCTACAAGGAAAAGGAATAGTTGCTTGCAGAGAAGATTAGAGTTAAAGAAGAGATCACTAGAGCACTTCACTCTGTTTCGGGCCTGGCACAAATGGAAGAGGAAATAGTTGAGAGACAAGTGGGGAAGCTTCCTGAATCCATTCAACAGCTCCAAGCAAGAGTAACAAAATGGGAATTGCAAGCAGTGCCGAGCACTCCCCAAGAAGTGTGATATCAGAGGGAAGAAACTTCTCGGAGTGTAGTTGGAAGAATCAAGGCATTGTCATTAGAATGGAAAAAACTAAGAAATCGAAGTGCGTAGACTTATGAACGCCTTGCAGAGGACCCAGAATTAAGGACATTGGAGTCACATCTCAAGGAAGCCAAGAAACAAGAAGTGACAGTGCAAGCGCATTTGAAGGTATTGTCAGCGGTCGAGAAGATGAAACGGTCACAAGAACAATGCGCAGTTTAGAAGCAGGTCCATGCCATCCAGAGTAAAGTCATGGAAGTGACCCAACAACTTCATCCGGTATAGGATGAATACTTCACACGTTTTGAGGAGATCGAGGGACAAGGTGCACAGTTCAAACAAGAGGTAACCTTAGTGGAACAACGCTTGGAAGGACCTGTCACCAAGAAGGTCATTCAGGAGTTCACCGAGTAGGAGGCTCTGGCGAAACAAAAATTCGAGGAAGCCCGAGCCAAGCTCGAGGTGCTTGAAATAGATTTTCCCAGATTAGAGTGACTCAATATGAGTCACATGTGAGTGTTGGGGTCCTGTTGGCCCTCAACCAATTTTTGGAGAACCTTGGTCATGTTTGACCATTTTCGAGACTTCGACAGGATGGTCAAAGACGGAGCGCCCAGGAAAAGTGGATATCACTGGATCTCACCCCATTTTTTATAGGATTTTTGGGTTTAGGGATTATGTAATGGGTATGGGATGTTGGCCCATGGGTTTACCCATGCTTAGGCCCATTCTGTAAATGTATAAATAAGTAGCTAGGAATTGTAAGAAGCATAAGATAAGAGAAGACCTAATTTGGCTTTGTGCAAGATATGTAAAGGTTACTAAGTGTGATTAGTTGTAAAGGCTCTATGCATACTATGTGTTGAGAACTTGCAGAGTTAAGTGAAAGTGATTGTCATGCATCCCCCCTACTTCAACAGGGTCTGTCGACCTCCCGGTCACTGGATATTCTCACACTTTGAGTTGGAGCAGCTCGTCGATTCCCCGTGGGAATATTCACGCAAATATCCACAGGTCCTATTTCATGAAACTCCGCCCGCGTGGACAAGTAGTGGGTGAAAGCCTTACTCCATGCTATCACCGAATGTGACCAAAGGCCTATCCAAAAGGTGCTTCAGGACTTTGAAACCTCAGGTGTTTTGTTATGGGCCAATCTTGACTCTCTGCACTCCCGAGTTCTGATCCTTTGAACTAGAGCCTAGCACTAGCTAACTCCTCCCTTATTCTTCAAACCATGTGACCCCTCGCTACGACTTGGGGCCAAACCTATTATCATTTCAGGACTTCATGCTTTGCGAATTTGGAAACTATTCCATATTCCTTCCTCAGTTTCCCTGAAATATGAACTTCACACCTGTCAGATCGACAGTCTAGACTTCCCCATGATCCAATGGCTTAGATCAACTCTTCGCAAATCGGGACTTTGCATTTCGTGAAGTTGGAGGACTGCTCACCTCCCTTCTCCTGATCCCCGATACCTCCTTGGACAATAAATAGTCCATGTTCTCCCTTCAATCGACAGTTGAGATCAAATCATGAACTTGGCCTTTGCAACTTCTCACGACTCTTACCTTGGCTTTTCCAATCCATGAATCAGTGAAACATTGATCCTTCACCACGTGTCCTGTCTTGATGGATGGCTAGGATTGTTGCATCTCCCAGCTCCTCAGTTATTCACCTCCTTCCTTCTCCCTAGATTCTTCCTCTGAAGTACATGGAACTTTTCCACGTGTCCTCTATATCCAATGGTTTAGAATCACTTCCCACCTTTCCCTTTGCGAAGTTTAGACTACTCTCCCTCAATTCTTACAATGTCTGAGTTCTCGAACTCTCAGATCTAATCCTGCACTCTAAAACAGTTAAAATGTGTGTACCTTACCTAGATCCAATGACTATTTCTCCATGCATTCCCATATCTGATGGTTGAGATCTGTTTCCTCCTGTGCGCTCTTCTTCTGGTGTTTGGACGTATATATAACGCTCCAAATCTCTTCCTCTTAAGTTGATATGATGATTGTTGTCACTCCTCCTTCTGATCTTTTCTTTCTCGTGACTTGAAAGAATTACTAAGTGTCAAAGGCCTTGACCTTTGGTGATTCTCCTATAATCTCAATGACTTTGGATCTCTTCTTTGTTCTGGAAATGTTATCCCTCCTGAACTTTGGAAATGTAATTTATCCTTGGCCCTACACACACCTACGCTCTATGTGAAACTTTGCACTATTCCCCTTGAGCTTTAGGGACTTGGAATAAGGCCACTCTTGTACACTCCTTGCGCTCTGACTAGCCTTCATATGGATATATTTCAACACTTCATCTGAGTGTTGGCCTGGTGCACTCCTTGCACAGGTCTTCCTCTAGAGTGTTCAACAACTCTGTATCAACCTTTATCTCCTCAAAAGGATATAAGTACCCTATTGACAAATTATGTTCAAGAAATCCTTGATGATCTTACAGAGTGTTCAGTAAATCTATAAGTGTCTTCCCCTCTGACACTTCTCATGTCTTTGAACATGAAACACAGTTCTCTTTTGTGCACTCCTTCCACCTACTCGATACACTCCGGCAAAGCTTTACAAAATCCTCAGCAATTCTGTCTCTCTGTGTCTTCCTCTGCACAATCTCTCCTACAAGGTGTTTAGTAACCTTGAGGTTTCTCCCTTGAGTTTATGATTCCTTTGGTGTGACCTCCTGGCACGTTATTTCCTGAATTCAACATGGAACTCAGATGTTCACTTTGCACTGGCTCACAGAGTCCTCAACACTCTGTCATGCACTCTTTGCATTTATCCACAAAGAACCCAGACTGAAATCAACAACTCATAGAAAACAATTTTTTTCTACACCTTGCAGATGGAGTCTAGCATACATCTACCACATAAAATAACACACACATTACATTCATCACATATTCATAAACACATAGAATCATATGCAGGAAAAACTGCTTTGTGTTAATCTCAGAATGTGTTATAGCAAGATTTTCCTCACCATTGTTATCTTGCATAGAGGGCCTTTTTCCATTTCCCTATGTAGACTTTTCATCCTTTTTTGATGAATCCAGAGATAAAAATACATATTTTTCCACATATACATGCCATATCTACTATACAACATGCGCATACATAGGCTAATTGACTACAACCCATGTACATCGGGATTTGTGCCAGAAAATACAAAAATAAAGTCGGGTTTCCATGTCACGACATGAGATCTCTGATCCTTGGTCTTACATATACTAGAAACGTTCTGAATCGGCCCTTCAGTTGCATTTTGAAGGATATAAAAGCACAATTCTGAGCTGTGGAAAAGAGGAGAAAGCATTCAACTTTGAGAGCAAAGTTACTCTGGAGAAATTATTTCATATTGAGTCTGCATCCCTTTGTTCCTCAAGTCCTAACATATTGTTCAACCCCCAAGCTCTTTCCCTATTGTTGAGAGAACCTCATTGTCTCCATTCTATGAGCTTTCCTTTGGTGAAGGATTGAAGTGGTGGAGGCCCAATTGGAAGGAATCTAGTTTCTTGGTTTCGAACTGCTCTGACACGAAAGTCTGTAATGTTGTCACTTTTGTTGATCATTTATTAATAGAAATACTCCATTCTCATTGTATTGGTATCGTGAAAATATATGATTATTATCCATGGGAATGTTTGTAATTTTTATTAATGTATTATGCTATCTAATGTGATAACCCCTTTATATTGTCACTATATACTCGCTCTTCTTGTTTGTTGAGAACTTGTTGCAGGTATAAAGCTTTGGGTCGAAGTGCTCAACGGTGGAACATCATCGAATGTTGGATCGAGGTAGGCCTCTTTCCTCTCTTTCGCATTATTTTATATAGTATACATTGGAATTGAGTTGATTTCTGCAGTCATACCTGTCTGTTGTTGTTTACGCTAGCCATAGAGAGATTTTCCCTCGTAACAGAATTGGTGACTTCACCGGGGAGAGATCTTCCTTCTAAGGGTTGAAGTACTTTTTATTCTTGCATTTCTCTTTTTCCTTTGTGTTTCTTGCATGGACTTGTTTTAAATCATGTATTCTCCTTTTTCCTTGACAGTCACGTATACACGTGTTTTGTCTCACTGCAAGCTGCATATATACGCACTTTTATCCTGAACAATTGCATATACCACTTTCCCTTGCTTGTTTTCTTGGTTTAGTGGCTGCTGGGTGGGATTTGATGATTGTTGAGCCTTCTTAGGTCTCTATAGTGCCTGTTGAGATTCTCTGGGTCGACAGGAAACCTGTTTGGAGTTGAATTTTTGGTCGTAGTCTTTCTCTTTATTTTTCATTTTTTGATTTGTCCTTGTACTCTGGGTTGTTTTCTTGGCTTCTTGGTATTTTGCTTGAGTTATTTCTTTTATACACAGTAGAATTTTATATATCAAGTTGCTTATCAGTCCATGCATTTTCCTTTTTCGTATATTGAAAATACAAAAAAATAGGCATTTTACATTGATTGGCATTTTTGTCTTTTGAATATCTATCGTTCGCTTAGTGCATTTAGTGAAAGATTGCATTTTACTTTTGAATTGCAGAGTTGAAATTGAAAATTGCACTGTTTTTATATGCATATCATTCATTGAAAAAATTGAATATAGACTTTGCATTATATTCATATTTATTTTCTTGCAGAGTCATCACATCATGAGTTTCACTTCGATACCTTTTTGAGTAATCACGGCCAACAAAATTTATGCTTTAAATTAAAATTGATTAGTCATGATTTTAATATCAGAATGTCTGTTACAATGTGTACAAAATCTCAGACTGCTACAGAGTCTCAGCTTCCTCTCATCTCATCTAATCTCTTCTGAATGCTCTAATGAATATAGATACAAAGATCTTTTACAAAAGAGGGGCTCCTCGAGCCTTTTCCTCCATCTACCTACTCTCATTAATTACATTGAATTACATTCAAATGGTTGTCTAGTCTAGATCGGATCTAGATCTTATCATCCTGTCATCCATTAAAGGTGACATCATATCCTTCCTGCTCAAAGGCATGAATTGGCTCTTCCATCCTTAAAAAAATTTAATTGCATTAAATTAAAATTTTGAAATTTGAAAATGAGGGAAAATGAGAGGGTTGTGACTCTGCCCTCCTTGAATGTGCATTGATGTGCTGGCTGGCTGGCGCATTGATGAGGTGGAGCAGTGCTCCTACATCGTAATCCACTACTGTGAAAAATTCATGGGCTCCTACTCATGAGGTTCCCAGCTCTATTGAAATCCTCCTGGATCCCAAACTCTTCTTTGGAGATGTCCACCTGCTCCACTACTTTGTTGTTGCTGCTACTTCTTCCCTGCATCTATCAAAGGCTCTCCTTTGCTAAGCACCATCCTACTGAAATATTCTTGCGCTAACCTCAACATCAGCCTTCTTATATCCTCAATCACCTCTTACAGCTGCTCTGCTGGTTGGATTCTTCTTCCATGCATAATTCTCTGTTGCATCTCATCCTTGTGAATGGCTAGATCAACTTGATCCCCCCTCCTATATTCATCTCCTATGGAACTAACTCGCCAGCCTGCTACAGATTCCACTTTCGCAGTCTCATCACTGAGTTTCTGCTCAACTTCTCCTTGTTATCGTCGGGCTAATTGTTAAGTGCGGACACAAATCAATCCCCCTAGCTTCACCACGAAACTAGAACAAAACAATATAGTACACTACTCTTTCCTTACATTTCAATTATCAAATGAGAAATGGATCTAGAACATACCTTTTAAATATCGAAGATCCGACTTCGCCAATGCAATCCAAGCTTTGTCACGAGGTTTATGGAGAAATATCTGCAAATAAAAACAATCCAATGAAGACAAGAATAACATAGTCTATTTAATATGAAACTATGTACGTGATGAAGGAATCATAAAATATGAACAAATAACATTCATATAGGAAAGAAAAGTATATATAGATTAAATAATGTGGAAGAAAGATACACCCATATGCCTTGATGTTGTCAGGTTCCTTCCAACAGTTCCTTGCTTCCCACACACTTCTAATCTGCAGATTATGAGACTGTAGATCTCATAGATGCTCACAATCTATGTTGATAGAGAAAATCTCAAAGCCACTCTAATCAAGCCAAATTTCCAATCTACAAAACTCAAGCTCAAGCCAATCTAACTTTCTCCATGAGAGATCCTTTCCTTTTATAAGTTGAAGAGGATAAGGTGAGGAGGTTAGGATGATCCCACTAAATCATGATAGCGAGTAAGATCCAAACCATTTGGAGGCCACCTCACCATAGAATCTTCTCCTTCTAGAAGCATCTAGAAGATGCTCATTTTTCCCACGTACAGGAATTTTTGCACCCTAGCTATAGTGCAGCCTGCGGAAATCAGGCATTTCTGCACCCTAGCTATAGCGAAGCCTGCGGAAACTCTGCAGCCTAGATTTAGTACAGCCTGCGGAAATAAAACATTTCCACACCCTATGTATAGAGCATCCTGCGAAAATCCTCTTTAATAGGGTTTTTAGAAAGGAAAATACAACTTCTTCTCTTCGTAAAAGTTCTTCTCCCTTCTTTCTTCAGGAATTTAGGCCACTAACCCCTCTGAAGGAAACAGATAGGTTTACATCATTAACGGTCATAGGGATGACGAAAATAATGTGTAGCAGAGAGCCCCCCAAAGTATGAAGTTAGAATAGAGTGATAGATGAAACACTTTGTTGAGTGTGTGTAGGGAACAAGGAACATTTGTTTGGAAACCTCCCAACAAACAAGGAAATATAGTACAATAATATATCTTCACTAAGGTAGGCATTCCCATACTCATAATACAAATGAATCAAAGCATAAATTTCGACATGAAAAGATCCATGTCAAGATAGGTCATGTCCACCAAACATACACTGTGGATCCATGCCAATATGACTCAAATATGAACATAGCCACCAAAAATACATTGTGGATCTATGTGTTAAAGACTCAAATTTGAACATAGCCACGAGACATACAATGTGGATCTATGTAATAGTACACTGAATATACTCCAATGCAACCTGAATCTGTCAGAAAATATCCAAGTTCTTCATCTCCACCACTCTATAGTATGAGTCTAGCCATGTGATTACAAGTGCCAAAGTCAAACATGGTAGAAACCACTTGATTACCGATAATTACTGAATATCATTAACAAGTGCGAGGTAAATCACCATTAATGTCAATGACTCCCAAGGTACACTAGTACAATCCAACGAATGCAAATTAATGAGTTGAAGTCGAACACTCGGCGGAATCTCCCGATCAGAGGTCAATAATGAAAACCCACTGTCAAAAGTGAGGAAACCTACCATTGAGGTATGCAAGTTCCAAGGTACCAATTAGTTTCAAAGTATAATTCCTGGATAATGAGTTGAAGTCTACAAGAAAAGACTCATCACAAGAGGGCCTTAATGTATCCCCCATCAATGACATGAAATAGGTAACAAGATTTCAAGTATATTAGAGTAACCAATGACTTAGGACTGACTCAGGGATGGTCGACGTAGTAGAAGGCTTAAGGATTGCAGAAATGGTCAATGCAATAGAAGGCTTTTCAAGTTGAACTTCTCTTTGATCATATTGACAACACGACAACTGTCTTGGAAACATTGAATCAACAAGAGGGATCACAGACCAATTTGTAATCTTATAAAGGAGTATGACCAAGAGACAAGAGGATATTCCAACCTAGACACAAGGAGAGTGAAAGGGTTTCATGTTCAAAAGCGACTCTTCCATAGAATAAAGGTTTAGATACATTTCTTTCCAAATTTGTCCCCCACCATTTTTGGCGAGTACCTCTTTATTTTTATGCAAACTTGAGGAGGATAACATATGCTTGTAGATGTAAGCTCATCCTTTAGACAAGTCCCTTGGAGTATGTTTAATGAACCCTTGGAAGGAGTGGTTCGGTCCCATATGGGCCTTTCGATGTTTGTTTTATGAGTCCAAAGAAAGAAAAATCAGAGTTTTTTCATGTTTAGAGAGTCCGAAAAATACTTAAAGAGAACTCTCTTAGTTCCTTTTTCATAAAGTAGTCTGATGAGACTGAAAAAGAGATAACATATTTCTCAACAGACATTTTCTTCAAATACTTTAACGAGCGTGAAAAGAACAAGGTTGCTCGACAATATTTTCATGTTTAGAGAGTTTAAAAAGAGCTTAAAGAGAACTCCAGGGGAGTCCTTTTTCATATAACCTTTACGAGTCCGAAAAAGTGATAAACGTTTACTCAGTTACATTCTCAGGTATTTATGAGTGTGAGAAATAACAAAGACTAATCTCGATATTGTTTTCATTTTTACGCAAGCTTAAAACCAAAACAAAACTATCCTTGGGATAGATTTTATTTTTCCACAAGCTTAAAACTAAACAAAACTATGCTTGGACCTGGTTTCATTTTTACACAAGATTAAATCTAAAAAAAAATATCATTGGACCTGGTTTCATTTTTTAATTAGCTTGACACGGGAATGGGAACTATGCTCTTAACGTCTTTTTCATTTTTTAGCGAGGTTGCCACAGAGATGCAAAAACTATCCTCGTAAATGGTTTCATTTTTTAGCGAGATTGAAATCAGAAAATCATGCTCAAGGGTTCTCAACTCATGGTTCATAGATTCGCATGGTTGGTACTTAGCCCCTAGTTTAAGAAGCTAGTGTCTCAACTTCAGCATGAAGTCCGGAGACTAGAAGCAATGCCTCCCAAGCTTTGTTTCATCTAACGACACAAGCGGAGGAGATGAAGGTTCAAATACTATACGTGGGACTTGACTCAAACGGAGAGGGGGGAAAATTTGTTTCATTTTTTAATGAGCTTGACATAGGAACAAGAACTATGCTCGAGAATCTAGGTTCAATCCCCAAACCTTTGTTTCATTTGTTAACGAGCTTGACATAGAAACGGGAACTATTTTCTTAACCTCTTTTTCATTTTTTAACGAGGTTGCCAATTTTGTTATCAGGCTAATTGTTAAGTGAAAACAGAAATCAATCCCCCTAGAGTCACTACAAAACTAGAACAAAACAAGACAGTACACTACTCTTTCCTTACATTTCAATTATGAAATGAGAAATGGATCTAGAACATACCTTTTAAATATCGAAGATCCGACTTCGCCAATGCAATCCAAGCTCTGTCACAAGACTTATGGAGAAATATCTGCAAATAAACACAAGCCAATGAAGACAATAATATCAGATTCTATTTGATATGAAACTATGTATGTGATCAAGGAATCATAGAATATGAAAAAATAACATTCATATAAGAAAGAAAATTATATCTGTATTAAAGAATGTGGAAGAAAGATACAACCAGATGCCTTGATGTTGTCAGGTTCCTTCCAACAGTTCCTTTCTTCCCACACACTTCTAATCCACAGATTCTAAGACTGTAGATATCATAGCTACTCACAATCTATCTTGACAAAGAAAATCTCAAAGCCACTCTAATCAAGCCAACTTTACAATCTACAAAACTCAAGCTCAATCCAATCTAACTTTCTCCATGAGAGCTCCTCTCCTTTTATAAGCTAAAGAGGATAAGGTGAGGAGGTTAGGATGATCCCACTAAATCATGAAAGCGAGTAAGATCCAAACCATTCAGAGGCCACCTCACCATAGAAGCTTCTGCTTCTAGAAGCATTGAGAAGATGCTCGTTATTCCCACGTACAGGAATTTGTGCACCCTAGCTATAGTGCGGCCTGCAGAAATCAGGAATTTCCGCACCCTATCCATTTTGTGGAAACTCAGCAGCCTAGCTTTAGTACAACCTACGAAAATCAGGCATTCCCGCACCCTATGTATAGAGAAGCTTGCATAAATCCTCTTTGATAGGTTTTTACAAAGGAAAATACAACTTATTCTCTTAGTAAAAGTTCTTATCCCTTCTTTCTTCAGGAATTCAGGCCACTAACCCATCTTAAGGAAACATATAGGTTTACATCATTAATGGTCATAGGGATGATGAAAATAATGTGTAAAACTCCTTCTAACATATTTTCTTTTGCCATTTCTCCAGATGGCATATTTCCATCTTCCTCCAACTACTCCTCAGACTAGAATTTTGATTCACCTTCTGCTACAGGCCTCTGTGCTATAGTCATCATCTGTTCATCTTCCCGGATGAATTTTTTGAGCAATTCTGTCAAATTCCCTTCTTCCAAAATCTTCATGATTGTCTGTTCATGGCAGTCATCTACTGGATCTGGATTGTTCAACCAATCCTCTAGCATCTCTAACTCCTTCTCTCATTGAGTGAACATATTAATTGTGTGCTCTTCTTTTTCTGGGGTAGACATCAATATTTGCTCCTTCTCTTCCTCTATGATAGTCATTGTTGGCTGTCCTTCTCCTATTGTTGCATCAGTAACATAGTCTCTGGCCTCAACTGGGGTACTTGATAGGAATACTTCAATTCCTCCAATGATCAGAATGTATTTCTGATCCTCCTCTCTCAGCTCCCCTTACTTATCTGAACTCACCTTTGAGTTCCCGAGACTCTCAGATAGTCTCGTCTCTTCTCCCTTACTCACTTGGAAAATTGGGATTTCTTCCCTACCCACCTGGAAGTCTATGAGATACACTAATATCATCTCATTTCCCATATAGCAACCTGAACTTTCTTCACTACCCACCTGGAAGTCTCTGAGATCAACTGATCTGTTCCCCTCATCATCAATGAGACTCTTCCCAGTTTCTTTCTCACAAATGTAAACCATTTCCTCTGTGTCTCTGAGGCTTTCAACATGCCTCAACCACCTTCTCAACAACTGTCATTTTCCTCTAGCCAACAATTTCTTAATTGGCCACTCCACCTTCTTCTTCATGGGCCACTCGTATACCCAATGCACTTTAGCATCCTGTTGCATTTTAAATGCAAGTTTCTTCATCTATGCTCTTATATCAACGAGCTCTTTGTCCATCTCTTCCTTGTTTTTCTTATGGAGGTCCTTTCCTTGACCATGCTTTCAGCCTTTAGTAGCCATATTCACCTTCAATAATCCTTCCTGGAAAATCCTTTTTTCACTCTGCAACTGCGAGCATTCCTAGCTTCTTCTACAACCCACCTAACCATTTAAATTTTTGTTGTTGCGTACGTGCAACAAATTTCTCACAGAGAATCAGTACCCTTCTTCCCTTCACCTATTGTCTATAGGAAAAATTTAGGCTCTGATACCACATGGTACAACCCCCCTACCTCAGCAGGGTCCTCCGACCTCCCAATCACTAGATATTTTCACACTTCGAGATGGTGCATCTCGTCGATTCCCACAGGAATCTCCACACAAATATCCACAGGTCCTATTTCACAAAACTCTGACCACTCGGACAAGCACTTGGCACAAGAATTCCTCCATTCGATCATCGACTATGACCACAGGACTATCCAAAAGGTGCTTCAAGACTTTGCAACCTCGAGTGTTCTGTTAGGGGCCAACCTTGACTCTCTGCACTCTCGAGTTTTGATCCTCCGAACTAGAGCCTAGCACTAGATATATCCTCACTTATTCTTTGAACCATGTGACCCCTTGCTATGACCTAGGGCCAAACCTCTTATCATTTTGGGACTTCGCACTTCACGAAGTTGGAAACTAGTGCAACTCCCTTCCTCGGATTCCCCTAAATTTGAACTTCATGCCGATCAAATTGACGGTCCAAACTTTCCCATGATCCAACGGCTCAGATCAACTCTTCACGAATTGGGACTTTGTGTTTCGCGAAGTTGGAGGACTAATCCCCTCCCTTCTCTTGATCCAAGATATATCCTTGGACAATCAATGGTCCACGTTATCCCTTCAATTGACGACTGAGATCAAATCGTGAACTCGGCCTTCGCGACTTCTCATGACTCTTACCTCCGCTTTTCTAATTTGTTAATCAGCGAAACACTGATCCTTCCCCATGTGTCCTATTTTGATGGACAACTAGGATTGTTGTAGCTCCTAGCTCCTCGGTTATTCACCTCCTTCCTTCTCCCTAGATTCTTCCTCTGAAGTACACGGATCTCTGCCATGTTTCCTCTAGATCCAATGGTCTAGAATCACTTCTCACCTCGCACTTTTTAAATTTTAGATTACTCTCCCTCAATTCATCCAATGTCTGAGTTCTCAAACTCTCGGATCTAATCCTGCACTCTCAAAGGGTTAAAATGTGTGAAACTTACCTAGATCCAACGACTGTTGGTCCACACACTCTCAGATATGATGGCTAAGATATGTTTCCTCCTATGTGCTCTTCTTATGGTGTCTAGATGTAGATCCAACAGTCCAAATCTCTTCCTCTTCAACTAATTTGACGGTTGTTGTCGCTCCTCCTTTTGAGCTTTGATTTCTCCCGAGTTGAAAGAATTACTAAGTGTTAAAGACCTTGACCTTTGGTCGTTCTCCTATGAGCCTAATGACTTTGGCTCTCATCTGCATTCTAGAAATGCTATCCCTCCTGAGCTTTGGCAATGTAATTTATCCTTGGCCTTGACGCACACCTACACTTTGCGTCCAACTTTGCACTATTCCCCCTGAGCTTTGGGGACATGGAATAAGGCCACTCTTGCACACTCCTTGTTCTCTGAATAGACTTCATATGGAAATATTTCAACACTTCATATGGGTGTTGTCCTAGTGCACTCGTTGCACATGTCTTCCTCCAGAGTGTTCAACAACTATGTATCAACCTTTCTCTCCTCAAAGGGATATAAGTACCCTCTTGACAACTTATGTTCAAGCACTCCTTGATGATCTTACAGAGTGTTAAGTAAATATGTAAGTTTCTTCCCCTCCGAGACTTCTCTTGTCTCTGAACTTGAAACAAAGTTCTCTTTTGTGCATTCCTTGCACCTACTCGATACCCTTTGGCAAAGCTTTACAAAAACCTCAACAATTATGTCTCTTTGTTCCTTCCTCTGCATAGTATCTCCTCCAAGGTGTTGATTAACCTTGAGTTTTCTCCCTTGAGTTTATGATTCCTCTTGTGTGCCCTCCTCGCACATTCTTTCCTGAATTCAACATGTAACTCAGATGGGAACTCTTTGCACTGGCTCACAGAGTCCTCAACACTCTATCATGCACTCTTTGCATTTAGCCACAAAGAACCCAGACTGAAATCAACAACTCACAGAAAAAAAATTATGTCTACACCCTGCATATGGAATCTAACATATGTCTACAACATAAAATAACACACACAGAACATTCATCACATATTCATAAACACATACAATCATATGCAGGAAAAAATACTTTGTATTAATCTCATAATGTTTGTTACAATGTGTACAAAATCTCAGACTGCTATAGATTCTCGACTTCCTCTCATCTCATCTAATCTCTTTTGAATGCTCTAATGAATCTAGATACAAATATCTTTTACAAAAGAGGGGCTCCTCGAGCCTTTTCCTCCATCTACCTACTCCCATTAATTACATTGAATTGCATTCAAATGGTTGTCTAGTCTGAATTAGATCTAGATCTTATCGTCCTATCAGCCATTAAATGCGACATCATCTCCTTCCTGCTCAAAGGCATGGCTTGACTCTTTCAGCCTTACAAAACTTCAATTGCATTAAATTACAATTTTGAAATTTGAAAATGAGGGAAAAATGAGAGGGTTGGTGCCTCTCCCCTCCTTGAATGCGCGTTGATGTACTGGCTGGCTGTCACATTGTTGAGGTGGAGAGATGTTCATGCATCAGATTGTAAGAAGGATCTATGTTGTAACAAACTCGGGGAAGGAGGATCTGGCGAAGTGCACCCAGATCTCCTGTCCTATGGGGAGTTGGGTTTTGTGGCTTTGTGCATGTAAGAGGATTGAAAGAAGATAATAAAGAAGACGAAGAGTTGGTGGACATAGCCCCATGTTGGGGGTGAACCACGTATATCCTGTGTTGTGATTTCTTTTTGTTATTGATGTGATTTATGCTCAGTACTGAATCTTTATGTATGTTAGATGCATCTCATGAATTAGTTTAGTGCTTAGTGATATGGATGAATGCTAGATCTGATATATTTCTATGTGCTAAGTGCTTGGATGTGTTAGATCTTGTTGAATACTACATTGTTCTGTAATTAAGGTTTTACCTGTGATGTGAATAAAGGGTTAAAGAGTAATGAATGTTAACTGCTAAGTGCTTTGTTAAGTATTGCGATCACAGATATGTGTCCCAGCTAGGTTGTAGACACTTGAGTCCTACAACCCCCCCTGTCTCTACCTCGGGTGAGACTTCATATGCTTCACAGGTGTTGTCGAAAGGGCCGGTAGTTAGGGTTTTGTTGGTGCGTTGTTGAAGCCTTGAATCCCGGGTCTACCCCTTTGCCAACAATGATGCTCTAGCCTTTGTGCTGTGATATTGTTGTTGTTGATGTTGTATCAGCCTTGTGTTGTTATTGATGATGATGATGTATTAGTGTTATACTAATCCATGTTGATGCAGTTGATGATGATGATGTCACTTCATCTTCTTGCTGAAGATGATGCTACTTCAGCTTCTTGTTGAAGATGATGATGATGATGATGCTACTTCAGCTTCTTGTTGAAGATGATGATGATGATGCTATTTCATCCTTCATGCCAAATATGATGATGTTAATTTAGCCTCACGCTGAATATGATGATGATGTTACCTTATCCTCATGTTGATGAGGATGATGATGCCATTCCAGCTCCCTGCTGTGAATGATGATATTGATGATGAGAAAAACTTTTAATGATGAGAAAAACTTTTGATGATTTATAGATATGCCAGTCAGTGTTCCAATATGTTGTTGATGATGTTTCCCTCTCTCTCACCTCATGCTATTGTAGAATACCCTTCTTGTTAAGGGGGAGTGTTGAAATATTATAACTGCAAAGAGTACTCTATTTATTATTGATTTATTATTCATTAGATCAATCCCCTTTTGTGGATTGATCATGTCGATCATTGTAATTGACCAAATACCCTTTTGCAGATTGGTCAAACCCTAAGTGTAATATGAAAAATAAGAAGTCATCCCCCACATTAAATTAAGGTGGTTCTAACCACCCAGAATGAGAAGTCGGACCTGCTAGTGAAAAGGCACCTCAGTTCATCACCTGCCAGATTGTATAAATAAGAGAGGCCGACACCTCATTTGTTCACTCACTCACTTGTTGATTAGAGAGCAAGTTCAGAGCTCTAGTTGGAGAAGAAGGAAGGGAGAGAGGCACATTCTTGGGATAGGACTTTCTGGAATGTTTGAGTTATCTCTTGGCATTGTATTGGCTATCTATATTAAGGAAGTTTTTGCTGGTTTTTCTCCCCCATAAGGGTTTCCCGGGATAAATGATGTGTCTCTTCTGATTGTGTATTTCTCAGTGATCCTATATATGTTATGGTTATATAGTGAATTGAAATGAAACCTAATAATAGATTAAAACTTAACACAAATGGGAGGAAATTGATGATCAATGATAAGAATGGAGAATGTGTCGGAGTTTTCCTCTAGACAAAAGTCCAAAAATACTATAAGCTTAGGGACCCAAAGGAGTGGCTCAAAACGAACTTCGTGGTGAAGTTCTATTAGTTCCATGACACCAGCCAGGTGAT
This sequence comes from Picea engelmannii, assembly GCA_009831015.1. NCBI lineage: Eukaryota > Viridiplantae > Streptophyta > Pinopsida > Pinales > Pinaceae > Picea > Picea engelmannii. The sequence goes on along the minus strand of ML802558.1, from coordinate 47,756 downwards.
GGCCTCACAGTGGAAGGAGGACAATAATTTCACTAACTGGAGAAATGGCTGGTATGGAATGATTAATATAAGGGAGCCATGCATCTATTTAATGGCTCTCATCTGCTGATTATATGCAGAAAATGATTGGTACAAGTTTTCAAAAGCATGGATACGTTTGGCATACACAGTTGAGATCGCCAAGAGTAGCTTCAGCTGGGGAGTGATAATCTTAAAAAAAAAAAAAATCTGTATACAACAGGATTAGACGCCAAAGGAAGGGGAGGCACCCACTTTCTACATGGCTTCGTACCTTCTAGATGTCATGTGCGCAAGGAACATCTTCACCATCATGAATCTAAGTTGGCGTGTTGCAGAGCTCTTGGTCCACATCTACTTCAACATACTATGGGAGAATAGGTACAAGAAATCTTACGCACTCATCTACGATGAATGAATTGCATGCATTAATTTTATTATTTCTAAGACGAAATGCCCAAGACTATCTGCGGTAGCTAAGAAAATAATATCCAGTGTAGGCCATTGGTACTTGGATGAATTCTCAACCTACATCAGGGTGTTCGGTGACACCTGAGAACCACATATCCTACCCACTCATGTACCGGACTATCTCATTGTGGGAGAAATATGTTATTAGACCATCCTGCAGGGATATAATGCCACATTGATCAAGGACAAGAAATGAGATTTCATACCCTATGGTTTTAATGTAGGATTTTATCTGGTGAAGGATACTCCTCAAGCCAAACAAGAGGGGATTAGCCAAATGGAATTCATATTCTGGATAGGTTGATTCTGCAATCATGATTTTAAAGGCCTAGTCCCCCAACACGCTTTGAAAGTATCATCTTGTTGGCCATATGCTCATGACAAGTTTGAGGACTAAATTTTCAAAGAGTGTGCTCAGGATTGGGACGAGGTGGTACAAAGGATGGCCAACCCAAAAATGACCAGGTTCAAGGCCATGAGCATGGATGAATAGGTGGAAACGATAGAGTAGTCATATCAAGAGGCCCTTAGATCCAAGGAAGAAATCAGAGCGGCAGAAACAATAGAGGCACAAAAAAGGGGATTTCTCTTGATATAAAGGGCATAAAAAATCATTGATCAATTACAAAATGATCTCGATCTAGTAGAGATGGAAAGGGTCCCCAATCATGACCCAGTCAAAATTTGAGGGGAAGCGAGTGGCCCAAAGACGATGCATATTGAAGAAAGCATTGGGTCAGATAACCCTGAATATCCACCACCACAGCTCAGATCACCAAGGGAAGTTTTGACTTGGCCCTAGATAGCGAGGACATTAGGGAGAAAAAGTATACCAAATCCCTTGTTTGATTTAATAACCATCTACGATGATGAGGAGAGTTTAGAGGTGTCCCTGGTCACTCCAGTGAGAATTACAGAGGAGAAAGGACATGAGAAAGAATCCACCTTAGGTCCCTATGCTCCAATTCAAAGTCATCTGTAGAATGAGCATGAGGTAGAAACTGCCTTGCATGCTGAGCCACTCAACATATCGGGAACCCCAATGGACAACTCAAGGGATGAGCTAGGATTAGGAGAACAAGGAGAATAAATTCCACAATAGGAAATTAACATATCAATAGTTTATTACCAAGTAAGTACCGAACCTTCCCCTGATTCCTTGGTTTTGACCAATTCCTTAGCACCCAATGAGAAAATACCAGAGGTCGAGCCATCGGGACATATAGAAGAGCTCCGGGAACCCGGTCTTGAACATATATACATCGTTAGGATCCTGTGAAACACTCTTACTTAGGGAGAACAAAAAATCCCCAAACATATGGATGAGGTCACCGATATACAATCAATATCCTACGACTGAAAGAGGAAATCCATTGTGAAGAGAACCACTAAGAAAAGGAGGCTTACTTTGGATAGTTCGATCCTCATCACCACAAAGGTGAAATTGATCAGCACAGAGCATGCCAAGACATCTGAGCTTATCGGTGTAGGGATGGCGATCACATATGCCACCCTGGATATAGCAAGGAAATATGAAGAGGATATGGTCGTTGTGCTAAAGGATTTGGAGCATCTACGCCATTAAGAGAAATATTATCAGGACTCCATATTGGCCACGGTATTTTTGAGAAGCGAATTCCAAGATGTCTACAACATAGTCACAAATGAACGGCACCTTTTTACTTTAGGGATAACTGACTTCCAAGAAGATACTCGTATGGCGCTAGTGACCTAAAAATATGTGGAAATATGGTACGAGAAGGCCCACCAACCAGTGGAAAGAATTTATTACATCAGTGTGGTTCAAAAGGACTGAGACAATGAAGAGCACGAAATTCGAGTGCTGAGGGACAACAACATAGATCGGACAAGGAAAGTGGAAAAATACTGGGTGAAAGTGTCCCAAAACCCTCAGGGGGAGATTCAATAGAAATGGGTCGATTTCAAAATAAGTTGAGTCAAGATTAATCGGGAGATGAAAGAGAACGGTCTCCCAGAATTCGGCTCACCCGAGGACTTTGTCGACTTGCATGACATAGTCAAACAACATGCAGAACAATAATTGACATGGATTACAGAGATATAAAAGGTGGAAAACATGGTGACAGGTCAAGTACAACAATTCATGGATCACCCAATCAAGGCTCGGATAGTGTTACAAGAATTAAGTGTCAAAATATTCAAGTATCGGGCATGGGCAATAGAAGTAAAGGAGATCCTTTCAGCCCTGATGGACCAACATAGATTCATGTATGCCAACACATGTGAGGAAATATTTTTCAAATGGTCAAAGTATGAGAAGATTCATCCACTTCAATGAAACCATTCGATGACTCTTAGAAGACCGAGAGATGGGAGTGCCATGTGGCGATGTTTTTTTTTACTTAGCTTACACTTTTGATAGTTATTTTGAGTTAATGATTTGTTATAAATAAAAGGATCGACCTTTTAGAAAGGGTCGATGGTTTTGTCAAAGACCCTCATTTTTGGAATTGTAAAGAACTATTTTAGAACTACCTTAATTGAGAAGTCATGTTTTAGGACCAGAGACAAATTTATGTTTTACATCAAAGGCGTGTGTGATTGGATCATAAGTAGGAATTAATTCTGAATTTATCTCATGAATGGATGTTGTAATGAGTAAGAGTTTTTGAATATATTGATAAGTTAGTTCATTCAATATTTTTATAGTTCTTATCTCTAATGATGGAAAGCAGATCGTTCTGTTAATGTGTGATTAATGGTTAGAGCTACGCAAACTATTTTTCTTGCCATCATTTTATTGCATGTATGTTTTCTTTCGATAATTGTATCTTATTCAATAATTAAAATACTAGCAAGTTGGAGCACGAGGGTTATCCCAAGCTCAAACTTCTTTAGTAGTTAATATTTCCCCTTTACCCAACTAGTTTATACCAGCACATATCTTTTAGTAGACCCACCTAATAGAATAAAATACAAAAAAAAACGTTCAAACTAAAGAAGGGATTTTCATAAGAAGATATCATGTCAATCACTACATAAATCCCATCGATTATTTGGTCGGATCGACAGATATGGAGAAACATTCCACTATCAAACGCTTCAGAGTCTAATTAGGCCTCAGTGGCGTCTTTGGTTCCTGCTGTTGAGCTAAAGGTATTTAGGATCCCTCAACACAGTGATGGATGGTAACGTGGGAAGTTCGATTGATCGATACCCAAAATTATGGGGTAATGGATATGAGGATGTTGAGCAACATTGGTTCTTATGCGAAGCAATCTAGAGGTCCAGAGGGACTATGGATGTGAATAAATTGGTTGAGTTCTAGACTACTTTGAGAGGTCGTGCTCTCAAATGGTACATGAAGGCCATTGATCCAGGAGTACTAGGAGTGCAAGGTCAATCATTCACACTTGACCATGTACGGACAAAGTTCATAACAGATTTTAAGCTACCTCAGTCATAACAACAAGATCTATTTGAGTTGTGCGAAATTCAGATACAGGAAGGTGAATCGGCCTAGGAATATAGCCAAAAGTTTAAATATTATATAGGGATTCTAGCACATCCAATTCATGTAGAAAATAAAAGAGAATGGTATATCCAGGGATTTCTACCTCTGATACAGATTCCTTTAACGAAACAATGGATAGCCACTTTCACATATGCCTTGGAACAATCAATGAATATTGAAGCCATGGCAAGGTATCTGAGGAAACTAAGAGTGACCAGACCCCCAACAGATGCAAATTTGTGCAACTAAAAGGGAAAATATCCACACTTACAAAGCATATTCAAGAATTGATGATACCCATACTAGGACGACCGTAATTCTTGTGTACGATATGTTACACAAAAGGACATATGGTGTGTTAGTCCCTAAAGTTGCACTTGACTGTGAGAGGGAAAGCTAGGGCATCATTCGTTTATTGAAAATTATTTTTAAGGTTTTATGATTTGGTTTTTTGTAGAGTGGTTGAAAACTGGGTCAAGATTACAACATGACATGAAAATCAAGAATAAAACATAGTATATCCCTCTGACTGAATAATAGGTAGATACATAGATGGATTAAACCAATTTAAGAAAAAGGAAAGTGAAGTCTTCAATATGTCAACTTCACAAGAGTTTTTTGTCTCAATATATTATAAAGAAACAAGGGTATCATCTTGACCTTATTACTTGAAAATTTATCTCTATAGACAAATCTTCACTGTATAAATTAACATTCAAGAATAAAAAAGCATTGCAATCTGAATAATAAATTCAAGCATGAAGAATAAAATAACAAAGTAGAAAAAAGAAGGTCTAACCATCCATATGCCTTTGCTATTGAGTGTCAATTGAACATAAAAGTCTTTTACAATAAGCTCCATAAAAAGTTTCTCTGGATCTCCAATTTTTTTGACCCCCACATGGTCTGTCTT
>ML802558.1:0-17113 GCA_009831015.1 Picea engelmannii | reverse complement strand
GCAACTTGTTTATTCCCATGGCTCTTGTAGCTTTCAAACCTAACAACAAAGCTTCATACTCACTGATGTTATTAGTGGTGTCAAATTCAAGTTTATATGACATTGGAATAACCTCCTTGGTAGGGGAAATGAAGACAATACCATCTTTGAAAACTTCTTTAGAACAAGCCCCATCAAAATACATTTTCCAAACAAAATGGTCTTCACTATCTCCTACTACAGTTATTGACTTTATGACTGATACTTATGCCATTTCCTCATCCATATGAAAAATAGAAGAACCCAGATCATCTTCTACAACATATATAGGATGATTAGTGGGATTATCGTGATCACTTACCAAATAAGCCAGTCTGATTTCTCTGTATAATATTCATTGTTCGCCACCAAAAACATGTATGGTTGCATAGCTAAGGTCCATCTGCAGAGTGCCACCTACCTTTTTAGCCAAAGATCTTGAAAGAAGCATCCCAAATTTTGGCAGTATGCCAGCCACGATAACATCTAATACCACACTCTTCATAGGTAATTGGGAAAGAGTTACAACCACATCTTTCATAAGCCCAAGACATTATACTTTCTTGGAATCAAAAGAATATAGATCATGATATGGTCTAGTAATGTCCAACCCTAATTCTTCCATCACCACCTTAGGCATGACATTATGCGAAGCACCATAATCAATTAAGCAATTATGCAGTATCTTGTCATCGATATTTAGTGAAATGTAAAATGGTGGAGAAGCATCAATTTTGTCTTCAATGTGAGGTCCAATAGTAATGGCAGGGTTTTCATCTTCAAGGTTGACTGTATCTGAGAAGGTGACATGAGTTGGAGCTTCTAGGACCTTAAGGACAGTTTTTCTGAATGATTCTATTTTCAGAAGTTCTAATAATGGTACTGGAATCTTGATTTTTTTGATTTCATGTTCTAAATTGAAAGCAGAAACATTTTTATTTGGTTCCCTTATGTCAGCAGTGCTATCTTTGACAGGTTGCTTCAATGAATGATCAACTTGAACATTGGGAACACCTTTGATTGTTTGTGTCTTAACTGTAGTACTCGATTTCTTTGTATAAATAGGTATATCTACTTTAGGTTACTGGGAACTAGATCTAATATTGTACTTTTTCCCTGTAGGTTCATGCTAGACAATCTCCTCTCCATCCCCTTCCTCAAACTGATTTGCAATCAAAGTATCTTCATATTCTTGTTGTGTCACATGTAGAGGAGATGATTCAAAATCATTCAAATTAACTACAGGGTCTTCTTCTGTACCATCATTATCTTCCTGCTCATCTACTGCATTATTCTGAAAAGGAGGTAACACCTTTTGGTCATCTTGAATTTTTCTTTCTCTTGGTAAAATTTGAGGTACATTGTTTGGTCTCCTGAACTAATTTGGATTTCTGTAACCACCCTCCTGTGCAGGTCTATTGGGTTGTTTTTGTTCCATCTTCAACCTTGCCATCTAAGATGTCAAATTTTTCAACATCTTAGTCATTTCATCCATTTTAATATTGGATGTTGAATTAGAAGATGAAGGCAACTCTTCCTTTTGCTTTTTTCTATCTCTGTCACTTCTGGACTTCAATTTGTCTGCTGCTAATATGTTTGATTCTACCTGAATAGCTGCATCTTGCATTAGGCTGAGGGTAGTGGCTCTTCTTTCCCTAAGAAACAAGGAAAATTCGACATCGAATGCATTAGAAAAAGTGATTTTAGATGATGTCTCTGAAGGTTTTATCTCCTTTGGAATTTTACCATACATCAGGTTGAACCTTATGGTAAAATTAGGTATTGATTCACCTTGTTTCCTCCTTAAATAACCAAATTCAATAATGTAGTATTGAAAGTATTTTTTATCTTCCCATTGATTGAGAAAGGCCTCATCTAAAGCTACAATATCAGTTATTGAATTAGAAGGAAAATTCTCGAACCACTTTCTTGCTTCCCCATTTAAACTCTGTATGAATAATCTCATCCACACATCAGCATGCTCTACATTGAAATTGTCTGCAAAACTATAAAAAAAACTCAAATGCTCTTCAGCAGTAACTGATCCATCTCCATTAAATTTGGGCAAATATCTCATATAATCATTTGGTGGAAAAGCATACATGACTTGTGGAAGTACCAGGGGAGCATACCTAGCTGCAACTATTTGGTCCATTTTGTCTGCAGCCATATTAGCTATGTTTAGAGCTTTGGGAGTGAGAAAGATTGGTGATGTTGGAGGTGAAAAAATCCCTTGTATATTACAACTCTTATGTGTTGTCCCTGAACCTTGTTTTTCAGTAGATTGAGATTTCTTTTCTGGACTATGATCAACTAATGGACTGATAAATAGAGGATTATCAAAATAACAATAATGTGATCCAAAATCCTCAGATGAGAAAGATTCACAAGATGATGAAGAAGTCTTTGTTTCATTCTTAACACCTGTGCTGGGAATCTTCAAATTTCCAGTTTTAGTTAACAAGTCTGGATATTCCTATTTAATGAGTTCAATAAGAAGCTTCTTTTGTTATGGATTTAATTCTGAAACATTTGTAGGGAATGAAACTATATCAGACTCATCGACAGGCTTAATTTCACTTTCGGGTTTTAAATCTTCATTTGATTGGGTTTTGATGGTTTCAGAAGACTCTGCCTGAGAATTTTCTGAAGATAATTTCCCTTTTGAAAGTGAAGACTGACCAGGAAGAACTTTAGGTTTTCTTATTATTTTTTCAGGATCTGGCACTGCTGCTACAGGCTCGGAATCTGGATTTTTCCTTGTTACTGATCTCTTATTTGATGGTGGAGGATTTTGAGGAATTTTAGGTCCTTTGCCTTCTTTTCTAAGAGCCAAAATTACCATAGAGGAGTCACCAGGTGAATAATCACAGTCTTAGAAAATGTCCAAAATCTTCTTCACCATCAAGATCTGAATCTAAACATGTCATTTCCCTAGGGAAGATATCTTTGTTTCTTCGTCCCTGGAAACGGCACCAAAAATGTTAGTCCCTAAAGTTGCACTTGACTATGAGAGGGAAAGCTAGGGCATCATTCATTTATTGCAAAGTATTTTTAAGGTTTTATGATTTGGTTTTTTGTAGAGTGGTTGAAAATTGGGTCAAGATTACAGCATGACATGAAAATCAAGAATAAAACATAGTATATCCCACTGACTGAATAATAAGTAGATACATAGATGGATTAAACCAATTTAAGAAAAAGGAAAGTGAAGTATTCAATATGTCAACTTCACAACAGTTTTTTGTCTCAATATATTATAAAGAAACAAGGGTATCAGCTTGACCTTATTAATTGAAAATTTATCTCTACAGCAAAATCTTCACTGTATAAATTGACATTCAAGAATAAAAAAGCATTGCAATCTGAATAATAATTTTTTGAAGAATGAAATAAAAGAGTAGAAAAAAGAAGGTCTAACCATCCATATGCCTTTGCTATTGAGTGTCAATTGAACATAAAAGTCTTTTACAATAAGCTCCAAAAAACGTTTCTCTGGATCTCCAATTTTTTCAACCCCCACATGGTCTGTCTTCTGTCTATTTAAACTATCTATAAAACTTCCAGATCCTATTATCTAGAACAGATTTAAATGACTAGAATCAAAAAGTGTCCAACTCCTAAAGTAATTCACTAAAAATGAGCTTCTACCCCCCAAAATAGTCCACAACTCAATAGCTTGATGTAACAAACATTTCCAGCATTACATTTGACTCTACAAAATAGATATTTTGTTTGACTCTATAAAACAGATCAAAGTCTTAGCATTTCCCTGATCAAAATGTATAATATTTTGCCATATCTCCTGGAGAACCTTTAAACAAAATTGTAACAAATCTTCATGTTACCTTTAGGATAAGATCCTAGCAGTGGCTTTGGTGTTTTTCTACTTGAGCTTCATGGTTAGCACAACATTGTGCTAGTAGAGTCTGGAATTAATTTCCCTGAGTTCCTTAAGCAATTCCCTTTGCTCCTTCTTCTTATTTTTAAGACTTTGAATCCTTTCTTGCTGGCTAGCATTCCACTATTCTATCTGCGCCTTTTCCTTCTTTAATTATTTTATTGTTTTTTGAAATTCCTTAATCTTTTCCTTATCAGTTCTTATATCAACCCTGAATCTTGAACAATCTTTAGAAGGTGCAGTTTCATTTAGATTTAAGGTAACACTAGGTTCCTTGGCTTTAACCTGGTATTTTGAGATTAATTCTGAGCTATGTTCTTCTTCAGAACTTGATGAATCTAAAGCTCTAGGTACATCTGGTAAGTAATCTGAGTCTTACAAGTAATCCTGTTTTTGTTCAGGGAATTCACTGATGCTTTTATACATCTCTTTATCTTTTTCTAATCTAGTTAAATCTCTCATTACAGGGCTTGTAGGTGGTGTAAGTATTCCCTTTCCTTTGCTGACAGATTTCTTGGGAAATGGGGCCTTTTTTGCTCTTTTCCTGGTACTTGTTTCAACATCCTCAGAATCATCTTCTATGATTATGGTGTTTTATTCTTTGATTGACAGATTGAACATTTCCTTTGACTTCAGCCTATACTTACTAGTAACCATGGTCGAATTTCTCTGAGGTTTCTGTGATACACACACACCTTTATCCTTTTTTCCTTTGATTGCAACGCTCCTTTTGCTGGTCGATGGCATTTCAGACTTGACTGTAGTTTGAGAAACGAGATCATTATCTGACTCTGTCTCTCCTTTAATATCTTCCTCAGGAAGAATTTCAATTTTGGGCTCCCATCTAGGTCTCTTACTTCTGCTCTTGTTAGTTACTTTGATATCAGAAGACTCATCTTTCACAGGGTTTTCATCAGAAGTATCTCGACTCTGTTTAATAGTTTTCCTTCCTCTGCCATTTTTTTTCTTATGGGATTGAGTGATATGTTTTAAGGATTGCATGATCCATTTCCAAGGCTTCTGTAATTCGTTCAGGGAAGACATGACTAGGGTTTTAATCGGGACTTGATGGAACAAACTACCTTTAGCATTAGTGGAAATTGACTGCACTTTCTTGGACATTTTTGTCAAACTTTTAAGCAGAAAATAAGGAATATTTAATGGGTAATCACCATTTAGATGCATCAGTCTTCTGATACGGTAGATGTATACCAATGAAAACCTCCCTTCGTAGGTGATGTATCTGTGAATCACCACCAGAGCAATGTGCCATTCGGGTCGAACCCAGCTATGAGGTATTCCCCTTCTCCAATATGGATTATGTTTATCTGGAAGGAGAACTTGATTTACAAATTTAGTAACCACGTGCTCCTTCTTCCACCATCTTTCCCCTTCAACCATGAGCCTGCAAGCCTTTGCTATAGTCTTCTCTGTCACTAGCATCAACATCTTACCGATTTCGACCTCGTGACCATCGAAGTTTAGAGCGAATTCGATGGAAACCTACTCATCATAACCTTGAAATGTGGTGAGAAACTCAAACCACCCATTTTCTCTAAATCTTTGGGCCATCTGAGGATAGGCTTCAAGAATTTCGGCACCTTCTGGTTCTATTCTGGCGACTTGTCCGCTCCTCTTTGGTGCCATTAAACTCAATTTTTCTACCGTCGTCCTTGGGTTCCAAATTCAACACCTACAATTGTTAGTGTATTCTGTTGCTTTGAATGGATACCTGCATTTCTCCCTGCAAGGCTGAATTAAGCCAAGTCAAACAGGTAACATATAATGATCATCAAGCAACAGGTGATTTTGAAATGAACCCTGCGTGCTTGCATAGAAGTTATATTATGAAACTGTTGGATTTGGAAATGATTGCCAAGCTTTCGTGGGAGCACACAAACTCTCAATTCAAGAATCGTGTCATCATAACTAAATTGGGATGGCAGGCGCAAGTTATGGCATGATTATTTGGTGCTACAGGAATAGGATTATTCCCGTAGCGCGTTTGACAACTTGAAATTTTAAAATTCAAACGGCATAAAAGGAGACACTTCAATTTTAAACAATGTCTTTTCAAAATCAAACTTAAATAAATCATCAAAGACTATAATGCAAACCATGAAATACTAAAATCTAAAAATGGAAAACAATTGAAAACGAAAAATGAGGAATGGGTAGGAAGGGTTTAGGACAAGGGTTTCTTACTAAACCAAGACAAAATTAGAGACTAACATGGTGAACGAATGTCGAAGGATGAGGGGAATGGGACCTCCTTAGAATCCGATGGGACCCTCACCAGGACCCACAGGGGGAGTTGTGCAAGTATCCATGAATTTACCATTCCATACCCCAACCCCTTTTCATTCTTTTCCACGTAATCAAGCAACACCATTAGCTGAGTATTGTGAGATTTTCCGAATCCATGGGAATGGGCCAAGACAGTGCCCCATTATTCAAAAGTATTCAACAGTACCGAATACTATGCATTATGAGTTTTGCACATCAACCACACATGCTACGAATCAATGTTGAGTGTTGGATGCACTTGCAGACGTACTTGATCGAACCTCATTTACGGGGAATGAAACCCCTTAGGGACCAGGAAGAAGTCAAGGAGGTGGAGCTGGAGGAGACTTCAGAGTAGGAAGAACCAATGGAAGAGGACCAATTAGGTGCTACAAATCTGATGAGCAAGGAAACATGGCTATATATTTTTCTCATTCAAGAAGGCCATGGTACTCTCACTACAGAACCAATGGGCATGCAACTTAAGACTGCCTAGAAATAATTGGAAAATGGGAAGATCGGGTACGCCAACGAGGAACTAAACTCATCAGTTGAGAAATAAAGAGAGTAATTAGAGGAAAAATTCCCAACCTTAATATCGTTACTCAAGGAGGGGAAAAGACTGACGCAAATGTTGACAATTTACCTCAGATCTAGAAAGAAACACCTAAGGAGGACATGTATGATCCTCTTAAATAGAAGTTATTCTTTAAAAATTCCATAGAAGTATTTCAGAATATCCATGGCCATGATATGCAAGAGAAACCCCCTCAGCCTATTGTTTACCCTAAGATCGTGCAAGTCCCTTCTTCACCCCCTACACCCAAAAACCCTGTAGTCCTGATGAAACAACCTGAGCAGACACACAATGTAGTTGACCTTTGGTTTCAGTTATTTTCTGATATTCTTGGGAATGACTAGTTGACAGAAGAGTTGTGAAATGCAATGTACCTAGTTCTAAGGAATGAACAATCCCTAGAAACAAGAATAAGGACTAATATTCCTGGTAATAATACTCAGAGAGTGTAGAGAAGGAAAGTATGAACTAGAAAAGAGTTTATATTAGCATCCCATCTAGATGAGTTTGAGATTAAGGATGTTATGTTAGATCTAGGATCTGATGTTAATATACTGCCTAAAAAGACTTAGGAAGCCTTAGGAAAACCCCAGTTGACATATTCCCCATTCTAGCTAAGAATGTCCAATCAATATTGTATTTTGCCAATAGGAAAATTGGAGAATGTGGAAATAGATGTTGCGGGAGTGAAGACTGTAGTTGATTTTGAGGTGATCAAAATCATGGGGGATAAGGACCCTTATCCTGCACTACTTGGTATTGATTGTTCTTATGACAACTATGCAGTGATTTACCTAAATAAAGACACTATGACATTTGAGGTAGACAGAATAAAAGTAGTTCAACCCTTGGATATGAATGTAGGCCCTTGATACACAAAGATAATGGAAAAAAATATGGGGGGAGAAGGCTTGGATCAGTTGTACACTGTAACAATAGGAACAAGAGAAGACGACATGAATCCTACTGTTGATGGATCGGTAAGTTGGAGGAACATACAATCAGTGGAAGAATATTTAGAAATGGCATTTGAAAGTTGCAAACAAGATTCATATGAAATATTTTCAAGAAGATGCACAACTGTCAGAGAAACTAGATGGGTTGTAACCGAGGTTAGGGAACACTAGATATATGACAGTACCTTAGAACTTGATAGTTTTCTAGTCAGCATGGAAAAAACGATAGAGGATGATCAAAGGATTTGAGTGTTGGAATTATCCCTCCAAGACACCCCTACCAGATGGTGGACTAATCACAAAGGCTTAGTTGAAAACTGGGATGATGTGAAGAAATCTATCCGATATAGATTTCAATATAAGGAGTACCTGGAATCCAAGATGTTGATGTATTTCTAAGTTACGCAAATGTTAAATGGATAGTATGATCCTAAAGAACACATTAAGCAATGTGTGAGACAGTGGCAAGTTGCAGGAATACCATCTCGCTTATGGGTTCAAGTATTTCTCCATTCACTAGGTCCAATTTCGAAAGCTTGGTACATGTGTGAAGAAACCAGGAGATAGAACAATGACTAGAAAATGTTGGCATATCAATTTTGCAAGGACTTCTCGTTTACAAATAAGTACCCTGAGCTTAAAGTAGTCCTGCAAAAATTTAAAGAATTCCTTTTTACAGATAGTGGTGAACGGAAGTCAGACCTATTGGTATGTGCAAAGAATATCCAAGATCTTTGGTCTAACCTTCATCTAGACTCGGGCAAGAGACTTATAAAATGCTATAAAATTGAGAAGGATTTGGAAAGCTCAGATGATTTAGATGAATTGAGAAACTTAGAAAAACAAAAGGAAGAAGACAAAACCCAGAACATCATACCCATCCAGATTGATGGTTCTTATAATTATCCATTGAAGTTGTGTAAATTCAATATAGGGACCAGAGAGAAACCTAAGATAACTATGGTAGGAGATTACTAGGATGATCAAACTAGCCAAGAAATACATAGTTTGTTGCAAGAGTATGAGGACTTGTTCCCAAAGACATTTTCAAATATAAAAGGGATTAAAGGAGCTATGGGAGAGATGAAAATTGAACTAAAAATACGATCAAATACTGCAAGAAATAGACCATATCACCTCAACCCCAGAGTGAAAGAGAAGGTTAAGAGGGAAATAGACAATATTCTGGAAGATGGACTCATTTTTGCAGTGGAAGAAGCATAATGGGTTAGCCCAATAATCATGCAAAGAAAGAATGGCACAAAGGACATTAGGGTGTGTGTAGACTATAGAATACTTAATTTGTCATGTGTGCATGATCCTTTCCCAACACCTTTTACTGATGAGGTGCTAGAACAGGTCGTGGGGAAATAATCTTACTCATTTACAGATGGATTTTCGGGGTTTCACCAAGTAAGGATTGCTGAAGAAGGAAAAAAGAAGACCACATTCATGAATGGGGGTCATTTTCATATAATGTGATGCACTTCGGCCCAAAGAACGCCACTGAAGTTTTTTCCCGGATTGTAATAATAACTTTCTGAGAATTTATTCACAAGTTTATAGAATTTTATATGGATGATTGGATGATATACAGTCTACTCAAGGAACATGTAGCACTACTACATCTAATGTTCGATAGATGTAGATAATTGCAGATATCGTTGAAACTCATAAAGTGTATCTTATGTGTGACACATGGAAATTTTTTAAGCCACATAGTATGTTGAGAAAGAGTACTGGAAGACCCAACCAAAGTTGTGGTTATTATGAATATGCCTCCTCCTACGAGCGCTAAGCAGTTTTGCTCCATGCTGGGGCACATAGGGTATTATCGCAGATTTATCAGAAGATATGAAAACATTACTGCACCTATGGAGAATATACTAAAGAAGTCAGAAGTGTTTGAGTGGACCCTCGAGTGTGATAAAGCATTCGATATCCTGAAGGAAAATCTCAGCACAACACCTATTCTGATATTTCCAAATTGGGAAAATGAATTCCATGTGCACGTAGACGCATCAGGTATTGCCTTGGGAGAAATCTTAGTGCAACCAAGAGATTGAGCCATGGATCATCCTATCTATTTTTCTAAGGGTTTAGATATGATTTACACTATGTAGAAGTTTAAACATTATTTGTTTCTAAGTTCTTTACTGATCATTCTACGTTAAAATATTTAGTTAACAAACCTGTTCTAGAAGGAAGAATTTGTCGATGGTTGTTGCTATTTCAGGAATTTTCATATCATTAAACATGGAATATGTAATGTAGTTCCTGATCACCTTTCTAGATTAGAGTCAGGAGAAAGTGTCGGAGCAGTCGATGATCAACTCCTAGATGCAGACCTATTCTGGGTTGAGGCCATACCAAAATACCTAGAAGAAATAAAAGTCTTCTTAAGTCCAGGGCATGCCCAAAAATGTACTCCGAAACTCAGAAACATCATATGGTGGATAGAGCAGTGGACTATCAATTGATTGCGGGTAAATTGTATAATTTGGGCCTAGACAACATCCTCAGGAGATGTGTCTTAGATCATGAAATACAAGACATATTGTGGGAGTGCCACAGTGGAGTTGCGGGAGGTCATGTTGGAGGAAAGGCCACTACCATAAATTCCTCCAAGATGAACTATGGTGGTCCACTCTCTTCAAGGATGCAACGACATATGCTAGATCTTGCAACGTCTGTCAAAGAGTGGGAAAGCAATCATGATGAGATGAATTTCCTCTTCAGCCAGTTCGAACTCTACAAGAATTTGAGAAATGGGTGGCTGAGTTCATTGGATTGATCGACCCCACACCTAAGAATTCAAAGGCCAAGTATATTATTACCACAACTTATTATCTTACACGTTGGGTTGAGAAAGAAGTTGTTTAGGATTGTTCGACTGATACTACTTCTAGGTTAATTTTTGAAAATATTATCACTCGATTTGGATTTCCTAGGAGTCTGACCAGTGATTAGGGTGGTCATTTTATCAATAGTATAATAGAAAATATTACAACAAAGTTCTTGATCCAACATCATAAAACTAGTCCCTACCAGTGGAATAGTAGAGGTGTTTAACAAGATTATGGAGAGAGGATTAATGAAGGTTTGTTGCGAAAATAGGGAGGATTGGTATGACAGATTCCCAATAGTTTTATGGGCTTACAAGACAACCACAAAGAAACTCCATAGGTACACTCCATTTCAACAAGTTTATGGGAAAGAGGCTATGGTACCTGTAGAATTCATTACTCCGAGTTTATATATTGCAAATATTAAACACATTTCAAAGGATAAATCAGTTGCGCAGAGGCTCATGGAATTGCAAGAACTTGAAGAGACTAGGTTTTTAACAGACTTCCATCAATGAGTTGAGAAATCAAGGCATAAATGTTGGCATGACAAACACATTAATACCAAAGCATTTGTACAAGGAGATAAGGTCCTACTTTATGACAGTTGATACCAGAAACATATACGCAAGTTGTGCATGGATTGGTTGGGATCATTTCTAGTTGTGGAGATCCGACCTTCGAGAGTAGTCAAAATCGTGCAACTGGATGGTACACTTTGACTAGGATGGGTGAATGGTGCTTGCCTAAAATCCTATATGCCTCAGAACTTAGCTAAAGGACTATTTATATAGTCTAAAAGAGCATGTATAGTAGTTATATTTGAGTTTTTTTTTCAATTTATGTGAATTAATTTAATAAAGTCGAAGAGTGCATTGTTAAGTTGCGACAGGTAGTTCATTTTTCTGTCTAAGTATTGTTTTGATGCATAACTGCTTAGTCAACAACATATGATCAGAAGAGCCATGAATTTATTAATGACAGTCATTAAATTGATAGGGACCCCTTTGTGGTCAGAGGGAGAGAGAATCCAAACACAATCCTATTCCATGTGCCACACAAACCCAGTCCAGTCATAGCCTTTATTATCGCTACAATAACCCATCCAAATTTTGTTAAACCATAAATCCATGATACATGAATATGCCATCGGTATTCGTGCCAGGATTCTCATCTATTAAACAATAAGGTATGGAATTGGCCATGTCCCTGACCAACTTTCTCATTAAATGCCAAGATCACCGAATAGATTTACCCCATTAACCAGTCCCGTTGAAAAACACAGTTCCAAGTTGCGTCTATAGGGTTAATGATGAATATCCTTAGCAGTTACTACAAAACTTGCCAGCTAAGCCCGAGTATAAGGTTTTGTGAACTCGGTGTAGGACAAATTGTTTCCCAGAGAGAACTTAGCAATTTGTGAATTCTGAATTGTGAGCAAGCCTGTGCAATCCCTCGACCCTCAGTCGTGATCCCCAATCTATGGTTAACATGTTGAATTTGTTGATAGTTCAGACTCACTGTGTCAAGAGCTATAGGGAGAAGAAGTGTCATTTTGAAGGATGTAGTACCAAATGAGCCCTATGACCCCTGGGTTGAGATCGTGGGTGATCTCAAAGGGAAGGTCGAGCAAGTAAAGAAAGATCCTTGAACTTGACCTGAAATACCAGGTTCTTTTCCCACATATGAACATCGATGTCTTATGGAGTGTCGCTCTGGATGAGTTAGGAGGCATGCAGTTTGTGCCGAAGTCAGAGTTCATAAACCTGTTTAACTCTACAATTATGGACCTTAGGGCTTTGCCAATTTTTGACACCATTAGAGAATTTGTGAGGTGTACCAAGTTTCTCATTAGTAGGGTACATGATAAAATCCTGTGGTTGGATAAGAGATATCCAATTCACGCAGAGGACATCCACCAACTTATGGGACTATCCATCGAAGGAGAGGATGTGTCCAAAGGTTTCCAAGGTCCCAACAAGAATCGCAAGAAGAAGGGGGAGCCCATTTTATATAATCAGTTTCATATGCAGAGGTGGGGCGCATAGCCAAGATCGACCCCATTCTAGCCGATACGGTCAGGACCAGTTGCTATGTAATTTCTAGCAAGGTCATGCAGTCTTACTACAAAGGAGAATGTACACTAGATGTCGTATAAGTGGAAGCATTTTGCGCCAATGTCTCTGTCTACAACAGGTGCAGCTATTTACTGGAGGAACTCTTGGTGTCTTGCGAGGAAGCACAGGAGAAGGGTGGCACTTTCACCTACGACTACTTGTTGGTTGTGTTCACAATGCTAAAGTTGATGCCACCCATAGGAAAACCATTGTAGCCAATAGATAAGGGGCTATTGGCAAATATGTTCAAGCCTTGGCACTTAAGGTCAGTCTCAAAGAACACTACCTTAAACAACATGAGGTTCTCCAAATAGTACAAAAGGTTGCTCGACGCAACTTAGAGGTTGCGCATTCCACAAGAGTTTCTCAACTGCAACACGCAGACCATTGCATTCAACATGAACTGAGAGGACTTCCACTTGTGCATGCTTCCATTTTACTTAGATGAGGAGGCCTTCGACAAGGAGGTTATGTCATGGCCTAGAGTCAAATGAAACCCGCATAAATCGACGATGCACTACCTTCTCCTTGTGAAGCTTCTAATGAAGAGGGGTTAGGAAGCAGGGGTACGACCAAGCTCGGGACCAGAGGTACAGAAGAAATAAGCCCCATTACAGATAGACTCCAACGAGGAGGAAGAGATGCAACCGATGGAGTGCAATAAGAGAGAATTACCCATGCTCCCACAACTTCTAGAGAAAGCCATGTTGACAGGTAAGGATGTCAATGAACATCTCAACTCTGCATTCATCATAGGCCCAATCACTAAAAAACCCAAGACAGGGATCTCCCCAAGCAAGGTTCTGAACCCCAACCCATTTTATCCACCATTCCTCACACTCACTCATCATCCTGAGCAACCCATATTATAGATATCCAGGATGACCATGAGCCTCACACCAATCCATCAACCACCAACATCACTATACAACATCCATCACCACCACAACCCCAGTTTCCACCTCAAGAAACTGCCATTCCATACCAAACCATCGACCCATAACCCATGTAGTAGGATCCCCCAGAGATACCCAAGCAAAGACCAGAACTCATTGGTCTAAACCCAGAAATACTTGAACAGAGGCTAGAACGTATTGGCCCAAACCTTGAAGCTTAGAGCTGTTAGATCATACTCTTTTTGCCAATTCAGGACACTTTGTCTTCAACAGAAATACAAACAATGTTGAATCCACAAGTCCTAAGTCCTCAACGCACTTCCTCAACGACAAAGGTTGAGGGTGTTATCAGAAGTGCAAGCCCGGAAGATGAAGCCCACAAAGAGGAGGAGGTAATAGAGGTTCAAAAGGAACCTAATACAGCCTCATGACAAAGTGAAACATCAGTAAAGGAGCAAATGGATCCAGTCCTCCAAAACCCTCAACAGTGAGCAGAGTTGTTGCAACTCTTCCTGGCCAGAAAAGACATACTAAGGTTCTTGCCATCAAATTTTAGGTTGATTCTTGCGCCAGGACCATCCACGGGAGAAGAGGAGGTGGATACACCTTCTGAGTATTCAATGGCTAGTGGACTCCCATTGTAGGTCTGAGTACCCAGGGAATCCAACCCTTCTTTTGTTGACCTTGCATAGTCGCTAGGAGTGCAGCTAGTCAGAATGATTAGAGCCTTAAATGATCAACTGGAGAAGAGGCTCCAAAAGGCCGAAAGGACTAAAGAGTTCGCACGAGGGAAAGAACTCCTTGCTCAAGCATGAAACACATAGGAAGAATACACCAATATCTAGGTGGAGAATAAACTGGAAAGATTCCAAGAGAGGCTTGTTGAAGCTTAGCCAAAAATAATGAAAGTAGCACCCCCACTACCATAGTCCWGTCCCGTAGGAGAGCCTAAGCATGAGATCAAGCTACTCCAGGGAGACTGGTCATAGTTGGACATTTKCAYAGAGAATCTAAAAGTACAATTGTGGGAGATTCATCAAGAATCARAGAAGCAACCTCAGAAGCTGCAAGCGAATATGGAGAAAATAGTGCTTGAAGGTAACAATGCTCAAGCAACACTACACAAGTGCACATCCGAGTGCACAAAGATATTTTSTGAAGTCAATGACTAGATGGGAATTATCACAAGGCACAACCAAAATATGGAGGATGTGCACACAAGAATACARTTGCTCAATGAGGAAGTTTMAGTCACCATGGATCTGGTGGAGCAACAGGAGAAATTCGATCATATCCAGCAAGTAGATAATGAGTTGAACACTTTGTTTGAAGCAGAATCAGTAGCTAAGAAAGAGTTGCATGAATTTTGACCTTTTKTCCAGATAGTGTACATRTAGATGCATCATGTAGATGCTATAGTTGATTCTAAATGGAACTCTTTGGTCGCATCCAAACCTAAAGGATRCATCACAGATGTGACTCAACAGTTTGTAGCTGAAGCCTCACTCCTTTACAGGAACTGGCAAGATAAAATTGGGAGTTTCCAGGAAGTAAGGAAGTAGGCCTTAGACTTGGTCCCAGAGTTGAGCCTTTCGTTTGAAGAGGAATAAAAGGAGGAAGAACATGCATACGATGAAATCAAAGAGGAGAAGGAGGACAAGGGAAAGAAATAGGCACTCCTAGAATCTATGAAAGAGCCAAGTACTTGACTTGAGGGCACGTCAAGTCTTGTAGTCAGAGCCTGTTGGGGATTTCAGTTTTGGTTTGATATTGTGCAAGGAGGAATACAGTCCCAATTTTGGTCAAACACGAGTTGTGGAAGATATAAAATAGATGTACAGTGGAGCAAAAAAAGAAATAGAAAACGGTTGCAGAAAGGGACAATGCAACACCAACAAGGAAAAAGCAGTTACAACAGAACAAGAACAAGAAATAATGTAGAGCCTAAAGCCATAAGATCCCACTCATCCTATATATGAGATGCATATTATTGTAAAAGGGTTGGGTTGTGAATATTATTGTTGGGTATGTGTGGGTGTAGTTTACTGTTTGTAGGGTTTTTTCATAGATGGTATAGAGAGCGTAGACAAACAAAATGGTTTTGTGACTGTAACTTATATACATTTTTTGGAAAAGGGTAGATAGAGCTCTGTGACAAGAGTTTGGATCCAGAATATTGTAACATAGTATTGATTTGTATCTCTGAGATTGTATCCGTGAAGCTATGTTGATAATATATAAAGAAGGACCTAAAATTTTGAAATATATTGTATCATTTTGTGTTTATGCTTATGAATTGTTTCCTTACAATACTTCTTTATGCTTGATAAGATCAATATGATGTCTCTATTTACAAATGATTCTGCAACTTGAGTGTCTTTATTTCTAGTATGAATGAGTTCATATAGGTTCTATGGTTAGTCTGTATTGCACAAGATCATGGTGAATCTTTAATATTCTGGAAACACACCTAAGTATTCTCCTTGCCCTTCCCTATCTTCCTATATTGGTTTCTCTTCGGGTGAGACTTCTTCTCTTTGGAGGAGATCTAAATGGCAATGCTCTAGACTACTTCGTGCCTTTTTTTGGTAACCTGAGAATGACCCTAGTCTAATAAATTTTTCATCAACATCCACCGATATCCACTTGGATCAATCCTCCACCCTTAGGAAGCAATTTTCTCCATTGCATTGAGTTCCCCCATGAGATGAGGATTTGTTTGCTGAATTTGACCTTGGGTGAGCCACTTGCATTGGTGAAGGAGTTTCCCTACTTTGACAACCTGATAAATTCAGATCCTTTGCTGGTGAGTTCCCTTGACCTATTTTTCCATGATATGATTAGTGGATGCATGTTCCATGCAGTCAGGGTTGATATTTGTTGGTGTCAATTGTTATGTTATCTCTAAGGTGTCCAATAACAGTGGAAAATATGACCGAAAGAGATCCACATTGAACACTTGGTGCAAGCCAAGGTAGTGGGGGATGTTGAGCTCAAAATAATTGTCTTTCATAGCCTTGGTGATGATGTAAGGGCCAAAACAGAGTGGACGGAACTTCCTATTGGGACATGTAAGGAATTATTTCTACAAGTGCAACCAAACTTTATATCCCACCTAAAACATGTGTGGCACTCAGTGTTGATTATGGCGCTGCTTATACTTGCCACTGGACTTCTATAAAATATCATGAACCTATTGGAAGATGTGTTGGATCCGATCAATGAACGAGTTGGATTTTTCAGCTTCAGTTAGAGCATTGGATGAGATTATCTGAGTGGCTGCAAGGGGTAATGCAACATCCATGGGACACAATGGTTGTATCCAAACCCCACCTAAAAGGGATTTTGGTCGGTTGAGCTATTTATGTCTCTATTGTGTTGTGTTGAAACTAGGGAATACTCTCATCCCATGTGTGAGGGTGCTTGGAATTGTACATGTGTAGGATATGCATGATCATTTGATTGACAACCTTGGTTTCTCCATCCTTATGGGGTGGAAGGCATTAGATTTGATGA
>ML802557.1:160896-185440 GCA_009831015.1 Picea engelmannii | reverse complement strand
GGTGTAGGAGGTCCCTTTTTGGGTGGCATGTTGGCCAAATATCACTTTTGAGTCTTGATTTTGAGGTGGTTCTGCTAGACAATATTTATTCTTTTATATCTCCCAAGTTTCGGCCCTTCTGGGTATGAAACTTTCCTTTAGGTCGTTCTTTGATATTTTTTCTCTGCAATGCCACAAGTCTAATCAAAATTGGATGTTCCAAGTGAAATTTACGGTAACTTCCTCACAACTTGCCGATTTTTGGTCTTTCCAGGAGATCTCACTTGTATAGAATTCCCCACACAAAATAATTGATATCAAATTCTGAAACTCGTACCCAAAATACTAAAGACTGTCCACGATCCAATGCCACCAGTCCCACTCAATTTGGATACTCCAGCAAGAAGTTATGCTTGTTTTACCAGGAACACCTTCTTTGGACTAGTCAATAGGACTAGTCAGATACCCTATCTTACACAATGTGTATCTACAAATTTAAGATGACCCAAAATCTGAAATTTTTTCCTTAGATACCTTACTAATTTATGTAAATGTCCTCCGGATTTTAGGGTCTGAAACATTACAAAAAAATGTTTATAGCGAAAATTCCACCATGACTCATTTCAAGATGATTCCAAAACCCTATCTTGTAGAGGTTGTATCTCCGAAACTATAAGGCCTCAGGAGCTGAATTTTGAACCCAACGTAACTTGATCCGTCTACTAAATACCCTCCAAGAGGTTCCTTCTGAAACGTTGTAGAAAAAAAGTTATAGCGAAAATTCCATGGTGTCTCAGATGTAGCAGCGAAACCCCAAGACCTTGAGCTCTGATACCATATGTTAAGAACCAAACATCAATATAGCATAGAAAAACCTCAGGAAAAGTGCTCAACGCCTTGAAAAAGAGATAATTTCAGATAATAAGCCTCTTTGAGGGGGCAACCTCCTTTTACCCCACTTAAATGTTCAAGTACAAGATGATTCAAAATGAAAATGTCTCCTTGGTATATATAGGTGACTAGGAGGTATAATTACAAATAATGGCCTAAAGCCGACATAATTAAAATAACATTACTAATCTAAATTACAACTAATGGCCTAAAGCCGACATAAATAAAATAGCATTACTAATCTAATATGCCCCAATTAAGGGGTAATGAGCCAACATTAGGGCTTAACATGCACAATCAAGCCATTTCGGCTACCGGGACTTCGAGAGAATAGAGGGTCTCCTCCTTCCACTGCATTTCATAACCCCGAAGCTAGAAACGTCGAAAGGGTCCAGACCAGAGGCGATCCCACAATCAAGAAGTGATCTAAGCCATCCATCTAGTGGGACACGTGGCACACGATCAAGCCATTACGGCTACCGGGACTTCGAGAGAACAGAGGGTCTCCTCCTTCCACTGCATTTCAGAACCTGGAAGCCCAAAACGCCGAAAGGGTCCAGGCCAGAGGCGATCCCACAATTGATAAGTGATCTAGGCCATCCATCCAATGGGACACGTGGCGTGCGATCAAGCCATTTCGGCTACTGGGACTTCGAGAGAACAGAGGGTCTCCTCCCTCCACTACATTTCAGAACCCTGAAGCTCGAAATGCCGAAAGGGTCTAGGCTAGAGGCGGTCCCACAATTGAGAAGTGATATAGGCCATCCATCCAATGGGAAACGTGGCGCGCGATCAAGCCATTTCAACTACCAGGACTTCGAGAGAACAAAGGGTCTCCTCCTTCCACTGCATTTCAGAATCGTAGAAACGCGAAATCCGAAAGCGCCTTTGAAGATAGGGACAGGGTCACAGCCCGTGGTCACTTGGGGTGACAGAAAGAACTGTGCAAAGGGCTAAAGCACCGGGTTTAGCTGCAGTAGGGATAGATGCGTTCTCCAGGTACCAGTTCAACTTGACCTCAATCTTGGTCCCTGCTAAAAGTAAATGAGGGTGGGGGGAGGTAGTTGAAACCTACGCTCACTCATTAAATGCAAAGCATGAAGGTTCTGGCAGGTAGTCTGCCCAAGATAGTCTTGTATGATGGTTTTTTTCAAAGAAGCCATGCCAAGTCCTCGTCTGACCAGAGGAGTCTGCACACACTATTTTTTCCTTTAATGTTTCAGCTACCCCTCCCTGCTAAGGCTATGCAAAGTTAAGGTGATGTCTGACGAAGGAGTTCAGGCCAGATTTGACTGAAGAGACGCCACGCCCTAGAAGTTCTAAGACGCCTCTATTGGGCGAAGGTTTAGGAGTATATTTACTGAGTTTTGGTATTTTTGTAAGCATCGATGGTAGATCACAGCTCCTGCTTGTAAAGCTTTAATCCGGCCTCTGGTTCTCTGGTTATAGAAGAACAATTGAGACTTCTTGTTTAATGGCAGCCAACTTCTTCTTTTCCTTTTTCCCTCTGAATCTGGAAGCCCGGGCATGGATGATCCAGTCGGGTGTTGCATAGCTATATAATGTAGGTTTGATTATATTAGTTCTGCAATCTTTTTTAGGTTCATTTTGAAGTTTATTCGGCTCTGAGAAGATCTCATATCCGAAAATTTTCCTCTTTGTGAAGACTGTTGGAAGACTGGATGTCCATAGCAGACTTTATTTCCCCTCTCTTTCCCTCCACTTACTCACCACTATCATTATTACTGGCTTAAGTTAGATCAAGACCTCATATGTCACTATTGTTCCAGCCTAGTTTTCTGAGTTATAACGATATAATTCTAAGTTTCTTTCCATTTGATCAACCTCTACAAACAAATCGTGACATAAAATTGATGGGTGTCGGGCTCTACTCCTGCTG
Organism: Picea engelmannii; assembly: GCA_009831015.1. Lineage (NCBI taxonomy): Eukaryota > Viridiplantae > Streptophyta > Pinopsida > Pinales > Pinaceae > Picea > Picea engelmannii. The sequence continues at coordinate 182,670 of ML802557.1, read as the reverse complement.
CAATACAGGAGTGACTTCCGACGCCAACATTTCTGGCGCCGTTTCCGGGGACGAAGTTGAAAATTTTCCCTGAGATTGAACGACATTAAGCCTCTGATTCTGAAGGTGCATTAGGCATCAGAGCCTTTGAATATTGCTACTGTGCACCTGACGACTCCACTGTGGCGAACCTGCCGTTTTAATTGTGGCTTTCAGAGGTAGACACACATGGTCCCATCCACAACTACCTATGGCTATGCCTGAAGCTGAGTCGTAGGCGAGTTTCAGAAGAGGAAAGGTCCCCCAAGGAGAAACTTCCACCGTCGAACCAGGTAATTTGCAGTCTCCTTCTATTGAAACTCCTTTTTCTTCTCCTCATCTTCGCAACAGACCCTTTTCTGAAGCCTCGCGTTTCCTGAATTTCGGAAGTGTTCCTGCCGAGTTTTCTCCTCCTTGTTTTGGACTAGATGGAGAAACCCTTGTCAGTTCCCTCTCACCTGTAAGCCTATTTCCAGTATCCCCTGTTCAAGCTCCTTCCCCTCCAAGTTCCCCTCCGAGTTCTCCTCCACCTAATATCCCTATGGCAGGAGAAAATCCCCCCATGACCAGAATGGAGGCTATTATAGCCACTAGGTATGCTCCCCTTCTGCTACCTTAGCCTCTCAACGCCCTTCCGGTAGATGGCTACCTCAAACAGCTGCCCAAGTTTACGGGCGAGGGGGACATAACTGCAGAAGAACACCTTGAATCCTTTTACAGTTTTATAGAAGATCATGTCATCATGCATGGAGATGTCTGGATGAGGATTTTCATCCATAGCCTTGAGGGTGAGGCTAGAAAATGGTTTAGGGCCCTACTTTTTGGATCTATTAATGGGATTGAGGCTTTGGATAATGCCTTTTTGAGACAATGGGGAGACAAAAAAAATTTCATGTATTACATGACAGAGTTTGGATCTTTGAAGAGAAAGGAAGGAGAGTCTGTTTCTGACTTCTCCAAAATATTTAACAAAATGTACAATAAAATCCCCGCTGAGATTAAGCCCTCAGAAGCCTCTACGAAGATCACTTATGCTAGCACTTTTGATCCTGATTTTTGCCTCCTGTTGAGGGAAAGGAGAGCCACCACTCTGGCGCACATACAGGACGCAACCGTAGAAGTAGAGTCTAATATATTGGTTGTTGACCGACTCAGGAGTAAGGTTGCCAGAGACATACCTAGGAGGAGAGCTGAAGCCTCCTCATCCCATTCCTCTCCCCTTCCTCCTCAGTTGGATGAGGTAACTAAAGTGATGAAATATCTTTTGGCTAGGATGGAAAGGTGGGAGTTAGAGGGGAAGCCCGTGTATAGAAGTCCCCAGAATATTGATAACAGAGGTTTCAATAGGCCTAGTAACAATGTGCCACAGGCGTCCCCAAGGGACCAAAGGAGAAGAGACAGAGATGATCAGAGGATTCAGACCCCTTTCCAAAATAGCATAGTTTCTCATGAGGAAGGAGAGGAGATAGAAGAACTCGACCCTGAAATTCACTGCATTGAAGACACCTCCCCTTTTCCCCATTTGACTCAATATGCATATGAATAATCCCTTATGAGTGTCCAAATCAATGAGTTGGGTAAAGGGGAGAAGGCCAACAACACCCCTAACAGATACCATCTTCGGTCAAAGAAGAAAGATGATACTTTTGACTGCCAGGAGCAGCCCCTTATAGCAGAAAGGCCTACTAAAGCTGTTGCAACAACTACTAAAGAAAAGAAAGCTCAGAATACTTCATTGGCAACCAAAGAGCCTGTTTCCGAGGTAAGGGAACCTCCTAAGCCCCTCTCCTCTTTTCGTTTTGAGCATGAGATTCAGAAGATCAGAATTCCTGTACCCCTCTCAGAACTAGTTAAAAATGAAGATTTCAAAAGGTCCCTCTCTAAGTTGTTACAATCCGAGCCCCCCCAACCTTCCACATACTCAATAAACCTTCAAGATGAAAAGCCAGCAGTTGTCTTAGGTCCCATGGTAGAAGACAGAGATGATCCATCCCTCCCTTCTACACATCCCTGAACATACATGATAAGGTGCTGCATAATTGCCTCATGGATTCAGGGGCTTCCCACAACCTTATGCCCAAAATAGTCATGGAAGAATTGGGACTGGAGGTGACGAAGGCTTACCATGATTTATACTCTTTCGATTCAAGGAGGGTGAAATGACTCGGATTCATCAAAGACTTGGTCGTCTCTTTGTTTCAGCTGCCAATGAAAAGCGTGGTCATGGACATTGTAGTAGCCGATGTTCCTCCCAAGTTTGGCATGCTGTTGTCAAGATCTTGGATTAAAAAGCTTGGAGGAACATTACAAATGGATCTCACATATGCTACCATTCCAGTCTTTGGAGGGGAACACAGGAGGTTGTACAGAGAGGCCCAGTTGACCTACATTGTTAGTGATGAGGCAAACCCCACCAATCACCCTATCTTTGCACTAGACACTGATTTGGGATCTAGTTTGTTGCAGCTCACTAATGCTCCTGAAGCCCCTTTTCAAGTCAGAAGGCAGCCCCCTTTTAATCACGAGATGCCTCCTCCAACCACCTTTGTTTGGAAGATGTTTTTCGATGGGGCTTCTTCTATCGAAGGCATCGGTGCGGGAGTGGTGTTGGTGTCACCTTGTCAAGAAACCATGTCCCTGTCATTCAAGCTAGAATTTGAAGCCACCAATAATGTGGCAGAATACGAAGTTCTGGTTCTGCATTTAAGGGCCGCAAAGGAGATGGGGATAGAGGAGATAGTGGTGTTCGGAGATGCTGAGCTGATTATTCAGCAAGTCAGAAACGCTTATTGGGCCAAGCATCCTCGACTCAGGAGCTACATAAATGAGGTGTGGGACTTGATTGACAATTCCTTCTCAACTTTCAACATCTCTTTTATTCCAAGGGAGAAAAATGCTTTGGCCGATTCCTTATCCATTTCGGCGAGTCTGTTCAGGATCCCTTTGCTGCCTAAGAGAAAATATGATGTTGAGATAAAATATAGGCCATCTATACCGGACAATGTCAAACATTGGAAGGTATTCGAAGAAGATATGGAAATCAAGAATTTTCTGTAGGCTGTCGACGAATTTTCTGCTTTGCACATTGATCAAGACCCTGACCTTGAAGGTCACCCTTGCCCTGAGGTATTTTTAAATAAAATTTCTAATCACCAGATTATTCAGCTGCCTAGCAATCACATTCCGAAGGGACTAGTCCCGTTAGAAAGATTGTTCGATGGTAACGATGTGGCAGTAAGGGGTGAAGTTTCGAATGAAGATGTTGATTCAGCTGAGTGTAACATTGGCACACAGGAGGAGCCTAAATTTGTCAGGTTGTCAAGAAGCCTGACCAAAGAAAAAAGAGCCGAATATACTGAGCTATTAATAGAATTTGTTGATCTGTTCGCATGGACTTATGAAGACCTCAAGACATATGATACGTCTGTCATTGAACACAAGATCCCACTAAAGGAGAAGGCTAAACCATTTAGGCAGAAGTTAAGATAGATAAATCCCATGTTGCTGCCTATCATGGAGAGAGAAGTAAGGAAGTTGTTAGATGCCCAAATCATTGTTCCCTTGAGATTTTCTAAGTGGGTAGCCAATTTGGTTCCGGTAAGGAAGAAAAGTGGTGAAATTAGGCTCTGTGTTGACTTCAGGAACCTGAACCGAAGCTCAAAGAAAGACAACTATCCCTTGCCTAACATGGAACACATATTGCAGAAGGTAACTGGTGCATCCAGGATATCCATGGTTGATGGCTTCTCTGGGTATAATCAGATATCAGTCATGCCCGAGGACAGAGAGAAGACGACCTTCACCACTCCCTGGGGGACATTCATGTATGCCAAGATGTCGTTTGGACTTATGAACGTAGGAGCGACTTTTCAACGAGCTATGGATATGACCTTCATAGGAGAGAAAGACCAGTTTGTGGTGATCTATCTGGACGACATCACAATCTTCTCTAGGTCTAATATGGAGCATTTCTATCACCTAAGGAAGGTTTTCCTGAAATGCCGGAAGTTTGGCCTTTCCTTAAATCCCAAGAAGTTTGTTTTTGCTATGAAGGAGGGTAAGTTGTTAGGCCATATAGTATTAGCAGAGGGAGTAAGGATTGATCCCAACAGGGTAGAGGCAATTCAAACCCTGTCACTTCCCAGATCTAGGAAGGAAGTTCAAGCCTTTTTGGGGAAGATTAATTTTCTGAGGAGATTCGTCTCAAATTTTGTTGAATTGGTGAAACACATCACAACCATGCTCAGGAAAGGAAATGAAGTAAAATGGACTGCTGAGCCCAAGGAATCTTTCGTCCAAATAAAAAGGGCGTTGACTGAGGCACCTGTGCTGATTAGTCCTAATTATTCCAAGGATTTTCTAATTTTTTCGTTCGCTTCTTTTGATACAGTAGCAATGGTCTTGTTGCAGAAAAACGAGGAAGGTCAAGAGCAGCCCATTTCTTTCTTCAGCAAGGCATTAAGAGATGCAAAGATCAGGTATCAAATCATGGAGAAACAAGCTTATGCCTTAGTGAAATCTCTCAAATCTTTCAGAGTCTATGTCTTGCACTCAAAAGTGACTGCATACGTGCCTTCAACATCTGTGAAAGATATCCTTATACAGCCTGACGTAGATGGAACAAGAGGTAAATGGATTGCCAAGATTTTGGAGTTTGACCTAGAGATAAAGCCCACCAAGCTGGTTAAAGGACAGGATTTAGCCAAGCTGTTAGCTGAATCCAATTACAGGGCTTTGAGGGTTAGCTTCATAAATACTTGCTCAGAAAATCAGCTAGCTGAGTCATCCATCAAAATCTCTCATGACGGCACATCACTAGCAGAATGCACCTGGTACCAAGACATTTTGTACTTTCTGCAAGATCTGAAGCCTCCTGATGGAATGGGTAAGAGTAAGGCAAGAGCTTTAAAGATCAAGACGATAAGGTATTGCCTCATTGACCAAGTCTTGTACTAGAGAGACCCCCTAGGGGTGTTGCTGAGGTGTCTGAGCTCACAGGAAGCCCGAAAAGTTATGTTTGAGTTCCATGGCGTCCTTTGTGGAGGACATCATTTTTGGAAGACCACAACTCACAAAATTCTTAGGAATGGGTACTACTAGCCCACCTTGTTCACCGATATCTGCAAAGAAATTAGAGCTTGTATCAAATGCCAAAGGTTCTCAGGAAAGCAACAGCTCAACTCGTTGCCACTAAAGCTTGTGGTAGCTTCAACACCTTTTCAACAGTGGGGTTGGACTTCATTGGGGAGATTCATCCTCCTTCAAGTGGCCAACACAGATGGATCCTGACTGCGATAGACTATTTCACTAAGTGGATAGAAGCGACCCCCACCAGGAGTGCTTCTCACAAGGTTATTATCAGCTTCCTGGAGGATATCATAGCCAGATTTGGCTGTCCCAGCAAAATTGTCACTGATAATGTTGCTTCTTTCAAGTCTGAGCCTCTGATTAAGTTCTATGAACAGTTCAAAATTTCACTGATTCACTCCACCCTCAATTATCCTCAAGGAAATGGATTGGCAGAGTCTTCCAATAAAAGCCTAATCAATCTCATCAAAAGATTGTTGGAAGACAATAAGAGGGCCTAGGATTCAAATCTCGAATTCGCTCTATGGGCCGATCGAGTGCCAACGAAAAAGTCCCTAGGCACCTCACCTTTTCAACTGGTTTATGGGACGAAGGCTATTTTTCCCACTCAACTCATGTTACCTGTAGCGAAATTCTTCCAGGATCTTGAAGGAGAGCCAGATCATATGGTTAGAAGGATTCATAAAATAGTGGAGGTGCAACAGATCAGGGAACAGGTGATGGACGTGGCCCATAGTCATCAGCAGAACGTCAAGCAGAGTTTTGACAGGAAGGTCACAAAGAAGGAATTTGAACTCAGGATTTGGTGCTTAAGTGGGATGCACCCAGGTAGGATAGGGGCAAACACAACAAGTTTGACACCCTCTGGATCGGGCCCTTTAGGATCACTGAAGTATTCTCAAATAACACTTACAGGTTGCAGGATTTGGAGGGCGAGGAAGTCTTTAATGGCCCAGTAAATGGGCATTTCCTGAAAATATGTTTTTTTTGAGCCGTAGGTGGCTCCTTGTTTTGTAAATATTATCCTTTTAGTTGTTTACTTATTTATTTTTGGCTTAATAGATGACTCCATAGTGCAACAGCAAGGCACTGAAGCTGCAAATGAGTTCTTAGAGCATCGCAGGGACGACTCTATCCCCAATGGAGCCTAATGTTAGCGCAAATTCTTGCAAGATGGTGTTTTCTTCTAGTTTCGGGCCCCTGGTGTAAATGCATAGAAGTGGGGTTTGAAAACCGGTCGAGTGTGTTTTATTCAAAGGCCGCAGCCATGAGCGTCGAGCGCAGCCCACAGAACAAGCCCATTTCGGGCTTAAAATCAAGCGAGCGGGCACTTTGTCTTTCAATGGCGAGGATCCACAGATGGGGCAGATTGATGACCATCGGGTAAGTTTGGGTCGCAGAGTTGCACGTGGTCAAGCGCCTGAGCTCATCTCCTATGGCCAAACTCACGAAACGATCAAGCCATTTTGGCATTTCGGCTACCAGGACTTCAACATACATGGGTCTCTCCTCCTTGCATCATGTATCCCCGGTGCGCGGAATCCCGAAAGAACCAAGACCGTTGATTAAGAAGTGATCTAGGCCGTCCATCCAGTGGGACACGTGGTGCACGATCAAGCCATTTCAACTACCGGGACTTCGAGAGAACAGAGGGTCTCCTCCTTCCATTGCATTTCAGAACCCTAAAGCCCGAAATGCCGAAAGGGTCCAGGCCAGAGGCGATCCCACAATCAAGAAGTGATCTAGGCCGTCCATCCAGTGGGACACGTGGTGCACGATCAAGCCTTTTCGGCTACCGGGACTTCGAGAGAACAAAGGGTCTCCTCCTTCCACTGCATTTCAGAACCCGAAAGCCCGAAACGCTGAAAGGGTCCAGGCCAGAGGCGATCCCACAATTGAGAAGTGATCTAGGTCGTCCATCCAATGGGACACGTGGCGCGCGATCAAGCCATTTCGGCTCCCGGGACTTCGAGAGAACAGAGGGTCTCCTCCTTCCACTACATTTTAGAACCCCAAAGCCCAAAACACTGAAAGGGTCTAGGCTAGAGGTGGTCCCACAATTGAGAAGTGATCTAGGCCATCCATCCAATGGGACACGTGGTGCGCGATCAAGCCATTTCGGCTACTGGGACTTCGAGAGAACAAAGGGTCTCCTCCTTCCACTACATTTCAGAATCATCGAAACGCAAAATCCCGAAAGCGCCTTTGAAGATAGGCACAGGGTCATGGCCCATGGTCACTTGGGGTGATAGAAAGAACTGTGAAAAGGGCTAAAGCATCGGGTTTAGCTGTAGTAGGGATTGCTACGTTCTCCAGGTACCAGTTCAACTCGGCCTCGATCTTGGTCCCTGCTAAAAGTAAATGAGGGTGGGGGGAGGTAGTTGAAACCTCGGCTCACTCATTAAATGCAAAGCATGAAGGTTTCGGCAGGCAGTCTGCCTGAGATAGTCCTGTATGCTGGTTTTTTTCAAAGAAGCCATGCCAAGTCCTCGTCTGACCAGAGGAGTCTGCACACGCTATTTTTTCCTTTAATGTTTCAGCTACCCCCCCCTGCTAAGGCCATGCAAAGTTAAGGTGATGTCTGACGAAGGAGTTTAGGCCATATTTGACTAAAGAGACGCCAGGCCCTAGAAGTTCTAAGACACCTCTATTGGGCGAAGGTTTAGGAGTATATTTTCTCAGTTTTGGTATTTTTGTAAGGATCAATGGTAGAGCACAGCTCCCGATTGTAAAGCTTTAATCCAGCCTCTAGTTCTCTGGTTATAGAAGAATAATTGAGACTTCTTGTTTAATGGCAACCAGCTTCTTTTTTTCCTTTTTCCCTCTGAATCTGAAAGCCCGGGCATGGATGATCCAGTCGGGTGTTGCATAGCTATATAATGTAGGTTTGATTATATCAGTTCTGCAATCTTTTTTAGGTTCATTTTGAAGTTTATTCGGCTCTAAGAGGATCTCATATCCGAAACTTTTCCTCTTTGTGAAGACTGTTGGAAGACCAGATGTCCAGAGCAGACTTTATTTCCCCTCTCTTTCCCTCCACTTACTCACCACTATCATTATTATTGGCTTAAGTTAGGTCAAATCCTCATATGTCACTGTTGTTCCAACCCAGTTTTCTGAGTTATAACGATATAATTCTGAGTTTCTTTCCATTTGATCAACCTCTACAAACAAATCGTGACATAAAATTGATGGGTGTCAGGCTCTGCTCCTGCTGCAATCTAGGAGTGACTTCCGATGCCAACACATCCTTGCATTGCCTCTAGAATACCACACATCTATGTCAATCATTCCACCATGGTGAGTTAGAAAACTCAACTAATCATCTCACCACATAACTAAATTTATTGGCATTCATTGTCACAACAAGAGTATGTCTCCTGACTTGATTTGGTTACGACCTCAAAACTAATCATAACAGAATCGTGAAATTAAAATGTCTCATAAATGCATTCATGACACATATTTTCATGAACTCAACACAAGGATTCTAACCATCCTTTCCTTCCAGAAGTTCCTTCCTCTACCATTCATGTTTTATTTCCTAAATCATACCCTACTTAAGTATCAATGAAATGCACACAGTCAATCATAATCATGAATATATCACTAGGATATAAACAATTTTCAAAGGAACTCTTACCCAATTCCTCTCATAATACACGCTACATTAGCATGATCAATTTATATACCTACCTGGATGCCAACAACCTTTCTGATATTACCTCATCAATGGTGCTTCATGGGAATTCATAGGGCCCCTTCATCAATTCTTCAGTTAGCGACCTCTTGTCTCTGCCCTTTGCATGAGATTGTTCGCCATTGGAAGTTGTCTCCTCATCAACTCCAATCTTTCATACACACAAAAATCATCATGGTAGTCATATCAATTGTCATGCCAATCACAATGTGTGTGCCATAGCACTTTTAGATCATCAAGCAATATCAGATATGTCCTAGCATATATTTATGCACTCTACCACATTATCCTCAATGTGTTCATGAGTGAAACATAAAATATTTCAGCTATTTTTACTTTTATTTATCTATCAACATCATCATGCCTAAGATATCTCACACATATCATCATATCATCTTCCTCATTCTAGAGAAATATGAATAACAACAAGAGAGGAGTCCATGAATTCTCCCTTTTCCAGCTCCTCTACACAGTCTAGAACTTTTATCGTAGCTAAGTTATTTCCATGACTTTTTTTCCATCAGCATGACATGGCATTAACAATGATACTCAATCAATAATTTACACTTATTCATTTTATTTTCCAATATGTTATCACTTCTTTAAAAAGCATACAACCCTTCTAAACCGACCATAGTTCTTAAAGTGGAAAGAGTTTTCCCCTTTTCTCCAGGGTTTCCTCTGCATTCCCTTCCTTTCTAGATTTAGCTGCTCCATTTCCTTGAGTAGTTCTGGTCAAGTTCATCTTGACATTTCCTTACTTAGGAAGCCCATCTTCTCTGGATGCAATAGCATACCAAAACATCATGGTTAGCTCATGAGTTCAATTACAACAAAGTGCATTCTACACATTAACCAAATAAAATCAGAATTATTAATATTTTAGCATATGCATGTATTCCACACATGCATGTGCTCAAAATTTAATACATGATTCTTATACACATAGGATTCTGCAGTCCATTGCATAATTCTCAGCATTCATTAATTTTTATGGCTTTGTTCTCCCGATAGGGTCTTTCCAAAGTCCATCCTCATGGGACTACTTTAGCATGCAACTTCCTTGTTGCATATCCATCAGCTCCTAAAATGATCTCAACTCATGAGTTAGTAGCAACTCTATTATTTCACTGATTTGCTCAATATTTTCATAAAGAATGTAGACATCATTATTATTATGCATCCAACCCACACATTCATACATGTGCATATATTTTATCAGCTTGCATTCACAATGTTCTTTCATGCACTCAACCATAGGTTTCAACATTGTGTGTGCATGTCTACAGTTGGCAAACTTTTATAATTTACATAAGCACATATGTTCAACTTAAAATCAATATGTCTCATGTTTTTTCACAATCATTCTCATGAAATTTTTTGTGATCATAAGTATATTACCTTCTTTCATTGGAACATAGCATTCTTGATCACTTTCCCTTTCAATATTTCATACTATCTCTTTCTGAAGAATGGCATGCAACCTCTTCAAGCTAGTATTCAAACAAAAAAAATCAGACCCTTCAAAACAAGGTCAGCTAAGCGACAACGATATTTCCCCAAAACATAGCAATTACTACCTTTGCTTCATAGTGAATTTGTTCATGTATGCATTCATAATAGGCATCATATTACTGCATTCAAATCAAGCCTCCAAGCATATATAAACACCTGGCTACCAACATGCATATGCTATACTTGCACATTCTTCCATGCCATTCTTACAGTCATTCCCATGATAAATCTAAAATGCATGTTTATAAATATGATGCCCTCTTTCATGTGGCATCAATCAACAAGAGATCACTTTTGCACACTTGCTATGAAAACATTTTATATGCCAGAAATTTTACTAGGTAATTCATGGCATTACCCAATGCATATCAAGTAACAATTCCGATTTCCTTTAACCATTTATGCTCAATCATTTTCAGTCATCAAACTTTCACTAAGGGAATCCTTACCTAAATTCCCCTTTTCATTAGTTGATCATACCAAAACATACCTTTATGTATATCATCCATCTATGGATGCTATTTGATCCATTGGTGTCTTGGAAAGGTCCTTGCACTCCTTTCCCAACTCTCTATCAACACCTCATTGTCCATAGCCTTATCTTTACAAGACATGCATGTAACATCTCTAGCATTTCCATCCATGTTGTCAACCTTTCCTAGTTATCAATCATCATCAATCATAGTGATTCATCATGACAATCCATATCAACAAACTTTTTAATAAGTCTATATACATGTTATGTTTATGCTCATCATTATCATATGCATTTTCATCATATCTATATGCTCCTATCAATGCATATGCATTCTAATTGTCAGTATTTCGCCTCTCTATCATGCCTATGCTCTTAATTAGCAACATATATTAGCATTTTTTAATGGTTAAGAAAGAATCAAATACAAAGATATGAGTTGAGATATTCCCCCTTATTATCATGGATGCATTGAGCTTCAATTGCACATTTTTTTTATGCATACTGCAATAGCCTGCACATTGAAGTCTTGTTCCAAATATCTTAGCAGAGACCTATCAAATATGCTTCCGAAACCTATGACCTGTTCCACAAATATTGGGCCCATACAACCCTTCTGGTCACAAAATCCATTTACTCACACCTGAATGGATGTCCAACAACAAGTCTCCTCCATTACAATACAAAATGGATTGACTCAATCAATTCCTTAATCACAAGGAATTTTTTCATATAGTCTCTGGCCTTTACATAAGCAATAATCAAGATTGCAAGAGGAGCTGTCAACCTATATTTATAAAAAACATTACAATTATTAAACAAGTTCATTCATTCTATAAACTCATATAATACCTAGGATTTTTCACCAATGTTCAATTTCAGGTTCATAGGCCACACAACCTCAATGCCTTAATCTTGTTCCAAAACTTCTACTTCTGTGCTTTTCTCTGAATCTTTTAGGATCAATTTTTCAAACCAGGATTAAAAAATCATGTCTTTGTGGTCTATCTCTGGCTTCTTAGATCCAATGTTTGAACCACAACTCTAATACCACTATATAACACACCCAACCCCCTAATCCTCATTAGGCTGGTGGGGCATACAAATCCTTCCAAATATTTCCTTTCTTATCCATAACTCTAGCTATGATTCCAAGAGTACAGATGAATCCTGCTCCTCAAGAGCTTTCCAATGACTGTAAATATGCTCATAACCGAGCTCCAAGAAAGAAGTTATGACCTCTAGAAATTCTCGCACATATTCCACATGATGACATCATCCTACCATGTGACACCCACATGGACATGTCCGCACAGATGCCAGTCTACATGGCTCAGTTGGCATCCCTTGTTCATGCTAGATTAAGGCTCAACCACTTCTAGGGTCGACTATCCAAATTTCCAAACTCTCGGATATTCGCCCATCCGACTTTCTCAAATCTATGGATATTTTCCCATCTAGAATCCATACTTTTGAAAAGTCATTTTCTAATAAATCCCATATTTCTGAATTTTTGGATATTCATTGGTTCTTCCCGTGAGGTTCCTCCTCATTCGGGATATGGTCTTTCAAATAATTCCATTTAAATGGAAACCTAGATTTTTGGATTCTCGGATAGTCCTTCACTGATCAACACAGGTCCCACCTATACTTGATTGCCACATGGAATTCACTCATTTTCCACCTTTGTTGTTATGTACCCAATGACAAGCCTCCACCTGTCAACAAACCATTGAATGCAAGATGATTGGGTCCCATCCATTTCTCCTTTACATCTCTGAGATACAACTAGCACATCTGTTGGATTGGATGGTGGATGATTTCCAAGATCAATGGTCCTGATTGCTAGAAGATTTTTAAGTTGCACGATCATTGACCAAGTCATTTGATCTCGACAGATCTGAAAAGTGAGATCTGTCCAATCCAATGGTCTATATTAATAGTGGCCTTAAAGGTGCTCAATTGTTAACCTTTCCTCTTGGTCCCAACTTCACCTCACGAGGACACATGCCCTCTCCACGTGTCACCTCCACTTGGCACTTCCACATCGGTCTTAATTTCTTATGTGGTTTGAGGGCTAATCATACGTGGCTTCTCCCCCCTTCGGGTGACGTGTCCACCCACCTAGAATCTTCCCTTCCATCTCAGGGTTAAGGTTCTACCATGTCAAGTTTCCACATTCGACAATCCGACATTCAACATTTCACAAAATGCACCTTTTAAGAAATCTTGGATTTCTGGATATCTGGATGGTCCGAGTTCCACTGCAACGTTCCACCATCCGGATCAGCCCCACAGCTTGCCACTATGGCTCCACTGACAAGCCTTTGATGATGTGGCATCTGACACAAGCGCTGACATGGCATATGACATGACACTCTGACGTGTCATCTAGAATCCACCTTTTTATAAAAATTTCCATTTTGACGAATCTCTGGATTTCTAGATTTCTAGATAGACACAATTATGTTTCTTGATTCCACCATCTGAATCTAGCTCTTCAATAAAATCCCATTTATCGAAAACTTCATATTTCTGGATTTACGGATTGGTCACAGTTCCTCCTTCTGGGTTTCACCGTTTGGCATCCAACCTTTTTCAATAAACCACATTTTTTAAGAACTTTGGGATTCTAGATTTCTGGAGGGTCTTGGTTCTACCTCCTAGTTCCACCATCCAGTGTTCACCAAGGCGAGATCCTTATTTAAGCATATAGGGGCTTTCGCAGTGCAAGATATTAGATATTATTTTTGGGATTAACTGCGTAGTGTAAGTCATTAATCTATGACCCATATTCATGAGTATTAGTCGCAACTGACCAATAATTCTCATGATTTGAATAGTCCACTTAGCACTCATTGCATCGGGTGATGCTCACTTCCTGATTGTTCATTTCCCTCAAGATCCACTCCCTATACTTCATTGATGATTCTACAATTAATGGCATGACCTCTTTTATAGATGTGGTGGGACACATACACGCTGATGTGGGATGATGCAATGCTACCGACGTGGCATCTAGAATCTGACTTTCTACAAAAGCCCATTTTTTAGAATCTGCAGATTTTTGGATTTTTTCCACACCACCCCGGTTGAGGGTTCCAATAAGTCAAGGTTCCAGTCGTCGAGGTTCCAACATCCAGGATTTTGGCAAAGGCCGACTTCTTTGAAATTCCAAATTTTCAATAACCTAGATATAGGGTTCCACATCAACGTTCCAACATCTGGGAGTATGACTTCAGAGAAACTTTTGATATATGTGATTTTGTTAAACCCTCGATTGATGCCACATATAAGCTAAGATAACCCCTTGATTGATGCCTATTGATTAACTTTTACTAGCAACAATAATTTCAAAGTTAGAACTTATAAAATTGACTATCATATACAAATTATTGTAATATTACTTTCTATAAAATAATTTAATATCTCTCACTCTAAGTACGCCAAAACATTATAAGGAATTTCAGGTGCTAATCTCATGGATCATTACAAAATAATTTCATTCTTCATTATCTTTTAGACCTCCCCTTTTGACACCATAGCCTTTGTGTTTAATCTTTTCATATTTGTTTTGTTTTGAGGATTGTGATGTGGAGTTGTTGATTTCATTTGATGCAAATGCTTGAGGAGTTTTATTTTATGCACATAGACATTATTGTGTCCAACCTCATGACAAGAAAGGTTTGTAGCTATGTCCTTGTCTTGATTTAGAGAAGAGGCATTTGTATTAAGTAATATTTGGTAGGAGTGAAATCTAAAAAAATACGAACTCGCACTCTAATGATAACAATACTCTATTTGCTAATTGCATGGACTCAACGCTTTAGTTGCTCTTTTAGTTCTTATTTGTTTTTTCTTGTTCTCTAATTTTATTATGCAAATTATTCATTTCACACTAGAAATTTCTTTTGACATTGTCCTAGTTATTAATTTGTGATTCCATTGGATTGATCTTCTCTAACAAATCTTTAACATCATTATCAGATATTTTGATTTTTTGTCTTTAAAAATATATGCTTCTTGTTTATAAATAAACCCACAATTTTCATATTTTCATATTTTCATGACACCGTGTTTCTACTTGAAGATTTGGAAGCTCAAAAATATATAAATAAAAAACAAGGAAAAACAACACACTTATTTGACATTTCCTACAAATTCATAAATTTTATACACCTACATTTTTCATGGAATTGTGTATGTTGTTTCTTGAAATTGTAATATGTTTTCTTTGCATCTCGGTTGAAGAAAGTAGGGATCACACATTGCTTGATCTCATCATTTTTCTATTGTCTTGCTAATTTCTAAACTGAAACACTTGCATTCATAAAAACATTCAGTCCCTTATTTCTTAAGTGATTCCCAATTATGCCAATCTACTGGGTTGATGCAAGTGCAATCACAATTATGGATAATTCCTACTAAGGGAACCCTAGATGCACATGAAATATCTACCCATTTCCAATAATAACACACCTGCACAATGGTCCTTACTTATTGGAAATTACTTATTAGAAAAAGAAAACTAGAATCTTACATTATGCCATAAAGTTCTTGACATTCAAGCATTATATGCATATTATAACCCCTATTTCTAGAAATTTTAAGTAAACTTAAATCAAAAGATAAAAAAAGTGACTATGAAGTGTGGCATTGTTGTTGGTCAATAGGGTTGTTGTATCAAAATGAAAACTTTAGAAAAATCCATTTAAGAAAGGAAGTATAACATGTTACATACAATTCATCCATATGGGGTGTGAGGGAGTAAAGCCCTTGACATACCACCATTTGTCAACCATGATGGTTGCCACATGGAAACAGATGATGGCATGGGATAAGAAACCCATGCACATAAAGGATGGCATACTACCCATTAGCAGAACATTTCACACATATGTCGAGTGAGGGGAAAACAAGTCGAAGATGAGTTTGAAGCTTCCAAAACTAGAGGGGGTATTGTCTTTCCCACATTATGTAATTAGGAAGCTTGTACATAAGAGGGGGTTGTTATTTACAATGAAAATGATGGTGGGATGTTTTTTTTTATGGTTGCTTCCTCTCATGATAATTCCTCATAGCCATATGATGGCTTCTTTGGTGACATCTAAATTGCATGGTAGGCAAAGAAGACCAAAGTAGCTAAAGCAAGAGACCATGGAGTATAGAGTCCCAATTCTTATCTATGAGGCAAAACAAAATCAACTAGAGCCAGAGGGAGGGGGTGGGGCCTACAGAAAAGAAGAGGAAGTTGACATAGCAAATTATCAATAGAGCATTCTATCAATTTGTTGAGGTTCTCCCCCCACTCGCCA
This sequence comes from Picea engelmannii, assembly GCA_009831015.1. Classification (NCBI taxonomy): domain Eukaryota; kingdom Viridiplantae; phylum Streptophyta; class Pinopsida; order Pinales; family Pinaceae; genus Picea; species Picea engelmannii. The sequence goes on along the minus strand of ML802557.1, from coordinate 166,559 downwards.
ACCATAGTTGAAGCCACATTGTTGCATATAGGCCAACGAAGTAGGAAAATACACATATAATAGAAAAATGATTTCTTGCCATACATAATGCAACCACCATCCAACAACTACAGAGGCTAGAAGATAAAGTGAGAGACAAGAGAGGAGCTACCAGGTGCTCTAAAATTGATGAAGAGTTAGCCACCATCATCCTCGATACCAACTTCTCTAGAAGTAGGAAAACCAAGTGTTCCTTGACTTTGTATTTGTATTGGCATACTCAAAAAACTCATTACCTATCATATGGATTTTGTTGAGGAAGTTAGCACTCTAGCATTGCAATCAATTGAGTAAGAGCTACAACAATTGAATGACAAATACAAAATTCCACTACAAGACTCCCTTTAGGAGCAGAAGAAGAGAGGGCGAATCAATCAATGGGGATAGAGCCATAACATCCCATCACACTAGATGAATAAGTAGACTAGGCTACAACAACATTGATCCAATTTCACTTTTTCCTCTGTATTTTTCTTTAGTTCTCCTATACGCAAATGTTCACGTTCTTCTTTTTTAAGTATATAATAGATGTTAAAAGCCATAAGAAAGGAAATGAAATAACATATTATTATAGTTTCCACTTTAGTTTTCAATACCACATCACTACTAATACTAATAGCATGCATACAATTTTCATCTTTATTTTTGGAAAAGCACATGACTCACTCCAACTAAACTCATCTCTACTTTATTCTAATAGAATACTAATAACATGCATATAATTTACAATTTTTTTTTAAACATAAGCCTAGAGCTTGTTAGGACAATGTTGGGTTCTAGGTTGAGACATCTCACTCGAAACCCACTCCAACTAAACTCATATAATTTTCATCTTTTTTTAAAGCATAAGCCTAGAGCTTGTTAGGACAATGTTGGATTCTAGGTTGAGACATCTCAGTGGAAACCCACTCCAACTAAACTCATATGTGCTCTAGTGTACTACGTTATCTTAAATTATTATATCTTTGAATAATATCGTAATATATTTTATTATAATAATTTAAAAAAAAAAGATAGGTTGAGACATCTCACTTGAAACCCACTCAATTAAACTCATCTCTACTCTGGTCTAGTATGTTGTCTTAGATTATTGTATTTTTGAATAATATTGTAATATATTTTATTATAATAATTTCAAAAACAATTATTTTATTAAAATAATTAAAGAAATAGATTGAGATATCCACTCAACTAAACTCATGTTGTCTTAGATTACCATATTTTTAAATAATATGGTAATATATTTTATTATAATAATTTAAAAAGAAATATTAATACTTAACTATAGCATACTTTACTAATTTAATTTATTTATTTTTTATTCATTGTTCTTTACTATTATAGGAAGGAATAGCAATTGCCTTGCTATTCAATTTTAAATAAAAACAACTTTCCAATACATATAAACTCAAAGTCATTACAACATACTCATTATGAGCTTTATTCATGTCATTATAAGAATTGAACCCAGGTTGGGAGGATAACAATCATTCCTCACAACCATCCAAACTATACTTAATAACAACATCTATCTATATATCATACAATAAGCAACATTATCATACTTACTACTAATACATATATCACATAACTGTGTTATATATTAAATAGTTTCTTATTAAATAATCTCTTTAAAATACAAATTTTTTAATTAAAAAAATTGAAAAATATATATTTAATTAATTTTAATAAATACAAAATTAAGATGCATTCACCACATATATATATATATATATATATATATATATATAATTACTTTCGCCACATTATACATAAAACATATACAAGATAGGCTTTACAACTTCTTTTATATTGGGCTATAGAAATCACATATTGCTATAACATGTATGCTATTGATATTCATATTACTATGTTAGTAGAACTTTCATCATATGTATTTTTCGAAGATTTAGTCATACTTACATTTATAGTTTTTGTCAAACTTTTTTTAAGCTTTAGTGTGCCATAACAATGTCACTAGTGGACACCAAAGTGTGTCTCACAACCATTTTATGTGATTAGCATTAACATCTAATTCTAAATCATCACATGTTTTTCGATATGTTAACAATGCAACATCCATGCTTGATCTACTTGGCATGAACTCAACAAACAACTCAACATATGTCTCAATATACCACCTCAATAGTGGTTCAATGGTCCACATCAAAGACACATCACAACATAGAGGGTTGGCACAAATGACTAGTTTAGTAATAAAAGTTGACTATGTCAATCTAGAAAATGTGTCAATGATGATATCTAACCAAATCAATATACACCCAAGTGCACAAGGTCAACTATTAGTTAGTGATCATATCTTACCAAGTCAATATATGTCCAAGTGCACAAGGCTCACTCTTAGTTTAAACCAACTATATTAATGATTTGATTATTTATCATTTGTAGTTATAAACGGTTAAATATGGTACAATATAGTTGTGAGATCTAGTTCCACAATTGTCTCTCCACACAGCACCAGCTACAATGTTGATCAACATTAACAACATTTGCTTGAGTTTGTAGCTTCTTGTGTAGAGAATATATTTTATGTAGTTGAACAATCTTTGGTGTTAAAAGACGATGCTTAGCGAGAACTGGGATGGGATGATACCCTTTTTGTAAAGATGAGAGAGTCTTGGTTCAAGTTTCTTTATATGTGGGCACTTTGTACCAAGAAAGAATTGGTATATTTTCATAACTGGTACATGTTGGATCTCATTCTACTCCATGTCTAGTCAACACCCTACTCATCTTCTTCAACGAGGCGGGTTATAATTGTTTAATTCTTCATCGGATCATTGCTCAAATCAATAAAAGGAATAGAGAAACTGATCCAGGATGGATCATTATATAATTTGTCATCTATCTTAGTATTTTTTGGGTCGAAAAATTGGAGGAATTGGCTTGTAGGGCCCATTTTAGTGGCAAACCCTAGTTTGTTGATTTGGGGTCTGGAATCTTCTAGAGCTAGTTTGAGGCATCAAATGAAAAAATTTTGGGGTCAAAATTTTGCAATTAAATCTCCCATCACCTCAATGATATTTTACACACCAAAATCTTTCCACCTATGTGAAAATCACCTCAATTAGAGATCATACACAAAATTTATACCTCTTGCATGTTGACCTACCCTGTTGACCACCATGATATTGAGTGGATGCCATGTCAGCCCCCATTACTCACTCATGTGGGGCTAGTCATGTGTGGGATTTCAAGAATATTTTAGAGGGTCCAAAACCCTAACATTAATTGAGGGTTGAGGCATGCAAAAATGCCTAACCCTAACACTAGATGACTATCAAGCTATGTTAAATATTGGGCCACTAGAAGGGAGTGGGTTCCATTATTTTAATATTGTATGTGTTTCATAGTGAGGTAGATCATCTAGGAGTGGGATATTATAGCATAACAAAGGATGTAGAAGATTTTGTAGTAGCCATTCAAGATACATGGGTATCTTCATTGCATATACTACCAATTCATGATAAAAAACTTGTAGACATTCATATGCAATTATGCTAAGAACATTGTTTAAAGAAGAAATCAGTCAATGGCAGGATGTGCATTTTTAATGACCACGAGGTCGGAAGGATTTTATGGGGAAAAAATAAGGCATCAAATGAATCACGTTGTGAATGATACTACATACATGGCGGACATATATCACCATCATCTCATGGATAATGTCAACGAATATTATTTCATTAAAAATGTGACATATCAAAAAATGCTACTTTATTAAGACATTGCACAAAGTTTTGTACTTTCATTTATAATCAAATATTAAAATATAAAATAATATTTTTATACATATGTCATTGAAAGTCTATTAATATTTACGCCATTTGATTGCGTCGAGAGGCGCTTTCTACAACCCAGTATGATGAAGATGTATAATTCCTTCCATGCTCAACATGGAGTTGACACAAAGCATTTAAAAAATATTGATAACAAAGAAAAATTCAATGTCGACCATAAATAAAATATTTCAATATAAACATTATATATGATGATGATGGTTAACGTCCTCTCTCTCTCTCTCTCTCTCTCTCTCTCTCTCTCTCTCTCTCTCTCTATATATATATATATATATATATATATATATATATATATTCCAATGGAAGAAATAATGGAAAACCTTCCAAGTACTTCCCCACATTTCATGGATGGTAAATGGGGTAAACCGTCGACCCTGATTATGGAGCCTAACTCCAAGGGGATCAAGAAAATCGAACCTGTGACCTACCCAACTAATCACTGGAGAATGGATCTCACGTGTGACTCAAATGCCCCTTTTCTTCACTAATTTCATTCCCTTTGTAACCCTTTGCTCTTATGCTCCACAAACACAAAATTTCTTCATTAACTAGCTAGGAACAAATTTGCTAAGTGATTCCTCATGAATGTAAGCTTATTGCTTTCATTATACACAAAGTTGCCATGCAAGTGCCCCTTTACTCAACAATCCTTTCCTTCAAAATTTCCCCTCTTCTATGACCCTCCCTCTTTGCTCGACAACCCATCCATGATTTGCTTGGGTTGATGGGGAGTTCCTTTGTTCGATAATTTGAGATAAGCCCTCAAGTCCATTTCGTTGAGAAAATGTCCCTTTATTTAGCAGTCATATACTTAAATACATTCTTTATCTTTTTCTTTGACTCATGCGTGCTTAGAGCTTGCACTTCCTCTTGACATTTCCTTTAATCGAACTATGTCAGGATCCTTCCCAACCTATTTATAATATTCAATGTTCAAATAATAATACAAATGTTAATTAATATTCAAATGAGACTATGTCAGGATCCTTCCCAACCTATTTATAATATTAATTGTTCAAATAATAATACAAATGTTAATTAATACTCAAATGACGATTTATTTGGTAATGAATCTATGTGGCATAATTAAACTTAGGGATATCTATTGGCACTCTGAAATCTTGAAGCCAAACATCGATATCTTTCATGGCTTCAGATTTTCTTTCACAACTCATTTTTCATTTAATCATATCTGGTCTTCATGCATCTCCATTTTGAAACTTGCATCTTTTTGTTATTACATATCTTCAGTTTACCATCTAGTTTTTCATGGTGAGCGACAACTAGTCCTGTTCTATTTGGGTTTTTTCTGTACTTTGAACCTGCTTCCATTCATCATTGTTTTTTTTTTGTGTGTGTTTTATGTTAACACGATAGCTCATATAGGGCCGTGTTAGATGTATGAATGAATGAATTATAGAGATGTGTAAAAAATGATAAGAGGGAGATTCAATTCATTCAATGGTATGATAGAGAAGCACAACGCAGCAAGTGTGTAAAAAATGATAAAGAGGGAGATTCAATTGATTCATTCATTGGGATGATGGAGGAGCACAATGCAGTTATCCCACATGGTATAACGTGAATAAACTTGGATGCTATTAATATCTGTAGAGAGACAAACGTTGAAGACTGTGAGAGGTCATTGGCTGTGAGGAAAAAAAGCACCAAAAGGAGGTTACAAGTTCTCTCTGTTATTCAGTTGGATATCGACGCTGAAAATGGTGCTACTGAGCCTACAGGTCTTTTCGTACTTTTTGCAATAAAGTAGTTCCTAATCATTTTCTCAGACCATTCATTCAG
>ML802557.1:91830-113684 GCA_009831015.1 Picea engelmannii | reverse complement strand
CCGATCTATCATTTGGCATATTTCTCGGGATGATTGGACACTTTTGGTAGCAGGGCAGAATTATTGAGGGCTTCAACATTCTAGCAGGACGTGGCACTTTCTAGCTTGGAGGTTGAGCATTAGTATGGCTCAGATCTGCTTGATTCAGTCTTCATTGTATATCCAGCCTTTGGAGGCTTATTTTGTATTGTCGAGAGAATTTTGTAGCAACTCATATCTATTGCTTGTACGACCATCTGAGGTTTATGCCAGATCGGCCATCTATTGTATTGATCTTACATTGCTCATAATAAAAAGGTCAGATCTTTGCTTGTGCTTCTACATCTTGAATATATTGTGATCTCCATGTGTTGATGAATCTTGTATGCACTTAATAACTCAATAAATTAGTAGTAGTTAGTGATTCCAAGAAAGAATTTGGCTTGGGATCACTACAGTGGTATCAGAGCATCGATCCTCCAAGACTGTGGAGAGATCGTCATATGCAGAGGTACAGTGGAATTGTTATGGGTTGGAGGAAGAAAAAAAATAGTGAAATAGAGGCAGAAATGGAAGGGTCAGGGGATGAGAGTTTGGATCTACAAACTCCTCATAGCCAAAGTAGGGAAAAGGTAACCCCAACCCACAAAACAAGGGACAAAGCAAAGATGGCCACTCTCAAGAAAACCAGTCCAAGCCAAAACCCAAGAAGGGTAATGAGAAGTCGAAGAAGGACACGAGAAAGTGGCGTGAATACCATAAGAGCCCTTGGCACAACACCGAAGAATGCCACTCCAAGCAGTCACTGGTGGCTGAGCTGAAAGCTACCGAGTCAAAGGCATAATCTGACTTCAAATCAAATTCATAAGGAGGAAAGCGGATTATCGATGTTGAACCCAACGCCACTATCGCTACCACCAAAGTCCATCCAAGCGAACCAGAAGAACCATAGGAAGGGGAACGCCTCTTTCACTCACAATTGTGGGTAAAGGGGGATTCACTTCATTTCATTATCGATAGCGGAAGTCAGAAGAACCTGATCTCAACAGAGGTCGCCAAGTGGTTGGACTTGCCGATGACACCGCACCCACAACCCTACACCATCAACTGGCTTAGCCAAGGAAGAGTTCTCTGCCTAAGCCAACAATGTCGTCTTCCCTATGACATCAAGCCCTTCAAAGACGAGGTATTGTGTGATATTGCTCCCCTTGAAATTTGTGATGTTCTTTTAGGACAACCATATTTGTGGAAGCAACATGTTGTGTATGAGTCTAGACCCCACAATTTTATTATTACTTTGGGTAGACAATTGTACATGATACCAGAGGTAGCGTTGCCTACCACTATTTCTTTAATCTCTACTAATTAATGAAGTAAGGTCATTTCATAGACCGAGAAGTTTGTCTTCTTTGTGATCCATGATCACAGTAAGCAGAAGGTCACCACCACATCCACGACCTCTACACAAAGCCTCTCTTTGCAGCAAAAGAAAGTGGATGAGATCTTGGAAGAGTATAGAGACATCTTCTCCTCACCCACCAGAGTAACGACACATTCCCAAGTCAAGCATCCAATTGATATCACCCACAGTGCACCTCTACCTAATGGGTCAGTCTATCATTGCGCGTTGATGGAAAATGACGAAATCAAGCGTTAGATCCAAAAGCTACTTCAAAAGGGGTACATCAGACCTAGTTCCTCCCTTTGCGGAAGCTCGATTTTACTGGTGCAAAAGAAAGACAGGACCTGGCAGCTTTGCATTGATTAAAGAGCATTAAACAAAATCACAGTTAGGAACCGATACCCAATTCCCCGAATTGATGACCTTCTTGACCAAATCAAAGGGGAAAAGTTTTTCAACAAGATTGACCTAAAGTCTGACTACCATCAGGTTCAAATCGAGCCGATTGATGTATGGAAGACACCTTTCAAATCTAAAAAAGGTCTCTTCGAATGGCTGGTCATGCCCTTTGGCTTAACAAATGCACCAACAACTTCCATGAGGTTGATGGATGATGTATTGGGACCCTTCACCAACTCTTTTGTGGTGGTATATTGTTTTCGCTTGAATTCGTTGGGACCAAAACGACAACCTCACAGGGATACAAATCCCCCTGCATGTTTATAAAGGTGGTACTCCTCTTTGCTTCAATATTTTCTTGGAATTCTAGATTTTTTAAAATAATATAGGACTTTGAGAAAGTCCGTCATGATATTCAAAGAAATATAAAGATTGCAAAAAAATAAAAATAAAAATATATTTTTAAAGAGAGTTCCTGAGAGATGACTAGGAACCTCACACATCACATATTTGAAATAGATAAACAAAATTTACTCACATCCATCATAGTTAAACTAAAAGTTTTTTTATCACATAAAATAAAAGAAGATGGTTTGCACACATAAGAGAAATTTAATAGAGTAAACACATGGGAGCTCAAATAAAGATAATGATAGAGCAATCTCAAATAAAAATTTAAAATATAAAAAAACCACCTAAAAAGGGAGGGGGAGGGCGAGTGTGCTACCAGTAGCACCATTTTTAAAAGCATGGTAAAAAATGTGACCCTTGAAAAAACGAGAACTCAACAAAGTTCTCGTTAAGTTGGTAATATTGTTTTTTGTATTTGACTTCAGAAGCCCCAAAATAAGTGGCACAAATTTAGATGTGTGTATATTGATCTGGCCACATCGTGCCTTCAATCAAAATGACGGGGCCAATAGAAACTACAAAGAAGACTAGTACACCATATGGACACTCTTATACTAGGTAACGATCAAATTGTGTTAGAGTATACCAATGCTTTTCATATCCTGCATTCAAAACTGGGTATTAGAGAGTCTAAGAAGAATTTTTTTCTAAAATACCATAGTGACCTACATAAATATATCTAGAGATAGTGAATTTTCTTAACATCTCTTCGATGGGAACAATTTACCATTATGTCATGAAGAGTGAAAAACAAATTTAGAAAAATGGTAAGAAAGAGTTTGGGCCAAGAATCATCCATTGAAAAAGAAGGGAAAGGAAACACTAACTCTCATAACAAAGGGTAGAGAAATTATTAATAACCTCAAGACAACCCATAAAAGAAGTTTGCAAACAAGAAGAACATGAAGTTGAAGGACATAGGGAAATGGTGTGACACCCATGAAATCCATTGGCACAACAATGACAAATGCCACACCTTATAATACTTATTAGCTAATTTTATAGCCTCAATATTTGATTCATCCTTGATTCCACAAAATCCCATGGATTAGGGAAAATGGATCATCAACATGGAAATGAGTGTTACTATTGCCACTACAAAGGTCTAGCTAGAGGAACTGGAGGAGCCAAAGGAATCTAAGCACCTCTTCCACTCGTATATGTGGGTGAAGGAGACACTACTGCATTTCATTGTTGAGAATAGAAACCAAGAGAACTTGATCTTAATTAAGGCCATCAAGAAGATGGGTTTTCCAATAATGTTGCACCCTACCCATACGACATCAATTGGTTGAGCCATGGATAAGACAACCACATTCATCAACAATGACACTTGTAATGCAACATGAAGACCTTCAAAGATGAGGTATTGTGTGACATTTACTATTATAATTTTGTGATGTTCTATTAGGACAACCACATGTGTGGAAGTGTCATGTTGTTAACTAATCTAGGTCCCCTATTGTCATTGTTGTCGTGGGAGATAAGATTAACAGGATACCATAGGTAGTCTTGATTATAGAATTATATTTGATCACTTCGAAGAAGTGCAAAAAAAAATATCTCAAGCTTAAAGATTTGTCTTATTTATAATATAGTTGGAAGGAGAAAGGAAAATAACAATGACTTCCAAGGCCTTTGCAAGGGGTCACTCTGACACTAGAGATAAATAGATCAATTGGTGGAAGAATACAAAGACATCTTCATCTCACCTACAAGAATGCATTTTCACTATTAGGGAAATCATACAATTAATTTGACCATAGGTCCCATCTATGTAATGGACTTGTATACAAGTGCTCTCTTTTGGAGAATGAGGAGATCAAACACTATATTCAAGAGATAATACAAAATGGTCACATTGGGCCAAGCACCTCACCATGTGGGAGTCTAATTGTGTGGGTTCAGAAGAAGTATGGGACATGGTGACTTTTTATTAACTACAAATCCTTAAACAAAATAGTAGGAAATAATTGGTACACCATCCCTTAGATTGATCATTTGCTCAAAGGTGTCAAGTCTTTCGACAAGATTAATATTGAGTCAAGTTATCACAAATTCCAATAAATCCCACTAGAGTGTGCAAGATAACCTTAAACTTTAATGAAGGTCTATTCGAGGGTTTTCCCATGACCTTTAGTTTGACCAATGTGCCAACAATGTTCATGAGAGTGATAAACGACATTCCTCCGCTATTCACCAAGAAACGGAAGGGGGGGACTTTAAAGTTGTTGGAAAGGGAGGATCTTTGAAAGAAAATTTGAAAAATTGCACGTGTGAGATGTAGAAGATGACATTTAGATCCCAAAATGGGAAAAAAAGAAATCGGAGATATAGAATCAATGCTAATGATTCCAATGGTTATTTAAGGAATTTAGGGTGTATTCAATGTACAAGAGTTTCCACAGTTCCCTAGTGAGAAGAGAAACCATAATACCAAATTATTTTTATATTAAAGTTATGATTAAGATTTCAACATCCAATCTCAATGTAGATCCATTGTATGGTCTATTGTGAACAATTTTTATGGTCTATTGTAAACGAGTTATTGTTTAGAAAATGATTTGTTGGAAACCTAAACCATTAGGGTTATGATTAAGGAATATGAAAAGTCACAAGTGAATATTAACTGTCATTGGGAGTCCAAGAGACCTCTTTGAAGATGAATCCAAAGGTCGAGATCATGTATTTATAAGTATATCATATTAATAAAATGTATTACATGTTGATCTCCATTCATGTGCACACTAACAACAATATCAAAGTGTCTATAATTCTTAGGGCTTGAATTAACCTATGGTAGTTGTCCATAGTTGAGTTTTCCTCGTCCGAAAATGTCTGTCTCGTTTACTCCCCTGAGCATTTGATTTTCACATGAAGAAACATCCCTCTACTCCCCCGAGCATTTCATTTTCACGTGCATAAACATCCCTTTGCATGTGCCAATATATGTTAGTCTGACATTCTGCTCTTACTCTTGTCATTGACCATTGTTTGTAGTAGTTGGAAGAAGGAACCCTTGGGAGTTTTCAATCCCATATGCAGAAACACCCCACCTCGGTCTGTAACTTTGAGATCTATATCTCCATTGTTACTCTGTGGTTCACATCTTTGTCCATCAATATTCTTGACGTAACATATTTCATTGTTTTTTTTTGTTCATTACCTTCCGCAACATTAACAATATTATCGTAATGCACCAAGCTAATAGATTTTGCAGATGTCTTCGTCGTTGGGATAATTTCCAACATCTAGCTTGTTTGACTATTCAATGTTGACTGATATCTTGTTTTGATTCTCGTTGGTGTCAATTAACGAGAACTAGGGATTGACCAAGATTCAATCCAAAAACCCTCTGCATCACCGCCTAGCAAAAAAGGCTATCATGGAGGGTCTCTTCCTGTAATCATCTTCTCTGTCGATAATCTGTTGGGGTTTCTTGAACTTGAATCATCCTCCACCCTTATTTGAAGGTAAATGTTTTCTTGTCTTTCTGAAACAACAATTCAGATTGCACATTTCCCATTTCCCCAACCTGCATGAGCATGTCGTTATAATATTTAACTCCCCAAAGCATTGCAATATAATTTATTGTCTCATACGGTGTTAATGGCTTGTAATTGAAGTTGAACAATTGAGTCACATTATCAAAATTTGGGTGTTGGACAACTATGTTCCATTGTGTGTAATTCATCATGTAACCAAAATCTGTAATTTTAACTTTCACTCACCAATACTCCTTGTCATTCAACTTGACATGCTAATGTATTTTGATTGGGCACATGTGAGGGGTGCATTATATCAGAGGGGCTAAGTTTTTAGTCCGCGTGTTTATCAGAGTAGGAAGTATTGGTGAGTCTCTCTCAACACAAGTGCCCAGTTGGGTAATATTATTCTAGCAACCACATGTACAAGTTGGACACAAAACTATGGTATCATTGTAGAATGATGATAGCGAGACACAACAATTTGGTGCTTTATGCACTAGAAATTGGGAGTATGTACTTGTTACATTCCATGTCATGAGTGCTTGAGTGACTTGACAACCATATGTACTAAGGAACTTACTTTCCCAAACTTTCTTTGTAGGGTCACAGGTATACCTTGGTCCAGGTGCCTTGAGAGTAAATTTTTGGGGCAAGCACATTCTTGTGTTAGAGGTTCTAGCATCACCCACACTTACTTGGAAGGAACTTACAACATTAATTGGATCTTAGGCCCAAGATGCATTAACAACAAGCTCTTTCTGCTATCTACTATTTAAAGATATTACTATCACTGATATTCTAGCCAAATTTGACACAAATTTGGGAGTCCCTTACAATGTTATTTTGAATGACATTGTTCTCTATGTTATTCATTTGATGTTGGTCCTTCTAGTTATTCATTTTTCCATATGTCTGAATATTGATGGCCTTGCCTTTCCATCTATACATCTCATGCCATTAGATTCCAGGGGATTTATTTTAATCATAGTTGGATTTATGGGTTGTGTATTTTCACGCTAATCTCCATTCTTTTGCACGCTAACATAATTATTGTCATATTTTAAACCAAAAAATTGAGGAGTTAGAAAAGGTCAATTTGTAAGCTTTAAAAACTATGTTTTAAAAAATAAAATTATAAATAAACACATTTCCTCTTTACATTCATTGTTAGTAATTGTCAGCGTAATTTAAGGTTTAGAATTATTAATATTATTTTGGTGAGGATTTTGGATATAAACTATGTTGGAGTTCAGAATGTAAGAAGTCTAAATGTCCTACGATTCTAAACTTTTTATATTTGTCTTCACCAAAATTCGACCACAAATTTTTTGTTGAAATTGCAATTTTGGATTATTAAAATTGTTGCTTTTAATGCAAAAATGGATTCAACACCCTCAAATACCTTTACTGCAACCTGCTTTTGTATAGTTAATGATTGATATTTTCAATTCCATGAATGGAAAATTATTCTTACCGGATTTGAGACAAAAAATGTTGGTTTTCATTCTTGTTATTTTGAGCGACAGGAAAAGGTCAAATTCGTAGAACATTTACACCATGACTTAGAAATGTACCCAATGTTTCGAGTGGACACTTCACCCATCATAAGGGGATCCAAATGAAGCTCCTTGATAATAGGTGTCGTCCACTAACTTAGAAATGTACCCAATGTTTGAAGTGAACGCTTCATCCATCATAAAGGGATCTAAATGAAGCTCATTGATAATAGGTGGCCTCTACTGACTTAGAAATGAACCCAATATTTCGAGTGGACACTTCACCCATCACAAAGAGATCCAAATGAAGCTCCTTGATAATATGTGTCATCCACTCAAAAATTGAATATGTTTATAAACTCTAACACAATTCATATTTAAAAATCTCACTACAATTATAATTAATTATGAAATATACACTCTCAAAATATTAATAAACAATAATACAAATCTAAAACACTATAATTTATATCCAAAACTAAAACATTATAATATATAATAATAATAATAATAAAAGTGTCGTTAAGCAATATTGAAGATTAAAACATTATAATATATCGATAACTAAATCTTATATAGATACTTCACAGACGTGCATATATAGATGCATCACCTTCGACTATTATAATAGCTCTTAGAAATGGATGCATGGTCTTAGGTTTTTATGGTCATCTTCTCATCATTCTTTAACTCATTAGTCAAAGAATTTAACATGCAAGGGATTGTTTATTAATTTTTCATGTTTTACTTTATTTGTATCTCATTTATTTAATGAGAAAATACTTTATTAGGAAAGGTAATTTGGAAAAAAAATCAATTTAAAGAAAATAAATTGAAAAACCAACATAAAAGTAATTGTTTTAAATTATTCATTTAGGCATTCCATAAACATGTTGAAAAAACGTTAGCAATGAGTAACACATGTATGAACTAAAATCTCATTTTTCTTATATTATTATCTATTTCTATTTTACGCTTATCTCTATTTTTCTTCAGTTTTATTTGTACATAGGAGTGACTACTTTCTATTAAATTATTAAATTTTTTATTTTTTATTTTATTTTAATGAAGATGGATAAAAGTTTTGTAAATTTGAACTTTTAAAATCAAAATTCAATAATTAAACTTTTGCAAAAATCTTAATTTTGAATTGTTTAAATCATTGCAAAAATCTTAATTTTGAATTGTTTAAATCATTATTTATAATGAAAAATGAATTTGATAAGTTGAATATCCATATTATAACTTTATTTTACAATATTAACAATTAATATATGCAATTTTATTAATTCAAAATTATTATTGTCAAATTTTAGCAATTTTTTTTTATTATTTTTCCTTTTCAATATTTTGTTTAATAAAAAGAAATTCAACTCCATAAACTGTTTCAACTAAACAACTTTCTTTATTATCAAAAATTCAAATTCATTTAAAATTAATATCATTGTTTTCAATATATACTCAATTTCATTAATGAGGCCTACAACGAATAGTTCATTAAGATGATGGTACCTATATTCTTTATGGCCTCTAAATGCATGTTACTATAAAATCAAGATACAAATAATTAAAATTATTATTATCCAATTCATTGGGTTTATTATTATCATAAAGCAAAACTATAAGTACCTTCATATTATTATTTCCTCGGGTAAGGAATGTTGTAATATGTCTCGATGAACGTGTAAATGTATTAATGGAGCTATGTGCCATTTTACATTGACTTATAATCCAAGTGCACTTAAATTGCAACACTATATTTTAGCTTAGTGTGAGCATCATATTTTATATTATTGCAGGTAGCTTTTAATGTATATTAAAAAACTATTATTGTTACTGATATAGATAATAAATGGATATTAATCGAGATTGTTTTGTATTTTATTCTTTACAATTTCATGAAAGAAGATGAATGTGTCGTAAAGGAATTCATAGCAATTAAATTAGTTATTTAATTTTGTATATATAAACCAAATTATCACCTATAAATACATTTGATCTAAATTATCAACATGTTTCTTTGTAATGATGAAATTTCTTTGTAATTGTGGGTTCTGCACTTCTGAGGCTATCCTAAAGCCCTACACAACATCCAGGTGGATATTGGTGGCCACCCACCTATTCCAACTGGCTTATTTTGGAAGTTTTCATGTCAATACATCTTTCCATACTTCCAGGGCCATTTTGGGGCCCTAAACAATGTTTTTTTGGATTTCCACAATCAAATTGTAGATGAAATCCAATTTTGATGGAATAATGTGTAGTTCTTGAAAAGACCTTTCCAACAAGCTATCACATGCCTAAAACGGAGGTCGTATGCAAAAGTTACGACCCCAAGAAGTTGAGATACCAACTTACCCATCGGGGCCCACATAACTTTTGGCGTTTCATCTCCTAGGGTTAGGTTTTTGAATGTATAGGGTTTTGAAATTCATGAGTAATGTTAAAAAGGCCTATGGAGCCTCATTGTAATCATTATTCTCAGACGGATGCTTGTAGCAACCACATCTCTTCTCAGAGATAACTGCCACCATTCGAGCAAGTTGTTTTTAGTTCTGAAGTTTTACAGTTTCAACCTATTTTATTTATTCAATAAAAGTTATTGTTCACTGGATATATGTTGTTGTTCTCTGTATCTCTTTGTTATTGTATTTAGTTTGTTATTCATTTCATTCCGCTCATAAATCCAAACTAGTGGTATCAGAGCGGCCTGCTCTTCATTTATTTTTCTTCATACATTTCCCAAACAAGATCTGGGCACAAAAAGTTGGGACTCGAACCCGTCGAGTCTTTGCAAGATCGATCGCGCCGAGCTTGATAACAACTCATGGGGGATGAGAAGAAATATGATGGAGTAGGAGATCCTTTTAAAATGTTGCTCGAGGAAGCCCTTGCGCGACAAAGGAACAAAATGATGGACAACTTTGCATAGATCCTTTTGCGGCTGCCAACAAGAGACACATCTTCATCAAGCGTCCATGCAACTCCCTTCAAGGTACAAGTAAATTTTGATATTCCATTATTTAAAGCACTGATAGATGGGGATGTTGTAGATAAATGGTTGAATATGGTCGAAGGGTATTTTTCGGTCCATAATTTTTTCGATAGGGAAAATATTAATTTTGCACTCCTCAAGTCCGTCCCCCATGTTAAGGACTGGTGGGATACTTACTCTGAGTAAAGGGACATAGAGGAATCTGCAATATTTGTGGTCTCCCCCACATGGGATTCCTTCAGGGATGCCATTAAAGAACAATACATCCCTGTTGGAAGCTACGAGGACAAGTACACAAGATGGACCACACTGTGTCAGGAAAGGGACCAGACAATACCAAATTTCACCAATATTTTTTAATACCCTGCACACCAAAATGGGTATCAAAGACTCTGAATGACACCTAGTGCTCAAATACCATGACTTTCTGCATAGATACATTCAAACAGAAATGGAGTTTTTGGACATCGCATCATTAGGTGCGACTTATAAATATCCTGTCAAGATCGAGCAAAAATTTAAGTAGAAGAGGTGAGAGTTTGGATCTATAAACTCCTCATAGCCAAATCAGGGAAAAGGCAGCCCCAACCCACAAAACAAGGGACAAAGCAAAGATGACCACTCTCAAGACAACCAATCCAAGCTGAAACCCAAGAAGGGTAATGAGAAGTCGAAGAAGGACATGAGAAAGTGGTGTGAATACCATAAGAGCCCTTGGCACAACACCGAAGAATGCCACTCCAAGCAGTCACTGGTGGCTGAGCTGAAAGCTACCGAGTCAAAGGCATATTCTGACTTCAAATCAAATCCATAAGGAGGAAAGCGGATTATCGATGTCGAACCCAACGCCACTATCGCTACCACCAAAGTCCATCCAAGTGAACCAGAAGAACCAGAGGAAGGGGAACGCCTCTTTCACTCACAATTGTGGGTAAAGGGGGATTCACTTCATTTCATTATCGATAGCGGAAGTCAGAAGAACCTAATCTCAACAGAGGTCGCCAAGCCACTAGACTTGCCGATGACACTGCACCCACAACCCTACACCATCAACTAGCTTAGCCAAGGAAGAGTTCTCCGCCTAAGCCAACAATGTCGTCTTCCCTACGACATCAAGCTCTTCAAAGACGAGGTATTGTGTGATATTTCTCCCCTTGAAATTTGTGATGTTCTTTTAGGACAACCATATTTGTGGAAGCAACATGTTGTGTATGAGTCTAGACCCCACAATTTTATTATTACTTTGGGTAGACAATTGTACATGATACCAGAGGTAGTGTCGCCTACCGCTATTTCTTTAATCTCTACTAATAAATGCAGTAAGGTCATTTCATAGACTGAGAAGTTTGTCTTCTTTGTGATCCATGCTCACAGTAAGTAAAAGGTCACCACCACATCCGCGGCCTCTACAGAAAGCCTCTCTTTGCAGCAGAAGAAACTGGACCAGATCTTGGAAGAGTATAGAGACATCTTCTCCTCACCCACCAAGGTACCGACGCACTGCCAAGTCAAGCATCCAATTGATCTCACCCCCGGTGCACCTCTGCCTAATGGGTTAGTCTATCATTGCTCGTTGATGGAAAATGATGAAATCAAGCGTTAGATCCAAAAGCTACTTCAAAAGGGGCACATCAGACCTAGTTCCTCCCTTTGCAGAAGCTCGATTTTACTGGTGCAAAAGAAAGACGAGACCTGGTAGCTTTGCATTGATTAAAGAGCATTAAACAAAATCACAGTTAGGAACCGATACCCAATTCCCCGAATTGATGACCTTCTTGACCAAATCAAAGGGGAAAAGTTTTTCAACAAGATTGACCTAAAGTCTGACTACCACCAGGTTCAAATCGAGCTGATTGATGTATGGAAGACACCTTTCAAATCTAAAGAAGGTCTCTTTGAATGGTTGGTCATGCCCTTTGGCTTAACAAATGCACCGACAACTTCCGTGAGGTTGATGGATGATGTATTGGGACCCTTCAACAACTCTTTTGTGGTGGTATATTGTTGCCGCTTGAATTCATTGGGACCGAAATGACAAGCTCATAGGGATACAAATCCCCTTGCATTTTTATAGAGGTGGTACTCCTCTTTGTTTCAATATTTTCTAGGAATTCTAGATTTTTTAAAATAATATAGGACTTTGAGAAAGTCCGTTGTGATATTCAAAGAAATATTATGATTGCAAAAAAATAAAATATATATATATTTTTAAAGAGAGTTCCTGAGAGATGACTAGGAACCTCACACATCACATATTTGAAATAGATAAACAAAATTTACTCACATCCATCATAGTTAAACTAAAGGTTTTTTTATCACATAAAATAAAAGAAGATGGTTTGCACACATAAGATAAATTTAATAGAGTAAACACAAGGGGAGCTCAAATAAAGATAATGATAGATCAATCTCAAATATTTTATACTCAAAACTCAGAGTTATAAAATACAATCGAAATTGATCCCAAAATATTTCTCTTGAGATTTCTGAAAAAATATAAATTTTGTTACAAAGCCTTGAAATTTAAATGTGTTTGTCCTTAGGACTAGGATTGGGGCTCCTGTGGACCATAAAGAAAATATAAACAAGAAGTAAGCTATGGAAAGAAGATGGTGGGCGATGATCGAGTAGCAAGATCTGAAAGAAGACAAGGAGAAGTTATCAGATTTCGGTTAAACCTTTCTAGTCAAAGAAACAGAGTAACTGGATGAAAAAATGATAAACAAAGCAAGATGTAATCATCATGAACTTACTATGGTGGTCTCTCTCTCTCTCTCTTTCAATTGCTTGCTGCTGTCCTTTTATTGTCTTCATTGACGATTATAGGAACTGTCTCAACTGCTGCTTCTTGGCCTTCTTTGGTTAATTTATCAATTTCCTTTTAAAACCAATCTCCAATGTAATTTCTCATTGGTGCAACATTTATTTCATGCCTGATTTTAATATTGAAAAATTCTCCTTCCAAGTCTCCTAAGTCATGAGAAATGCCATGTATCACCTTCTCAATATATTGTTTTTTCACAGTATAATCAACCAACCAATTGTTTATTTCTTCTTCATTATATTCGATTATTCCATAAAAAATTCCAGCTGATAACCCCTTAAATATCTCAACTTGTTCATCAACTTGTTGCTTTGTTAGAAACATTGAATTGAGAATTAACTTAGGGTATTGTACCTCATTAGTGCTTCCTGCCAGATCTATCTCTGTGAGTCTTTTGAAAAATTCTTCTCTTTTTAGTATGGATTTGTTGTATGCTTGGACAATGTTATTCAAATTCTTGATCTTTTCTTTCCAACAAGCATTTAGGAGTTTTATTCGACTTGGAGAAGGAAAATCCTCTTCTCTTCTTTTCAATTCTGTCATGTTTGAGACTTTAATTCCAAATGGCAAGAAAAAATCAGCGTAGAAACCTTCTTCATTCTTTAAATCAACTTGCAGATACTCATGAAAGACATGTGCCCTTGAGCCGAAAGAAACAATATTTTTTGATACCTCCCATGCTTCTGTTATCAGTGACATTCTCTTTTTAATGTTTTTCTCTACATAACTTCAGACTGTTGTGAGTAAACTTGAATATCCTTTCAACTGAATGGTGGGTGTAGTTGGTTTAACCATTGACAAAGGACTTTCTAGGATTGGAAGAGGCATTACGATATTTTCCAATTCCCCGATCCTTTATTTTAACTTAGCATTTCCAACTTCCATACCATCAATAGAATTGTCGAGAGCATCCTTGGTTGCCTTGTGGATTTTAGAAATTTGGGACGACTGCATGTCCTTCAGGTCAACCTCTGAGCGAGATTTTCCCTTTTTATTTTTCTGGTCACCTCTATCTAGAATCAACTTTTTAGACTCCTTATCAAAACAACACTTTGAAAAGTGAAGGATTCCTCTTCACTAAAGGTCTCATTTGCAACGACTTCCAATACATAATTTTGTTGAGTCATATTTTCTGGTTGTTCCACCACGGGAAATATTTTCTCAATATCTACCTTTAGCTTAATGTCATTGAGAGAAAATATTTGGATTTCATTTTCTATAAGATTATCCTCTTCCTCTTATACTAAGTTCTTCCTTTTCTTTCTCACAAGGAGCTTATGTGAATTTTCGATTTTCCCAGGGGGATGATTCATCTCTCCTCTGCCACTTGAACTACTGTTGAAAATATTTCTAACTGGGTAAGCCGTTAGAGCATTTCTCTGAGATGTGGTATTTTTTGGAGTAACAACTAGAGATTGGGCACTCCTTTCACTAGGAACCTTTCCCTTTTGCTTATAAAACTCATTAGTACTGAGGATTGTTTCTAGGTCACCAACATCATGTACATGAGTACTTTGGTTGTTACCTTCTTCTTCTTCATTCAAGATAGTCTGGATGAAAGAGTTACTGAATCCCACCGAAAGCATGTGTTCTACAAAGATTTTGTTAGGATCAAATCCCTTTATCCTTTTAGCATACTTTAAATTCACATTATTGAAATGATTTCCAAACTCGTCAATTTTATTTATGTTTCTAAACATGAAATCTCCAATTTTCCATGGCAAGGGGATAAATTGCTTTTCCCTTTTTTCATGGAAAAAATGTAGCCAGAAGTTGTATTTCCTTTCCACCTCTGTAATGAATAATTTGTCAGATACATGATACGAGAGAAAATACTGATTTTCTTTGGAAAATAATATCCTTATGACACTGTGATTCTCCATTTGCTCCATCGTTCCTTTTTTCTCTAAGAATCTGTTAGCCTTGTCATATATCCTTTAAGTATTTTCACCCAACAACAACCTTTTGAAGACTGAGACAAAATCATTATAAACTTCGTAAAAATATAGAGGGGTCTTATGTCTCCATAGTGCCTGATTACATAAGGTAACTGGATCTATTTCACAATTCACCCTCTTACTTATGGTCAAGTTTGGAAATTGACAATAATACACTGTAGCAAATATCAGATAGGAAGCCATAAATATTTTTTTGTCCTTTTTATAGTTTGATAATTGGGATGAGATTTCAATAGAAATCAATTTTCCAGAGTCAAAGATGGCCTGTTATTTCACTGTAAGATATAAAATATATAAAATCATGCGAGAGATAGTAGCAATGCTTTCCTGACCTGTGAACCTGGTAAACAACCACACAATTTCTCAATAAGGGTTTTTCAAAGATCAATCTGGATCTTGGTTATGTTTTCTGGAATAGACGCAGGGTTCTCCAGATATTCAGGCAGGAGGTCAAGCCCATTGTTATGTTTCTTCAAAAAATCTCTGCAATCTTCTCCTTTGAAGGTAAGCGTCGGCTCTGGGAGATTCAACATCTTGTAAAAAACTTGCATTGAAAGGGAAATCGAAGAATGATCTTGGAGTGTATAATTCTTTGGCTTGGCACGTAATTCTCCACGCACTATGCAACAAGTTCTTTACAGTAAAAAATATTAGGAACACACCCTGCACGAGAGATTCTGGATGCCCAAATTACGTCTTTCTAGGTAGGAGGAGAGGAATAATGGAATATGCTCTAGACCACTAAAAGTCCTAGTCTTCATGACCAAATATATTTAAAGTATCACCACAAAACCACTATCTAGTTGATGTTGCTATAGGTTGACGAGAGTATTTCTTCAGTCAGATAATAACTTGAAATAAATATTTTCGGAGAGACGACGATAATATAATCCCTTGGAAAATTGAGATTTAATACAATTTAATGAGAATTCCTCGGGCTTTTTTCCATTAATGACGATATTTTCGGAGCCTACACAACAGTTGTTAGCATTAAACAATACTTAATGCATATTGGGAAAAATACGAGAATGGCGGGGACAAATGAGAGAAATTTTGAATATGGAACTTTTCATGAACCCACCAACCCGTGAACCTGTGAACCCGCGGTTATGGATGATAAAAAATAAGTTAAGTCTAGAAAGGCGGTCGGTCAGACTTGCATGCAAGAGAAATAAAACACTTAGGGGCTTGACACCCAGGATGAATCTTACGGTCGCAATGTATATCACAGAACTTTGGGTGCAAAGTGGAGATAATGGAACTTGGAGGATGAGGGCTTGAACCCACGAACCTGTGAAGTTGGAAAAAATGGCTAAGTGTAATGTAACAGGGCCATCGTTCAGACTTATGACATAGGAAAGTGGATGGAGATGAAGGTCTGTCAATCCGCTAACCCGCGAACCCGCCGATTTTTTAAATACGACTAAGTATGGTAGCTAGAACGAGATAGAAGAAGGGAAAAAATAAAGAGGGAAACAAGGGGAGGTGTAGAAGAGGGAAAATAAATGGAAAAAAGAAGAAGTTGGGAAAATAGAAAGGGGAAGGAAAAATATGGAAACAATACATGACCTCAAGATATATCTGGATGACATCCTCATCTTCAACAGAACTTAGGAGGAGCACATGCAACATATTCAACAGGTTTTGAGCACTCTGCGACAACAAAAGATATATGCCAACTTGGGAAAATACTCCTTTGGAATGAACATGGTCCACTACTTGGGATACATTGTTGATAAGCATGGGGTACAGCTAATATCCAAGTCATCCATGATTGGCCAGCCCTGACCACACTAACTGAGCTTCAGAGCTTCTTGGGACTTGCCAAATTCTACCAACGGTTCGTGTTTGGATTCTCCCATATTGCATGGGCCCTCAGCCAAGTTATCAAGGACGATGGAAGGGAAAAGTTCTCATGGGGGAAGGCACAACAATAAGCATTTGATGATCTGAAGCATAGCTTGTGCTCAACTCCAGTACTCTCCTTACCCAATCCGCAACAATTGTTCAAGATTGAGACTGATGCATATGACTATGTTGTAGGCGCAGTTCTCACTCAGCACAGTCAGTTAGTAGCATACCATAGTGAGACACTCTCAGATACTGTCTGAAAAATTGAAGTACCCCACATATGACAAGGAAATGTATTCCATTATGCAAGCCTTCCATCAATGGAAACATTACATTCTGGGAAAGGAGACAATCATCCACACTGATCACAAGCCTTTGCAGTTCATACAGACACAGAGGAAGTTGTAAAATGACCACCATGAAAAGTGGTCCACATACCTGCAACAGTTCCATCTCAACATCAAGTATAAGACATGGAGCACAAATTGTGTCACTGACTACCACATTCGACCTTCCGTGGCTGCACTCACCGCCGTGCTCCATTCCTATGGGCATGATGCATCTGAGTGGCCCCAACTTTATCAACAATATCCTGACTTCACCACCACCTATAAGCTCTTGGGTATAGACATGAATGTCACCAATTTTAACATTCAGGATGGACTGTTATGCAATCTGGGCCACTTCTGTGTTCCTGCAAGAAAGCGTGCAAAGATGATTTGGGAGGCTCACTACAGTTGGATGGCAAGAAATTTTGGTGTGGATAAAATTGTGGTCATTCTACATAAACATTTTTGTTAGCCAAAACTTCGACATGATGTCAACAAGTATATCATATATTGCATTGCATGTGCCATTTCCAAGCCATCCATAAATAAGCAAGGCTTTTACACCCATCTTCCTACTCTCGAGAAGCCTTGGGAATCCATCTCTTTGGATTAAATGTCTGGCCTTCCGTCCAGCAAGAAAGGCAATGATTGTGTATTTGTGGTGGTTGATTGGTTTTCAAACATGTCCATTCTCACAACCTACAAGAAGAGCATCATAGAGACAGATACTTCCAATCTCTTCTTTGAATGAGTGTGGGTCCATTTTGGGATACCACAAACCATCATCTCTGATCGAGACAATAGGTTCCTCAGCACATTTTGGTCGAGTCTCTAGTCACTATTGGACACTAAGCTCACTAAATCCACTTCCTTCCACCCTCAAACTGATGGCCAAACATAGGCCGTCAGTCGGATGATTGTGCATATCATGCACATGTATAATTCTAAGCATCTGCATACATGGGATGAGAGTCTTCCCTATGTTCAACACAACTACAACAAGGATCTCCATAGCTCCACCGACCATAGCCCATTTCAGGTGGGGTTGATATTCCAACCCTTGGGTCCTGTTGCACTACCTATTGAAACCACACATACAAAATCTTCCCATGTTTAGTCTGAGGCTAAAAAAGACACCAAATTCATTGAGTGGATTCAACACATTTGCCAACAAGTCCATGATATTTTGTAGAAATCCAATGCTAAGTAGAAGCAACACCATGATCAACAATGGGTACCACACAAGTTTCATATGTGATACAAGGTCTCGTTACATTTTCAAAAAGAACTCCTTACAGGGCCCCATTGGAGCCTTTTTCCACTTCATTATGGGCCTTACACTATCACCAAGGCTGTGGGTGACAATGATTTTGAGCTCAACACTCCCCCCTTACTTGTATTTCACCTAGTGTTCAATGTGGACCTCCTCTGGCCATATTTTCCACCATCATTGGACACCTCAGAGATCATAGAACAATTGACACCAAAAGATATCAACCCTGACTGCGTGGAATATGAATCAATTGATCAGATAATGGACACACAAGTCAAGGTCACTCTCCAGTAGAGGATCCAACTTTATCGGGTTGTTAAGGCATGACAACTCTTACACCAAGGAAAGTGGCTCACCCAGGTTCAAATTCAACAGAAATTTCCTCACCTGATGGGGGTACTCAATGAAATGGAGACCATTGCTTCATAAGGGGTGAGGACTGATCCAGGTGGATATTGGTGGCCATCCACCAAGTCCAACTGACTCCTCTTGACAATTTTTAGTTCAACACGTTTCTCTGTAATGATGAAATTTCTTTTTAATTGTGGGTTTTGCACTTTTGGGGATATCCTAAATCCCTACACAACATCCAAGTGGATATTTGTGGCCGCCCACCTATTCCAACTGGTTTATTTTGGAAGTTTTGATGTCAGTACATATTTCTGTATTTCCAGGGTCGTTTTGTGGCCCTAAACAATGTTTTTTTTGGCTTGTCACTATCAAACTATAGTTGAAGTCAGATTTTGAGGATATAATGTGTATTTCTCGAAAATACATTTCCAACAAGCTATCACGTGCCTAAAACAAAGGTCGTATGAAAAAGTTACGACCCAGGGAAGTTGAGGTACCAACTTACCCATCGAGGCCCACATAACATTTGGCATTTCATCTCCTAGGGTTAGGTTTTTGGATGTCTAGGGTTTTGGCATTCATGAGTAATGCTAAAAATTCCTCTGGAGCCTCATTGTAATCATTCTTCTCAGATAGATGGGCATATTAGCCACATCTCTTCTCAGAGATAGCTACCACCATTCGATCAAGTTGTTTTCAGTTTTGTAGTTTTACAGTTTCAACCTATTTTATTTATTCAATAGAAGTTATTGTTCACTGGATATTTGTTGTTGTTCTCTGTATCTCTGTGCTATTGTATTCAATCTATTATTCATTTCGTTCTGCTCATAAATCCAGATCAACATTCAGTTACTTATAAAATATTACATTACAAGTAGGAAACATGCAACTTAAGCATCATATTTCATCTTATTTAAAAATAAAGCCACCTTAGTGCTAACGTTATTTAGAACAAATTTTAAAGTTAGTTGTCATTGATTCGATTCATTCTCCAGTTGATTAATTCTGACATCGTTTAAAATTGTTGTCCTTTTTGAAAGAGCATTAAGGAAGTTACATAGAAAATTGTGTATTTTAAGAATAGAGGCGGAAAATTAGGCCTAATGGTAAATAATTATTTCTTTCTTGTGTTTAGTAATCGTTGGGCATATAAATTTTAGTTTAGCGTGGAAGAAAGTGGCGCCTCCTGGAAGAGGAATCTTGGCGATGGATGAGTAGATTGCTACCTACGACAAACCAGTAGCATCCATCGGACTAAAGAACATGGAGGTGAACCATCGAGAATATAGACAACTACATGTCAGCGCTCTCGACCTCGGATAGTACATCTCCAATGTCATTCTCTTTGAGGAGACCCTTTATGAGTTCACCATTGATAGCAAGAAGATGGTAGATATCCATGTGCAACATGACATATCCATATCATCAAACTTGACAAGGTTTACTCCACTTGTTTACACTTCCTATAAAAGAAATTATATAAATCGTTCTTGAAATTAACTGCAGGATTAGATTGTTCATGGTTTGGTTCCTTTAGCTGGCTCAAATGATGAATTTAGTGCCAAGGCCTAAATGACCTTGCATTGAGAGGTGCATATTATCAATAGAGCGCCCTCTTCGTCAAATGGTAAGTTACACTATTTTTTCATTTCGCTTGGTGCGTGTTCACTCAATGTTCTTATTCGATCTTCAGGTTCATTACCTTAGTTTTACTTGTCTTACTCAATATTGTTTGTATCGAGTGAAACACCTCATCAACATCAACGATATGTTGTAATCAGGGTCTTAAACAATGTAATCAACATTGATAAAGTGTTATAAGCAACGTTGATGATTTTACACATAGCACCATTGGTCTTTCCATTCTTTTTCATCTATTTAAGTGTTTCCTTAACAACCCCTCTACACTAGCTGTGAAAGAATCCACATGGGGTCTCACTAGCTATGTGGAAATTTCTCATGTAAAATACACTCTTATCTTCATTTTCCTGGACATTTGTTTCCCCTACCATGCTAGATTAGCGTTTTCTATTTCCTTCTACCATGTTAGATGACAGTTTTGCTAACAATACATCACCGTAGGACAACGACCTCGTTTCCATAATGGAGCCAGAGTTCTTGTTGGATGGAGACCATGATATTGAGAGGATTTTTGAAGTAGTGTTGAAGGTGTGGTTTGAGTTTTTCTCACTATTACATATCGTAAAAATTTCGACGTTCTATTTGCGGCGTTATGGACAAAATTGTCCATACTGTCAGAAAATAGAGGAAATTAAAAAAAAAAAAATTCATATTGCCCGATAACGTCAGTATTGCCATGTTGACATCTCTCTTGCCATGTTAACGCCGCTCTTGCCACATTTCCGTCTCTCTTTCCATGTTTTCCACCTAGTCGTCTCTCTTGCCACATTTGTGACATAATCGTCTCTCTTGCCACATTTGTGTCCACATCCTAGAAGTCTATAATAGTATCTAATATTAGTGGAATCCAATGTAAATATAATGACCAATATATTGCATATAATAAATGAACAATTAATTTCAACATTCCCTAAGGCCTTCTATAATGTTAATATTAATATTACTCATAAGGTACACTATCAAGCTCGAGCAAAGTAGAGTTTTCCATTGTGAAAGCCAAGAAGGTCATAACCTTATTTAAATGCATTGTAGAGTTTTCCACCACTTTTTAGGAACACTATGGCAATGAATCACCCACTAATGAGAAATTGTTCCTTTCATCCTCCAATGATCCACAATATGGGGACCTCATACTTCTCTATTTCCTAACCCTTTGCACCATTTTCACGGTTGAATTTATGTTTTTTTCTCTTCTTTACATGGTTGTCATTGTTTCTTGGGTGTAGGAATTTGAACACATTATCATTTGGATTCAAGATCATTCACCTTCTTTTCATGGACTTCTATAATTATTTTTCTAAGCCATCATATAGTTTTAATATTTCCCTCCACATATTCATATTTAAACCTTTTTTCCAATTCAATCACCTTAGGGTCCAACTTGGTTGGACATTGGTACTTTGACACCTATTTTAACACTTGTCCAATGTTAGAGCCTCCATATGATGGGTAACCCC
>ML802557.1:78828-91780 GCA_009831015.1 Picea engelmannii | reverse complement strand
TGTCATTATAATTGTTAAATTTTGTTTACTCCACCTAAATATACAAACATATTCATTCTATTTTCCTCATTCTGACATCAATTTAGTCATCCCCCCCATGGATTTTAATTCATGATTTCTTACCTATGTCCCTCTCATATTTTTTCTATGTCGATGGAAGGCTTGTGTCACCCCCATTTTCACCTCTCTTATGACAATGCCAAGTGTTGGTCCTTCATTATTACTCTCATTCATCTTATGTTTCTTTAAGAGAATCCATCATCACCCTCCACGTATAAAAAGGCCTCCTATACATTAATTTGAGGATCTTTGTATTGAATTATAAGGTTATGTCATTAGAATTATCTTGGGTTCCCCATATTGGAACCATTCTTGTACATTTTCTACTTGCTTGTTTGAAGTTTGGGAAGAGAGATGGAGATGATGTTGCACTCATGAGCCCTTTTGAGGAAAGAACCTTGAGGAGAGAAGGATTAGATCTACCCATCTCATGCAAGGTAACAATGCACTATTTTCTTGTTGATTACATAATAATTTAATTTCTTTTCCCCATTTCACATTGTTGTTTCATGTCAATTATTTGCAATTTTATGGATGGGTATTAAGTAAATTATGGATTTTACCATTTTGAGCAAGTTAGTGCTAGAGTTTGCCATTATAGAAAACATTAAGATTTTATTCGTCGTCTTGTGTGTAGGTTTATTTCAAGACTGTTTCCCTTCTCCTTCTCTTTCAACTCAACCTAAAGCTTTGAATATCTTGAAAGGAATGTCTCACATGTATAATCCTTTCTCTTTCCTCTTAAACTTTAGTTTTCCATCATTTGTTTGTTTGTTTGAGAGGGTAGAATAGGTATTTATTTTATTGTTGTTCCTTAGCATATCAATCCACTATTGTGGAATGGTTTCTACCCACTATGCTAAAATATTCCTATGACAAAATGGTGAGTCCACGAGGGAAGGCTTTTTGAAATTCTTCCTTCTTTGATTGATTATTAGGGATTTTTTGGTTTTTTAACCTTTTGTATGATTGTCAACATTTTTTTTTCAAAAATCTACATTAGTTCTATGCATGATTGCCTTCCCTTTTGCGTTTTTAATTTTTCTAATGTTTTTCTTTAGTTTCATGTATGTTTGGCCCTTTTCTATGTAATTTCATGAGGTTTTATAAGGAAGCACACACTATTATTTTTTTTTTTCCAATATCCATGTCCATTATTTATCCCCATTGATGCAATTTCATGTTTGGAAACCATTTTTCTACACAATTTCATGATTGTAAAGCATTTTCCCACATGTTTTTGGTTTTTTGGGCTTACAAAATAGGGTTAAAGATTTATTTTTCATAGTGGTTTTGAGTCTTCTATATGTATTTCCTATTGATAACAGTTTTTTTAGTTTCTATAAAGAAAGGAAGAAAGGGAAAGGGAAAATAACATCTATAGGTTTTCATGCCTTTTTCCATTTCTGAATTTCATTTTTTACAACACTTAATTTTTTGCATTTGTGCATTATTAAGTATGAAAGGCACAACCCGTCACTAAATAACAACCCTAAAATTAATCTAGATTATAAAATGAATTAAACATTTATATTTTGGGTCTAGCACACCAACATTAGCCTTAATATAGAGCCTCGGTGTTAGGTTTGGGTGGTCATTTCAAAATCCCTAAGACCATTTAAATTGGAAACTTAAAAGTTGAATAACTAGTTTTAAAGTCCTTCGTAACATTTGTGATTTCTCGGGAAGACCTTCATAAGGGTGTACAATCGAAGGGTAAATCATTGTGAATTGGATATCACTAGAACTACCCCTTATCCACACAATGGACTTAAGAAACACCTAGTTAACCCAATTCTAGTGTTTTACTATAATTTGGGTCAACATCAACTGGTACACTAGGGCTTGGTAACTTCATTCCCAAAGCCACA
This sequence comes from Picea engelmannii, assembly GCA_009831015.1. Classification (NCBI taxonomy): domain Eukaryota; kingdom Viridiplantae; phylum Streptophyta; class Pinopsida; order Pinales; family Pinaceae; genus Picea; species Picea engelmannii. The sequence continues at coordinate 89,849 of ML802557.1, read as the reverse complement.
AATTTATGAAAGGAAACCTTAGTGGCCCTTTATTTTACTTATAAACACAGGTAAACTCACTTGTGGGATTATGGAAAGGTACCCTTGAAAAATTCCCTTAATGACCCCCATTGGGTTCCAACACCTTTGGTGGTAATTTTTTGTGGGAAATTGAAACTATATGGTAATGTTCAATAGTTGAATGGGCAGAAGGAGGCTGTAATTTCATGTTAAGAGCTATTTCAATGATAATACTCGTGCCCATTCATGAAAATACTTTTATGCTCGCCCATTCATGAACTCGTGCCCATTCATGGGCAGAGATAGCTGAGAGCTCGAGCTCGGGGTTAGAGAGAGCTCGCAGAGGGCATAGGGAGAGAGCTCACAAGATGTGCAGTTAGAGAGAGCTCGTGGAGGGCACCGACCAGGAGAGAGAACTCGCAAAGATAATGGTAAGTTGTTGAAAATACTTCTATGTATATGCTTATTCTCTCTTCTGTCCCTTTACCATTGTCAATAAGCTCCTCATTGTCAATACACTCTGCTGCATTCTTTCCCAGCTCCAACACATCATCAAATCCTCCAAACACAACATTCTTTAGAATAGAACCAACATTAGAATGCTCTGGACTCCCAAATACAACTTTGACTTCCCTTAAAAGAAGGTCAAACTCTTTGATAAGAAATTTTTTTGTGTCTGAGGACACATGAATGCAACCGACAGTTTAATTTTTCTATTTTTTTCTTTAGTTTCATGTATGTTTGGCCCTTTTCCGTGTAATTTCATGAGGTTTTATAGGGAAGCACACACTATTATTTTTTTTCAATATGCATGTCCATTATTTATCCCCTTACCATATTCTAAAGTTTCCAAACTGGCACATGCCTGGAGAATACTTGCAAAGATGAATTGATGTGATTTCATACCTGCTCATTGCATTTCGCAGAAGAGGTCCAGTACCTCCTCTCCAAAATTAGCCTGAGCATATCCTGTAATCATTGCACTCCATAAGATCACGTCATGTTTGGTTTCTCTTTTGAACACTTTGTGTGCATACTCTATGCTACTGCACTTAGAATACATGGTAACAAGGGAAGTACCTGCAGATATATTTGACTCAAATCTAGTTTTGATCACATGGACGTGAATCTCTTTGCCCTATTCCAGAACACCAAGGTTTGCACAAGCCCAAAGAACACTGACAAACGTAAATATGTCCAATCTCAAGCTTAGATGATGCATTTTAGAAAAAGAGTTCAAGGGCTTGTAGATCAAGTTCATTCTGCACACATGCTGCAGTCATTGAATTCCACAATGTCAAGATTATTGTGGCCATTTCATCAAACACTTTGCATGCATAATCTACAATCCCAGATTTTGCATACATTGTAACAAGAGCACACCCCACAAAAACATCTGACTGAAATCCAATTTTAGCAATTGTAGGATGGTTTGAGAACTCAGTCATTTTGCAACAAACTTGAAAAGGTTTGTAATTGGAGATGCTTAACTGAAAAATATATTTTATAAATAGTATTTAATCTTTTATTTTCCAGAAAATGCATATTGTATTTGATTGCTGAGCAATTACAAATACATCAATAATCAAACATCATTGAGCCAAGTTGTAACTATACCAACTACCCCTCCCTGCATAGGCAACAAGAGCCAACATATCCACCTCTAAAATCTTCTTTCATTATCTATGATCACTGATTATTATAGGTATGAAATTGGTCATGCCAATGTTGCATGAGCACTGAAAAGAAATTGGATAACAATTCCTTCAACCATACTTTGGTATCATAAGTTGATATGTTTATGATGTTTGAATACATTTATATGAATGATACCCAAGGTGGGGTATGGTAAAGGTAAGAAATATTGGACATATAAAGAATGTTCAAAATCTATTAATGCGTTGATCATATGAAGAATGTCATGTCATTTCGTGTTGGTTATGCAGTAATCACCAAGGAAAGTTAGGACTTATGATCATGTTGTGAAAGTTAATGGCATATAAGATAGCCACATGTGAGGCTATAGCGTTGTTGGATTTAAGAAGGATATAGTTATACACAAGTATCCAATGGTATCCCCACTTGTATTGGTGTCCTAGACTATAACCTTCTTGCCAACATTGAAGAGCATTGAAAAACATACTCCTAGTGTTGAGTATTGGATAAAAATGAAGGTGTCTAGATGGTCAAAAAAACATTGGGGAGGTGGCTAGATGATGTGTTTAGGCATTAACTAATCGAAAAAACTCATAATGGTGGATTGCTTGACATGATAATGTTCTATTCTATGTAATGTAAGGATGCATCACATGAAAAACAAATTAATTAATTAATAGTGATAATAATAAAAAAAAATAATGACAATAATGTCAATAAACTTAGTGGGAGGAACGTTGGTGGGAGGGAGGTACCTCGCAAAAGTTAGCAAAAACCAGTCTCGATTCCCCAGACATCGTTTGTTCGTTGCTTAGGGAAGGTTCAGATAGAAAAACTCAATACGACAGAGGCAGAGGAGAAAACCAACCAGCAAGCACTACCCGCACCACTGGTCATTGTTTTGATTTACCACGTTTAGCCCGAAGCAACACTATGTATGATGGAGTATTCGAGTAGCCCCGCTTGATTGTGAGTTAAATCATAGCGACCAGACTTGGTAGTTGTGGAGTTGAGTCGTTAGCCATGGATTGAGGGTTTATATAGCCCGTTACTGGTTGTCCAAGTGGTGGTGGATTTATTTACAAAGGTTTGGCATAGCCATCAGCGTTAGCTACACCATTGGCGATTGGTGTCGAGTCATAGCCCCATCTGACAGAGGCAAAGTAGTGGAGATATTCAAGGGAAGTAAATTGAATCCATGTGTTGGCAGTGAGACCAATAATTTGTACCAATGGTAGATTAGACTGTGGACTCATAGTATTAATGAAAGAAAACCATTAACTTTGTATACAGACTAGTATTGAAAACCCTCAAAGGTGACGTTGGAAAAATTAATTGGGTCATTTGGTTACTTCTCCAGAAGGACTAGTACATTTGGGTCAAATAAGTCCTCCATTAGCGTCATCATCATCGTCGTTTTCATCGACATCATCGCCACTGTCATCTTCATTGTCATTGCAATCATATCTTCCTAAACCTATGACCTCAATATAATATATTAATTATATTATTATATAAAATATATAATATATAAAAAAAAAAAACCAAACCAAACACACACACACACACACACATATATATATATATATTAATTATATATATTATAAAAAAAATAAAAAATTAGCAAACAAAACCTGACCACTATTGAAAATCCTTGCTGCCCAAATTTGAAAACCCCGACTAAACAAAACCCCACCCACGATCAGCACTGCACCCAAATTTCAGAACCCACGCTAAGAAAAACTCAGCCAACCTCAATCGACAACAAGATGGGATAGAGGAGATCACCCCACATGAGAAAGAAGGAGCCCACATCTCTTGACCATCTCGACACTCTATAAACAGGGCCACTTCAGCGAGGCTTTAGGCATTCTGGGTATCACAGGTAAACGTTTAGACTGCTCTATGTATATTTGTCTTCTGCCGGGATGTATTCAAAGAAATGCCCTACCAGAGGCTAAGGTGATCCATGCCCACATCAAGCAGAGAGGATTTACAGGAGACACACTTTTACACAACACACTTCTCAACGTGTATGCCAAGTGCGGCACTATGGTGGACGCTCGCAAAGTATTTGACCAAATGCCTGAACGAAATGCGTGCTCTTGGACAATCATGATTGCTGCTTGCAGAAGGGATGGGATTCCTGAGGAGGCATTGGCACTCTTTCACCGGATGTCAAGAACATGTATCCAACCCAATCACTTCACATTTGCTACTTTTCTTCCAGCATGCGCCAATTCGGCATCACTATGGAAGGGCGTGGAGATTCATATGAAAATTATAAGGATGATACATTAGTATGTATCATTTTTCCTTTACATACTAAATTTGGTGGCAATCAAAACTTCGGCCTCGCCCGGTGTGATGGCTTTCACACGATATACAGATTTCATGAACGGGATGATCGACGCCGAAGAGGATGTGAAATTGTTGAGACAAAGTGGAATTATTAGCAACCACCTCCAAAGCGACCGAGAGGTTGCGAGCCTCTGGAACAGCATGGGTAAGTGCATTTGTCTCAGGAAGGTTGAATACTTGGACAATGTTATAGAGGATGTAAATAGATATTATAATAGGAAATGGAATGTTGCTGTGGTGGAGTTCGTGAACGAACATATTTTCTGTTCGTGGCAATTCTCAACTCTGGTGGCTGCAACGATAATTTTAGTCTTCACTTGCTTACAGTCTTTCTGCTCTGTGTATGATTGCAAGAAGTGGATAAGAAAGCTGCAAAACTAGAGGTACGTGCCATAATCTTTCCAGTGGTACAATTGTGTTTATAATGTTGAAAATTGCAGAGCAATCCACTAGAGGACTGCCACTTGTAACGGTTTTTGTAAGATTATTGTTTGCTTGTCCTCTATTCTGTGTGTTCTGGCTTGATGTGAATATCACTGTCCACGGGCATTCTTACCCTTATATTTCAGAGTGAGAGTATGGGATCTCATTATGTATAAAAGATCTTGTTTCTCAACAAATTTTCAACCAAATATTTTTTAACATTCATTTTTATCTTAAATAAATGAGATGGGCTCAATTCTTCATCTCTAACAATAATAGTATTTGAATTCACAACCAAGGTTACACTCTAAAACTAGATAATCTACTTGTCTCTAATATTAATTAATATAACATAATTATTTTCATCAGATTAGATAATTCTCGTATTTATAAACCTTTGCTTGCATATTGGTGGTGCTAGAAGTAAGGGCGGTGTTCATACCTGCCTTTTCTTGGTGGAATGCCCTTCGAAAAACTCAGGATAGTGAACTTAAATTTGGTGAGGGGCATAGCTCATGGTCCTGTCCTGCACGTGATTTGCTTTATTTGCTTTCACTGACCCCTCTTCACATCCTCTTCTATTGTCATTTATAAGGATGACACATTAGTTTGTAAAGAAAAAATGTTAAACATTGTTACCATGACTTCTTTTTTGCATATTGTGGTTACATTTTACAACAGAATTTGAGACTATTTCTTTCAAAGTAGTTGAATAGTTATTTTATATGGAATAAGTGAGATTCCCTCCCATATTATGCTGCTTTTAGTATAATGGTTTTAGGTTAAATGACCTCCTTTGAATGAATTTGCAGCTATCTATTCCACCTTATTCTTCTTTCATTAGGTTTCCACGAACTGCAAGATCAGTGTTGTTATCTGATGTCATCTCTGCTTGACATATTTAAATTACTGCCCTCGGAAGAGACCTCTCATGTAGTAGGCAGTCAACTTCAGGTAAGCAAATGTTTTTTATTTTATTTTTGTGCAGTTTCTTCTTAAAACCAGATTGTTGATCTTGGACAAGGTTGAGTTATTGATGGATCAGTGGCAGACCCCATAGATTTTCTTTCATGCTTAACTCATTAAGTTGTTTCTGGCGGCAATCAATAATATCAAAACTGGTTGCATGTTACTTTAGCTCTGATCATGTAAAAGCTGGTGAAAGGACTACAGAGCCATCTTCTCAATTATTATCATTGCTGCATCGATTAAATGTGGATGTTGATTGTTCATTGTATAATTCCGTCAAGGTATGTGCATATCTGTGTTTGGTTCTCATTTTCTAGGGACTTATTTGTTATTCTTATACAATAAATCTGCTTTGCTATCTATAAGATTTGTTTTGTTCTTCTTTACTTTTTGTGTCTTGATTTAGGAATTGGATCCTTTTCCTGATTTGGATTGCTTTGAACATATACAGAAATTCCATCCAGATCTCTGTCTGGGTCAGACTCCGACATATGAGTTTATCAAGGTTTTATCCTTGATTCTTTACAAATGTTCTATTTCAATGGACAATTTGTTTGTTTTATGAGGTGTTTGTATCTTATGTCATTGATCTTACATAATTCTCTTTGTTTCTAGTTTGTCAAAAGGACATCCAGTTTTCCACAACAGTTACATCTCAAGAGGTATGTCCTATTAGATAACTTGTCCCAGACATGACTTTTTATGGAAACATAATAACCATTTTGAAGGTACTTTTTTATTAACTTAGGTTCTCATTTGGGAGCTTGTTCTTATTGTTTTCTCAATCTGTAGAGTCTTCATAAAAAATTGCAATCAAGAGAAATACTTTGCTTAAGAGGTGGCATGGATATGCAGTCTTCTAAGTGTAGAGGATGGCCTTGTAATCCTGGTATTGTTTCTGCTGTCTGGATACTTGTTGAACTATTCCACAATGATGATTTCAGCGATATTAGAGATCTGGTTGGAGATTTTATTGCAAGAGTAAGGTTGATCTGTATTTTCAAGGAAAACTGCAATTGCAAATTTAAGCTTTTGTCGGTTCTTCTTTTAAGTGTATGCAAATTTTATAAAATATTTCACAATAATCTGAAATCGACTCTGAAAGTTCTACTTTTTGTCTACTGCTCTTTTTCAATAGGACTCTTTTGGAAGGTTAGTTGCGATTTAATTTGATATGTATTAGGCAACCTTATGTGCATCCACTGGATCCAACAACCCCTAGCCCTTTACATTTTATACTGACATCTATTTATATCTATGCAGGTTGCTGTTAGGGATCCATATGCCATTACATTTCATTTACCAGATGGCTGCAATAATGGATTTTCTTGGTTAGAACGCAAGGATGGTGACGTTTTTGTGAGTATCAATCCTGAGTTGGGGGTTTGTCAAGAACTTGTAACTGCTATAATTAAGCTTTTGTGCCAATACATGTTGGATGATTCAGTGCTAATAGTTGAAATGGCATCAAAATGCCTTCGAGTGAGTTCTTCTGATGTGCGTTACTTTTGTGTTTCAATGGTATTCCTTTTGTACAGCGGTGTACTATTTTACTCTCTCATTTTCTCTGCTTTATAGCTGGTATGAAGGGTGCAGATAAACCATCTGTCACAGTTCATTTTGGACATAGAATTGATTTATATGTTTTCCTAATCATTCCGAAAAGAGGTATCAATAGAACATATGCATACTGACGACTGTTGTGGTAGCAAATGATGTAAGGGATCAAAACAACTGACTGAATTTCACCCCCTATTCTGCACACTCCACCTTTTATAAATTGTTGTCCACCATTCATCGACACCTAGTCTTGTTTTCCACCTAGCTTTATCAATCTCCTTTTGGGATTCAAATAGAGAATTATAGGGTTTCACTAGTCTTGTTGTTCCGAACAGTGCTCAAGTCTTTATCATTTCTTCTCATTGTTCTCTTAGTAGCTATATTTCTGCAATACCTATACAAAGGAAACATACAACCAATGTTCTCCTTTCACACACAATCACTCAACTCTAGACAAATATTTGGTTTGACTCACTTTCATAAATTTACAATCATGACATGATCAATGCACTCAACTTCCTTTGGAGGAATTACAAGCAATGATTCAATGGTCTCGACAAATTTTATTGACTTTTACTCTACTGTGGTACTCAATTTTGAGGGAGCTCATATAGAGCATGTCCCAAAATGCATGAACATTTTAGGGATTTTCAGAAGCACTGTACGAGGAGTTGTGAGCTAGAGAGATTGACATCTTGTTTATGATGGGAGAGAGAGCCTTTCTATTTCACTTCTAGAGATCTGAAGATGCACTTTGGTGGAAACATGAGTGCTGTCTTTGGCATTTTCTTTTTGAAGAATATCTATTGGTGAGGACATCTTGATGGGTTGAAAATAGTATTTGCAGCTGATGCCTTTAGATTTTCAAGAAACATGGTTATTCTGGAGTATTTATGGGGTCCCTTTTTTATCATTTCAGCATTATGCTGAAGATATCATTGGCAGACCTGTCCATCATTGAAAACAACAGTAAGAAGGTTGATGCTTGTGGCCTAGGAAAACTTGTTAACATCTGGGAATTAATTCCAAGGAGTTATTACTAGCAGAAAGGCACATTCATGGGTTTTCATCTTTAGGTTTGTTCTAATACATTCCTGATAGCAGTGAGGGAACAATCACACTCAATAGAGGAGTTATTTATGCTTAGAAGGTGCAGTGGGGTGACAATTATCCTTTGTGAAGGAGGCCCTTAAGACATGGGTGTGGTGAGTGTAAGTGCGAACGAAGGGGGAATTGAAGATGTTTAAATTATGAAGGCCTTAGCACTATCAATTATGTCACAAAGTATTTCCACAATGAGTGACAACTTATATAACCAGCATGACATGCTTTAGGGAGAGAAAAGTATATTGGCATATATGAGTGCTCTTACTAGAATAGAGACTTCAATATTTAATGGCCTCTAAGAAAAACCAAGTGTTTAATGGTTCCTCCAAGAGTGGGGTGTCTTCCCATATCTAAATTTTAACCCATTCTATATCTTCCCACAAGATGGAATCATTCTTTATGAATAAAGTAACCCAATCCTCAAACAAAAGAGAACACCTCTAAAATGTGTTGTATGGGTGTTCTAAGAGGTGGAGCTCCTTATATACCTTGTTTTGAATACATCATTCATCAAATATACTTAGCCTAGGATCTGTCATAAATGTTGATTCAATGCTCATGATATTCCTAGAAATGTTTGCTACCAGGAGAAGGCCAAAAATCACTTCAATTTTGAACTCCAATGAGTCAATGACATTGATTTCATGTATATATAACCATAATTATACTTGCTTATTCTCCTACAAATTTAGAATGGTATATAATACCTCATCTCCATCTCAACCATTACATATGCTGCTACAAGTCTCATAAATCCGTTGAGGTTAACTGTGCTTTTAAAGCCTTGTCTTGAGGTTCTACCATGCTCTCAGAATTGTGTCCAAACTCTAGAAGGATTAGTAGGAAAACTTGGCACAATATATTCCCCACATGCCATATTGACTTGGCACAATATATTCCTAAAACAATGATGTATTTAGTATGGAATCTGATCTTATAGTAGACATGAATGTAAATGCTCCAATATTGGTATAAAAAAACCAATTAAATTGGCAGTTATTTTGAACCTGTGTACTGTGGAATTCAACTTTGACTGAAGTGGGTGAGTGCATACATCGAGTTATCCAATTGTCCAAAAGAAAATATTAGCATGCATGATATATGGAGGCTCAAGTGTATGCAATATCTAGCTTCTAATATGCTCGGTGTTATGGAGGAAGTCATGTAAACATTGGTTTGGTGACTTTTGGAGATATTGCCACTTACATACTATAATCCTAATTTAAGTAGGGAAAGGATGGGCTTAGATGAAGGAAAGAGAAAACCTTGTACAAAATATTGATTGCCTTATGCAATGAGCAATAGCATCATAACATTCTTTCAATATATGTCTAGTTAACCTCACCTAAGCAAGGTCCCCAAAACCTTTACCCATATGGCATAATGGGTTCAACAAGCGAGTCGATGCTTGCCTTAATCTAAATCTACATGGGGCACTGATTATCTAATAGAGTATTGCAAAATTTCCCATTGTCATGATCTTGTACCGATTTGAAATGCAAGCTCTATATTCACTTGATTGAATGAGAATCTTAATTGCAAATAATTATAGAAGAAACCTCATTTTTTGACAATCTATGATATATAACAAGGCCTACTTCCTATAATGGCTACATTATCTTGTTAGAATGGAGACTAATACATGGACTTCAATGTTTGATTCTATGAACAGATAATGCATGTAATGGTTACATTATCTTGCTAGAATGGATATTAATACGTAGTCATCAATGTTTGATTCTATAAAAAGATAATAAATAATAATAAACTCCAAGGACACAACCAATTGTCTTAACCTTTAGGCCAACCCCTTATAGTACGATAAGTTTCCCATATAGTTGACAATATACTAAAAATTCCCACTAGCTAGAAGGTCACTTTCCTAAATTATGATTAATGCTTTAAGTGATTTATGAGTTTTTATCATTTAGTATTAAAATAAGGTATGCTTCAAAATTCTAGTAGATAAATAAAGTAAAACCTTCATTAATATTAGCATGATTGATGAATATATTGGTTAAATTTGGTATTTACCTTAACATTCACTGCACTCTCAATTGAGAGTGACTTCAATTACATATCTATTACAAATATGGTCACTAATAGATGTCGTTGAACTACCTACCTACCCTCATTCTAACCATCCACACATTTTTATGGGATGGACCTATAGAACTCTTGCTCAACTTGTTTTCATGACAAAAAACCAAAGACAATACATTCAATTTATCATATGTGAATAAAAGTTAGTACAAGGTCTGGTGTTCATAGGTATTTGTTACTATGTTTTCCGAATTGCAAAACAGAAGCTCCAACTCTTTTCTAGCAACTTCTTTCACAAATGATCTTGTATATGTATGCATTTTATTTTCCTAGGAAATCTCACATTATTTGTGAGAGAAATGAAACTCTAAATGTCACTTCATAACATCATAGGATATGTTGGTTTTTCTCCAACATTTGATAGCAGCCTATTCAATATGATTAATTTTTCCTTTCTTTTGCAACCAAGACTAGTATCTTCAATGCTTCACAAAGATGCAATAAAATTTCTCTTGTGGCACAATGATAGAAATTTATTGTCAAAAGTAAACAACTATGCTTCTATGGTAAAAAATCAACATTAAAAGTTCTCTTGTTACACCATGACACAACTTTATTTCCAAAAGTAAAGCAATAACATCTAGCGGACTTCCTTTTTGGTCAACATTACCTCTTTTTTGGTCAACATTACCTTCACAATCAAACATTGTAAAATTGTAGAAGATGTTGAAGCTCTTCACTACAACTGCACACACTAAGTATAATGCCAAAATTAAGTGTTCTATTTAGATATTGCAAAATTAGTTTAGTTGCTTTCCATACATGCATGGGTTATTTATTAGCTGCAACTTTGATTAATAAAACAATTGTTTGTAATTAATAAGTTAATAATGTAATGTGAT
>ML802557.1:64053-75345 GCA_009831015.1 Picea engelmannii | reverse complement strand
GACTATAGCGATGAGTTTGACGTTGGATGAGAATTAATTTGGGTTGACTTTTAAATATTTTCTCTTATCGTAAGGTTTTTTATAATGTTTTGTATTTTTCCAATTAAATAATAAAACTAAATGCATTTGTTTATATTTCCATTGGTTGTATATTTAGAAGTCTTATTGCTTCACCAACAATAGAGTCCTAGAAAAATGCATTTTTCATTCAATAATCTAGGTTTTTCATTTAATAATTCTGCAAGCCGAAAGCCACAAAGTTGGAGGCACGTCCACCAAAGATTGTCAATTTTCTAGATGATATAATTACTACACAAACTTTACGCCATTTGCTACTATTGGAGATATGATTGGAACTAATTCTATATGTAATTGATTTACAAAAGAGAATGTTGACATAATACTTGGTGAAAAATTCACGGTTCCAACATTTACTAGGAATGGTCTTAAACAACTTTTCCTTTGTTGCAAGGTGTTGTTCTTATAAACTATCCAGCCAACCATGTTGTAATTTCTATGGGATTGGATCCCATAGCTATTAAAATTTGTACCCTAATGTTTAGATGGTTTGTGTATTTCCCCTAATGTTTCCTCTTTTGGTTTTTTGTCAGGAGACAATGGTTTCCCTTCATGATTCTTCGATTGCAAAGAAATTGTTCAAATAAATATATGTTTCTCTAGTTGAAAGTTTAGAGCTAAAAAGTTTGGAAATGTAATCACATCCATGGCATAATGCTTAGTATTCAGAGCAGTTTCAGTGGGAGAGCAAGCCTTGATTGGCAGACTATTAATGTCTCAGTGGCAGAGGAAAGGGTTTCATTTCCAGCGAATCCAGAGACAATAATGTGTTTTGATCAACTCAATACACAGTAGCTCATTTACACATCAATACAAAGATTTTTGTTTATTCGTTTGAGTATTTCATATTGTATCGTGTTTGATAATCTATGCTAGTCTTTGTTAGATTGACAACCATATGTCTTATATTTTTAAAGTTTGTTATAAATATTTTGTTCTAATCAAACTTTTAACTTTTAACATGGTGTCAAAGCTTAAGGTGTAAGTTTTTGTTAGATTGACAACCATCTGTCTTATGTAGTTTGTTATAAATATTATGTTCTGCCCAAAATTTTATTATGATATTAGAGCTTTAGGTGTAGATTCCCATGGAGTCTTGATTTCTATATAAGAAATTTCCATCGATTGTGGTAGCTAACTGACTATAGGTGGAGTGAATCGATGGTGCAGGTTTCAACTTATGTCAACTCAGAATGAAGTTTTAACTGTTATACTAGAGTATCAAGTTATTCGTATATCAAGCAATTCAATCAATTCTTTTCATTTCATATCCTCTAAATCTATTTCTAGTCAAAGGAACATACACCTTTATGTTGAATACAAGAGGGATCAACTGATTAAAACGTTCACAATCTTCCTTAAAAACACTAACACTAAGGTAAGTTTAAGCGTTTCGGCAAGGACTACGATTTCATGCAACACTTGTTTTACAAAAAGTGATACAATAAGTTACTGTGATACAAGAAAGTGATACTTGTTACATTGTCTCTTCGCATTATTTTGAGTGCTCAGAGAAGAGCCAATTCATATAATGTTTAGACTATGACCATTTTATATTTTTCATTCATAATTAGGGTATGCAATCTTAAATTTATCAGAGTCAAAACATTGAACAAAATACTTGAATGGGTTGGTGCAAGCTAATGCTTCCCTAATCAACAATATGTTGACTAAAAGTAATTATTTTAGGTACACGCACAACTTATTAGAATATGGTTGTCAATTGGGTCTTGCCTAGGCAGTGGTGAGAAGGATTGTTATCCTACTTACCCAGGTTCAATTCCTACAAGAAACATGTTGAGCACCTCCATTATAAATCCTTCAGTGGTAGCACAATGCTAATGGGGTCTAAGGGATCCTCCACTAGTTATCAACAATGAGATAACATAGAGCCTTCCAATTAATTTTGTGTTAGAAGCAAAGTCACCTTCCAATCTATCATATATCAACAACTTATGATATTTTGGATGGTTGGTGGGAGGGTGTCAGAAAAAATCTCATTGACCATCAAATTTCTCCAAGATCTATGGTCCCCTTGATTACTTCTCATCAAGGAAATCAATAATTCTTTCTTACAAACAACTTCAGGAGATATGGACACATTAATGTTGATTAATTGTACATTCATCCTTATGTGGAAGATATGAGAATTCTGACCTACTTGGTCCTTGTAATTCTAGCTTTGTATGGAATACCCATTTCAATTTGTGAGCTTACATACTCCTATGATATATTTTCTGATAAAAGACATGAGCACTTTATTAAAATCTAGTACCTTTCATGGACAAATTCTTGGAACCCTCCACAATCTTCCCATAGTAATGTTTAATATTTTGATAGATTCATGGGTGGCCCCTTTATTTCATTGTAAGAGAGAGGTGATATCCATGATGGATAATTAAAAAATGGTAATTGGGAGATCCCCTTTTCCCTCAAGATTACAATGGTTGCAAGCACATCGTTGGCCATCCTAGGTATAAGAGAATCTACACAAATGATTATATCATGTGTTTCTCTATTATCCTCATGTACTCCTTCCTATGGAGAAGATTATAAGTAGGACCCCTACTTTGTTCATTTATTACTCACTATGGAAAAAGGCACTAATGTGCACTTTCATGTTTCAGGCCTCGATGCTACATGGAAATGGTTGTTTGTTCCACATACGTGTTAATGGGGTGTCGTGGCCTCTCTATTGTCTTAGCTGCCTACTTCCATGCACAACATTGATATGAAAAAATCATACACTCTACACACTCTTGGCCTACTCTAACACCAACTTTCCCATGACATTCTCTTTGTTGACATGTGTCCCTTATTTGCTTGGCACACAAGTTCTCCTCTTTCTCAATGTGTTAGTCTTTCCTTTATTCAATGATTGAACGATACCCTCTATATCTTGTTCAACAACCATAGGGTCATTGAGAAATTGAACCTTTTCTTGATGACCCTTTTCTCCATTGATTTAATTTCCTTTGTTATTAGTTGAGCTTAAAGCCCGAGAATTTGATTTATCCTCGATGCTATCAAATCCCATGGATAGGGGAATGGACGATCGATGTGAAACTGAATGTTATCACCACCTTAAAGGTCTAGTTAGAGGAACTAGAGGATCCTAAGGAAGGTGAGCACCTCTTCCACTCACAGATGTAGGTGAAGGGGATACTTCTACATTTCACTGTTGGTAGCAACAACTAAGAGAACCTAATCTTAGTTGTGCTCATTAAGAATTTGAATATGCCAACGACCTTGCACCCCTATCCATACACCATTAGTTCGTTGAGGTAGGAATGAGACATCCACATTAGTATGCAAGGTTGCTTGTAATATAACATCAATCCCTTCAAATATGAGGTACTGTGAGACATCAAATACTTGAAGTTTATGATGTTCTTTTAGGAAAACCATATATGTGGATGTTTCATGTTCTTTACTACTCTAGGTTGACACATAGTGTCATTGTTTTTCTAGGAAACCAACTTTATAGTACCATAGATAGCCCTAATTACCGAAGTCTTTATTATCATTGCTAAGAAGTGCAAGAATGTAATCTCTTGGATTGAGATATTTGTCCTCTTTATGATACAATTGAAAGGAGGAAGAAAAATTATCTCTATTTCCAAGGCCTTTGCAAGGGGTGCCTTTGAGCAGTAGGGATAGGTAGATCAATCGGGGGAAGAATACAAAGACATGTTCACCTCACCTATTGGAAACCTTTACACTATGAAGGAAATCATGAAATTAATTTGACATTGGATCCTCTCTACCCAATGGCCCTATACATGGTTTCTTTATTCTGAAGAATGATGAGATCAAACACTAGATTCAAGAGCTAATACAAAAGGGGTACAATTGACCAAGCACCTCACCCTTTGGGAGCTTGATTGTGTTGGTTCAAAAGAAGGATAGAACATGCCTATTTTGTATTGACTATAGGGCCTTAAACAAAATCAAAATGAATAATTGGTACATGATCCCCTGGATCGATGATCTTCTCAAAGGTGCTGACTTTTTCAGCAAGATTAATCTTAAGTCAGGGTATCACTAGAATCCAAACAATCCAACTAGCATCACTTGGTGCAGAAGATAACCTTCAAGTCTAGGGAAGGTTCCTTGAATTGGTTGGCCATGTCCTTTGTCTTGCATAATGCACCAACAATTTTCATGAGAATGATGGATGATATTTCTCATCCGTTCACCAAGAAATTGAAGGACATGGCTTCAAAACCTATTGGAAATAGAGGATATCCAAAAGAAAATTTGAAAATTTTAATGTGACATGAGATGGAAATGATAATAATTATATCTCATAATGGTAAAAAAATAAATTGAGAATATGGAATCAATGGCAACAACTCTCAACTGCATGCACTAAGAGGAATGGAACCAAGATCTCTACTTTGTTCATTTACATCACTAAAGAAAAATGGTGCTAATGTGCACTTTTAAGTATTGAGCCTTGTTGCTATATGGAAGCTGTTGGTTTTTCCACATATTTGATATTAGGTGCTCTAGCATCTCTATTGCAATAATTATCAGATCTGAAGATCAGAAAATTCAACAGCTTCAATGCACATTGTTGATTTGATAATATGATATGGTTTGTGCTCTCTTGGTCAGTCTAACATCACTTTATCCACATCATTTTCTTTGTTCACACTATTCTTTTTTTTTCTCTCCTGGCTTGGCACACGAGTTCTCCTCTTGCCTAGTGTGTTAATCTTCCCATTGCTCAATGCTCGAATGATACCTATTATATCTTATTCACTGATAAAGAGGGAGATTCAATTGATTCATTCATTGAGATGATAGAGGAGCACAATTTGCAGTTATCCCACATGGTATAACGTGAATAAACTTGAATGTTATTAATATCATGTAGAGATACATACACATCGTCTGTGATGAGAGTAGGCACAAAAAGGAGGACACAAGTTCACTCCGTTACTCAGTTCGATTTCAATGATGAAAATAGTGCTTCTGAGCCACCGAGTTCTTCTCGTATTTTATTATTTTTTGCAATAAACTAATTACTTTTTTTCAGAACATTCATTCAATTATATTCCTCCTAGATATTCCTAGAATTCTAGATTTTTAAAAATAATATAGGACTTTGAGAAAGTCCGTCGTGATATTCAAAGAAATCTAAAGATTGCAAAAATAATATATATATATATATATATATATATATATATATATATATATATATATATATATATATATATATATATATATATAAANCCAGGAACCTCACACATCACATATTTGAAATAGATAAACAAAATTTCCTTACATCCATCATAGTTAAAGTAAAGATTTTTTATCACATAAAATAAAAGAAGATGGTTTGCACACATAAGAGAACTTTAAATAGAGTAAACACATGGGGAGATCAAATAAAGATAATGATAGATCAATCTCAAATATTTTATACTCAAAACTCAGAGTTATAAAATACAATCAAAATTGATCCAGAAATAGTTCTCTTGGGATTTCTGAAAAAATATAAATTTTGTTACAAAGCCTTGAAATTTAAATACGTTTGTCCTTCGAATTGGGATTGGGGATCCCGCGGACCATAAAGAAAATATAAACAATAAGTAAGTTATGGAAAGAATATGGTGGGCGATGATAGAGTAGCAAGACTTGAAAGAAGACGGGGAGAATTTATTAGATTTCAGTTAAACTTTTCTAGTCAAAGAAACAAAGTAACTGGATGAAAAACGGATAAAGAAAGAAAGATGTAATCATCATGAACTTAATATGGTGGTCTCTCTCTCTTTCACTTGCTTGTTATTTTCCTTTTATTGTCTTCATTGACGATTATAGGAACCGTCTCAACTGCTGCTTCTTGGCCTTCTTTGGTTAATTTATCAATTGCCTTTTTAAACCAATCTTCAATGTAATTTATCATTGGTGCAACATTTATTTCATGCTTGATTTTAATATTGAACAATTCTCCTTCCAAGTCTTTTAAGTCGTGATAAATACCATGCATCTCCTCCTCAATATATTGATTTTTCACAAAATAATCAACCAACCAATTGTCTATTTCTTCTTCATTATATTCGACTATGCCATAACAATTTTCAGCTGATAACCCCTTAAATATCTCAACTTGTTAATCAAATTGTTGCTTTGTTAGAAACATTGAATTGAGAATTAACTTAGGGTATTGTACATCATTATTGCTTCCTGCCAGATCTATCTCTGTGAGTCTTTTGAAAAATTCTTCTCTTTTTAGTATGGATTTGTTGCATGCTTGGACAATGTTATTCAAATTCTTGGTCTTTTATTTCCAACAAGCATTTAGGTGTTTTATTCGACTTGGAGAAGGAAAATCCTCTTCTCTTCTTTTCAATTCTGTCATGTTTGAGACTTTAATTCCAAATGGAAATAAAACATCAACGTAGAAACCTTCTTCATTCTTTAAATCAACTTGCAGATACTCATGAAAGACATGTGCCCTTGAGAAGAAAGAAACAATAATTTTTGGTACCTCCCATGCTTTTGTTATCAGTGTCATTCTCTTTTTAATGTTTTTCTCTACATAAATTCAGATTGCTGTGAGTAAATTTGAATATCCTTTCAACTGAATGGTGGGTGTAGTTGGTTTAACCATTGGCAAAGGACTTTCTAGGATTGGAAGAGGCATTAAGGTATTTTCCAATTCCCCGATCCTTTCTTTTAACTTAGCATTTTCAACTTCCATACCATCAATAGAATTGTCGAGAGCATCCCTAGTTGCCTTGTGGATTTTATAAATTTGGGACAACCGCATGTCCTTCAGGTTGACCTCTGAGCAAGATTTTCCCTTTTTATTTTTCTGGTCACCTCTTTCTACAATCAAATTTTTAGACTCCTTATAAAAAACAACACTTTGAAAAGTGAAGGATTGCTCTTCACTAAAGGTCTCATTTGCAACGACTTCCAATAAAGAATTTTGTTGAGTCATATTTTCTGGTTGTTCCATCAAGGAAAATATTTTCTCAATATCTACCTCTAGCTCCATGTCATCCAGAGAAAATATTTGGATGTCATTTTCTATAAGATTATCCTCTTCCTCTTGTACTAAGTTCTTCCTTTTCTTTCTCATAAGGAGCTTATGTGAATTTTCGATTTTCCTAGGGGGATGATTCTTCTCTCCTCCGCCACTTGAACTACTGTTGAAAATATTTCTAACTGGGTGAGTCGTTGGAGCATTTCTACGAGATGTGGTATTTTTGGGAGTAACAACTGGAGACTGGGCGCTCCTTTCACTGGGACCCTTCCCATTTTGCTTATAAAACTCATTAGTACTGAGTATTGTTTCTGGGTCACCAGCATCGTGTACATGAGTACTTTGGTTGTTACCTTCTTCTTCTTCATTCAAGATAGTCTAGATGAATGAGTTACTGAATCCCACCGAAAGCATGTGTTATACAAAGATTTTGTTAGGATCAAAGCCCTTTATCCTTTCAACATACTTTAAATTCACATTGTTGAAATGATTTGCAAACTTGTTAATTTTATTTATGTTTCTAAACATGAAATCTTCAATTTTCCATGGTAAGGGTATAAATTACTTTTTCCTTTTTTCATGGAAAAAATGTAGCCAGAAGTTGTATTGCCTTTCCACCTCTGTAATGAATAATTTGTCAGATACATGATATGGGAGAAAAGAAGGAATTTCTTTGGAACAAAATATCCTTATGACACTGTGATTCTCCATTTTCTCTATCATTCCTTTTTTCTCTAAGAATATGTTAGCCTGGTCAGATATCCTTGTAGTATTTTCACCCAACAACAATCTTTTGAAGACTGAGACAAAATCATTATAAAATTCATAAAAATACAAAGGGGTCTTATGTCTCCATAGTTCTTGGTCACAGAAGGTAACTGGATCTATTTCACGGTTCACCCTCTTACTTATGGTCAAGTTTAGAAATTGACAATAATACACTATAGCAAATATCAGATAGGAAGCCATAAATATTTTTTTGTCCTTTTTATAGTGTGATAACTGGGATGAGATTTCAATAGAAATCATTTTTCCCTAGTCAAAGATGGCATGCTCTTTCACAGTAAAATATAAAATATATAAAAGCATGCGAGAGATAGTAGCAATTCTTTCCTGACCTGTCAACCTGGTAAACAACCACACAATTTCTCAATAGGGGTTTTTGAAAGACTCGACCTAGATCCTGGTTATGTTTTCTGGAATAGACGCAGGATTCTCCAAATATTTAGGCAGGAGGTCAAGCTCATTGTTTTGTTTCTTAAAAAAATCTCTGCATTCTTCTCCTTTGAAGGTAAGCGTCGACTCTGGGAGCTTCAACATCTTGCAAAAAAATTGTGGTGAAAGGGAAATCAAAGAATGATCTTGGAGTTTATAATTCTCTGGTTTGGCATGTAATTCTCCACGCACCATGCAACAAGTTCTTTACAGTAAAAAATCTTAGGAACAAACCATGCGCGAGCGATTCTGGATGCCCAAATTACGTCTTTCTTTGCAGGAGAAGAAGAATAATATGAATATGCTCTAGATCACTGAAAGTCCTAGTCTTAAGGACCAAAGATATTTAAAATATCACCGCAAAAATATTGTTTATCTGTCGCTTCCATAGGTTGACAGGAGTGTTTCTTTAGCCGGATAATAACTTGAAATAAATATTTTCTGAGAGACGACGATAATATAATCCCTTGGAAAATTGAGATTTAATGCAATTTAATGAGAATTCCTCGGGCCTTTCGCCATTAATGATGATCTTTTCGGAGCCTGCACAACAATTGTTAGCATTAAACAATACTTAATGCATATTAGGAAAACCACAAGAATGACGGGGATAGATGAGAGCAATTTTGAATATGGAACTTTTCATGAACCCTCCAACCTAGGAACCTGTGAACCCGCAGTTATGGATGATAAAAAATAAGTTAAGTGTAGAAAGGCGGTCGATCGGACTTACATGCAAGAGAAATAAAATACTTAGGGGCTTGGCACCCATGACAAATCTGATGATCACAATGTAGATCACAGAATTTTGGGTGCCAAGTGGAGATCAAAGAACTTGGAGGATGAGGGATTGAACCCATGAACCCGCGAAGTTGGAAAAATGGCTAAGTGTAATGTAGCAGTGCGACCGTTTAGACTTATGACATATGAAAGTGGATGGAGATGAAGGTCTTCCAATCCGTTAACCCGCAAACCTGCCAATTTTTGAAATACAACTAAGTATGGTAACTAGAAAGGGATAGGATAATGGAAAAAATAAAAAGGGAAACAAGGGGAGGTGTAGAAGAGGGAAAAGAAATGGAAAAAAAAAGAAGTTGGGAAAATAGAAAGAGGAAGGAAAAATCAGGAAACAAGACATGAACTCAACATATATCTGGATGACATCCTCATCTTCAACAGAACTTGGGAGGAGCACATGCAACATATTCAACAGGTTTTGAGCACTCTGCGGCAACAAAAGATATATTCCAACTTGGAAAAATACTCCTTTGGCATGAACATGGTCCACTACTTGGGATACATTGTTGATGAGCATGGGGTACATGTGGATCCAACTAAGATCCAAGTCATCCATGACTGGCCAACCCCGACCACAGTAACTGATATTCAGAGCTTCTTGGGACTTGCCAACTGCTACTGACGGTTCATGTTGGGATTCTTCCATATTGCATGGTCCCTTAGCCAAGTTATCAAGGGTGGTGGCAGGGAAACGTTCGCATGGGGGAAGGCACAACAATGGGCATTTGATGATCTGAAGCATCGCTTGTGCTAAGATCTAGTACACTCCTTACCCGATCTGCAACAATTGTTCGAGATTGAGACTGACACATCCGATTATGTTGTAGGCGCATTTATCACTCAACATAGTCATCTAGTAGCATACCATAGTGAGACATTCTCAGATACCGTCCGAAAATACCCCACCTATGACAAGTAAATTTATTCCATTATGCAAGCCTGCCATCAATGGAAACATTACATTCTAGGAAAGGAGACAATCATCCACACTGATCACAAGCCTTTGCAGTTCATACAGACACAAGGGAAGTTGCAAAACAACCGCCATCAAAATTGGTACAGATACCTGTAGTAGTTCCATCTCAACACCAAGTATAAGACATGGAGCACAAATCGTGTCGTTGACTACCTCAGTCAACCTCCCATGGTTTCACTCACCGTCATGCTCCATTCTTGTGGGCATGAGGCATCTAAGTGGCCCCAACTTTATCAACGAGATTCTGACTTCGCCACCACCTATCAGCTCTTGGGTATAGACACGAATGTCACCAATTTTGACATTCAAGATGGATTGTTATTCCATCTGGGCCACCTCTGTGTTTGTAATGACCCTTTTCTTATTAATATGAATAATTTCATAAATAATCCTAAACATTAGCTAAATTATAATTAATTATTATATAACCTTAATTAATTATATGTTATTAATTAATCATTTTGATTATAATTAGCTGAAGTATGATTATCTCCTTGATTAAGGGTTAATGAATGATTAATTATTAAATGAGACATTAAATGATTTAGTATTAAATTAATGGTTAGTGATTAATGGATTATTAATTAAAGTAATTGATTAATTATGTATTAAGTGGGGGGGAAATAAAATAAGTTTAAATGGGGTTACGTATCCCATAAGGGATAACGTAACCCATACGTAAAAGGAACATTAAGTAAAGGATAAGACCATTAAATTGAAATAAATGTATGGATAAGGTGTTTGGTGGGGAGTGAAGGTGTGAGGGCGGTGAAGGAGGCATAAGGGAGGGAGAAGGACCATGGAAGGAGCATTCATTATTCATTTTGGAGGGATTTCATTCAGGCATTCTATGAGAGGATATTTTGGGAGCATTGGGGGACAAAGTGAAATTTGACAGTGGGGTTTACAGTGCACCGGGGCTGAGGGGTTTTGGGCTCGGAGGGCTAGGACGTCCATAGATGTCCTAGGGCCAGGCGTACTGGTCGGTAGGGTGGCTGGTTTTGGGGTGTCTTCAGGAGCAAGCTGCGGAAGAGGAGCGAAAAAGTAGATTCCAGCTAAGGAGGCAAAGGAGGAAGCATCATATTAAGGTTAGTTATGAATCTTTAGAATGAAATTGTTAATAAATTTTATTTATTGTAATATCAGATTTACTATGCAAAAATTGAGTGAATTTCAAAATTTCTGCTCTGTTTCAATTCATGGTAGTTTCAATTAATTGACGGTC
>ML802557.1:0-54879 GCA_009831015.1 Picea engelmannii | reverse complement strand
TAATTAATTATATGTTATTAATTAATCATTTTGATTATAATTAGCTGAAGTATGATTAACTCCTTGATTAAGGGTTAATGAATGATTAATTATTAAATGAGACATTAAATGATTTAGTATTAAATTAATGGTTAGTGATTAATGGATTATTAATTAAAGTAATTGATTAATTATGTATTAAGTGGGGGGAAAATAAAATAAGGTTAAATGGGGTTACGTATCCCATAAGGGATAACGTAACCCATACGTAAAAGGAACATTAAGTAAAGGATAAGACCATTAAATTGAAATAAATGTATGGATAAGGTGTTTGGTGGGGAGTGAAGGTGCGAGGGCGGTGAAGGAGGCATAAGGGAGGGAGAAGGACCATGGAAGGAGCATTCATTATTCATTTTGGAGGGATTTCATTCAGGCATTCTACGAGAGGAGATTTTGGGAGCATTAGGGGACAAAGTGAAATTTGACAGTGGGGTTTACAGTGCACCGGGGCTGAGGGGTTTTGGGCTCGGAAGGCTAGGACGTCCATAGATGTCCTAGGGCCAGGCGTACTGGTCGGTAGGGTGGCTGGTTTTGGGGTGTCTTCAGGAGCAAGCTGCGGAAGAGGAGCGAAAGAGCAGATTCAAGCTAAGGAGGCAAAGGAGGCAGCATCAGATTAAGGTTAGTTATGAATCTTTAGAATGAAATTGTTAATAAATTTTATTTATTGTAATATCAGATTTACTATGCAAAAATTGAGTGAATTTCAAAATTTCTGCTCTGTTTCAATTCATGGTAGTTTCAATTAATTGACGGTCATTACAGTGTTCCTGCAAACGAGTGTGAAAAGTTGATTTGGGAGGCTCACTATAGTCAGATGGAAGGACATTTTGGCATGGATAAAATTGTGGTTGTTCTACAGAAACAATTTTGTTGGCCAAAAATTCGACACAACGTCAGCAAGTATATTAGATCTTGCATTTCCTGTGGCATTTCCAAGCCATCGATCAAGAACCAAGGCTTGTACACCCCTCTTCCTACTCCCGAGAGGCCTTGGGAATCCATATCAATGGATTACATGTCTGGCCTTCCATCCACCAAACAAGGAAATGATTGTGTATTTGTGGTGGTTGATCGGTTTTCAAAGATGGTCATTCTCATAGCCTGGAAGAAGAGCATCACAGTGACAGATACTTCCAAGCTCTTCTTCGAACGAGTGTGGGTCCATTTTGGGATACCACAGACCATCATCTCCGATCGAGACAACATGTTCCTCAACACATTTTGGTAAAGTCTTTGGTCACTATTGGACACCTGCAAGCTCACTAAATCCACTTCCACCCTCAAACTGATGGCCAAATAGAGGTCATCAATCAGATGATTGTGCACATCTTGCACATGTATAACTCTAAGAATCTGCATACATGGGATGAGAGTCTTCTCTATGTTCAACACAACTACAACATTGCTCTCCATATCTCCACTAACCATAGCCCATTTCAGGTTGGGTTGGGATTCCAACCCTTGGGTCCCATTGATGTTGCCCTACCTATTGAAACCACACAGACATAATATTCCCATGTTCAGTCTGAGGCTGACAAAGCCACCAAATTCATTGAGAGGATTCACCACATCCGCCAACAAGTCCATGAGATTTTGCAGAAAGCCAATGCTAAGTACAAGCAACGCCATGATCAACACCAGGTACCACGCAAGTTTTAGGTGGGAGACAAGGTTTGGTTACATTTGCAGAAAGAAATACTTACAGGGCCCCATCATAAGCTTTTTCCACTTTACTATGGGCCTTACACTATCACCAAGGTTGTGGGTGACAATTATTTTGAGCTCAACACTCCCCCCTTACTTGGCTTGCACCCAATGTTCAATGTGGACCTCCTTTGACCATATTTTCCACCATTATTGGACACCTTAGAGATCGCAAAACAATTGACACAAAAATAGATCAACCCTGACTGCATGGAATAGGAATCTACTAATCAGATAGTGGACACATAGGTCAAGAGCACTCACCAGCAGAGGATCCAACTTTATCAGGTTGTTAAGGCAGGGCAAATCCTGCACCAAGGAAAGTGGCTCACCGAGGGCCAAATTCAACAGAAATTTCCTCACCTGATGGGGGTACTAAATACAATGGATACCATTTCTTCCTAAGGGGAGAGGACTGATCCAGGTGGATATTGGTGGCCACCCACCAATTCCAACTGACTCCTCTTGACAGTTTTTAGTTCAAGATGTTTCTCTGTAATGATGACATTTCTTTGTAATTGTGGGTTCTGCACTTTTAGGGCTATCCTAAAGCCCTACACAACATGTAAGTGGATATTGGTGGGAACCCACCTATTCCAACTGGCTTATTTTGGAAGTTTTCATGTCAGTACATCTTTATGTACTTCTAGGGCTGTTTTGTGGCCCTAAACAATGTTTTTTTGGCTTGTCACAGTCAAACTGTAGACATAGTTATATTTTAAGGGTATAATGTGTAGTTATAGAAAATACCTTTCCAACGGGATATCACACGCCTAAAAAGAAGGTCGTATGCAAAAGTTATGACCCAGGGAAGTTGAGGTACCAACTTAACCATCGAGGCCCACATAACTTTTAGCATTTCATCTCATAGGGTTAGGTTTTTGGATGTCTACAGTTTTGTCATTCATGAGTAATGTTAAAAAGGCCTCTTGAGCCTCATTGTAATCATTATGCTCGGATGTATGCACATAGTAGCCACATCTCTTCTCAAAGATAGCTACCACCATTCGAGAAAGTTGTTTTCAATTCTGCAGTTTTACAATTTCAACCTATTTTATTTATTCAATAGAAGTTATTGTTCACTGGATATTTGTTGTTGTTCTCCATATCTCTGTGTTATTGTATTCAATCTGTTATTCATTTCTTTCTTCTCATAAATCCGGATCTACATTCTCAGTTACTTATAAAATATTACATTACAAGTATGAAACATGCAACTTAAGCATCACATTTCATCTTATTAAAAAAGCAAGCCACCTCAATGCTAACGTTATTTAGACCAAATTTTATATTTAGTTGACGTCGATTTGATTCATTCTCCAATTGATTAATTATGATATCGTTTAAAATTGTTGTCCTTTTTGAAAGAGCATTAAGGAAGTTACATAGAAATTTGTGTATTTTAAGAATGAAGGTGGAAAATTAAGCCTAATGGTAAATAATTATTTCTTTCCTGTGTTTAGTAATCGTTGGGCATATAAATTTTAGTTTAGTGTGGAAGAAAGTGGTGCCTCTTGGAAGAGGCATCTTGTCGATGGATGAGTAGAATGCCACCTGCGACAAACCACTGGCATCCATTGGACTGAAGAACATGGAGGTGAATTGTCGGAAATATAGATAGCTAAATGTCAGTGCTCTCGACGTCGGATAGTACATCTTCAGTGCCATTCTCTTCGAGGAGACCCTTTACGAGTTCACCATCGATAACAATAAGATGGTAGATCTCCATGTGCAACATGACATAGCCATATCATTGAACTTGACAAGGTTTACTCCACTTGTTTACACTTCCTATAAAATAAATTATATAAATCGTTCTTGAAATTAACTGCAAGATTAGATTGTTCAGGGTTTGGTTCCTTTAGTTGGATCAAATGATGAATTTAGTGCCAAGGCCTAAATGACCTTCCATTGAGGTGCATATTATCAGTAGAGCACCCACTTCATCAAATGGTAAGTTACATTTTTTTTTCATTTAACTTGGTGCATGTATCGCTCAATGTTCTTATTCGATCTTTAGGTTTATTACCTTAGTTTTGCTTGTCTTACTCAATATTGTTTGTATAGAGTGAAACACCTCATCAACATCAATGAGATGTTGTAATTAGGGTCTTAAACATTGTTATCAACGTTGATAAGGTGTTATAAGAAACATTGATGAGTTTACACATAACACCATTGGTGTTTCCATTCCTTTTCATCTATTTAAGCGTTTCCTTAACAACCCCTCTGCACTAGTTGTGAAAGAAGCCACATGGGGTCTCACTCGTTATGTGGAAATTTCTCATGTAAAATACGCTCTTATCTTCATTTTCCTTGACATTTGTTTTCCCTGCCATGCTAGATTAGCGTTTTCTATTTCCTTCTACCACGTTAGATGACAATTATGCTAACAATACATCACCGTAGGACAATGACCTGGTTTCCATAATGGAGCCAAAGTTCTTGTTGGATGGAGACCATGATATTGAGAGTACTTTTGAAGTAGCGTTGAAGGTGTGGTCTGAGTTGTTCTTTTACCTAGCAAAGAACAACCTAATGTTCAAAGGCATTCTACTAAAGCCAAGCATGGTCACCCTTGGTTCCAAGTGCACGGACAGGGCCACCCCAATAACTTTTTCTCAATATATCCTTGACCTTATCCGAAGAAGAGTTGCATTGGTTGTTACCAGTATCATGGTATGCCTTAAATAAATATGTATACATATTTTATATTATATCAAGTCCTTTTTAAAATTCCATGTGTAGTGATGTTTTGGTTTTGTTATATTTCTTATCTGGTGGGAAATCTGAGGTGGAGGCCATGTTAAACTTGAAGGTGATGGACCGGGCACCAAACATGGCATGTATCATTCTCATATGCTCGTGCATTGCAAAACACATGCCTAAAGACATGTAGTGGTAGGCCCAAAACGTGGATGCAACCTAGAATATGTTATTGGTTCAGGCAAAGGCCTATTCTCTTGCAGAATTTGGAAAATACTTTGTTGAAGGAAAGTCTACATAGTTGGAGGAAATGTTCATGAAGGGTTACACTTACCAAGTATACTATTCCTGTCGAGTGCAGTCTAGTCTAGTATGAGTGAAAAGCATAATTTTTCTCTATTTGAGTTTTCTATAGTTAGACATTTTATGTTGTTTTTGTAAGGTCACTATAATATGGAATTGTGAATTTACACGATTTCTTATCATCTAACATAAAAAAGTAAAATATTTTTTCCCAAATTATAAAGATTTCCATGTCAAAAAATTTAAGAGACTTTTTCGTCAACACTTCAGCTTGGTTAATGAGTTTTTAGTGGACATTTTACTTAATAGTCCTTGTTGAGGGACTATAGCGATGAGTTTGACATTGGATGAGAATTAATTTGGGTTGACTTTTAAATATTTTCTCTTATCGTAAGTTTTTTTTATAATGTTTTTTATTTTTCCAATTAAATAATAAAACTAAATGCATTTGTTTAGATTTCAATTGGTTGTATATTTAGAAGTCTTATTGTTGCACCAACGACGGAGTCCTGGAAAAATGCATTTTTCATTCAATAATATATGTTTCTTATTCAATAATCTAGGTTTTTCATTTAATAATTCTACAAGCCGAAAGCCACAAAGTTGGAGGCACGTCCACCAGAGATTGTCGATTTTCCAGATACTATAATTACTACACAAAATTTACACCATTTGCTACTATTGGAGATATGATTGGCATTGATTCTATATGTAATCGATTTACAAAAGAGAATGCTAGCAGAATACTTGGTGCAAAATTCATGGTTCCAACATTTACTAGGAATGGTCTTAAACAACTTTTCCTTTGTTGCAAGGTGTTTTCCTTATCAACTATCCAGCCAACCATGCTATAATTTCTATGGGATTGGATCCCATAGCTGTTAAAATTTGTACCCTAATGTTTAGACGGTCTGTGTATTTTCCCTAATGTTTCCTCTTTTGGTTTTTTGGGAGGAGAAAATGGTTTCCCTTCTTGATTCTTTGATTGCAAAGAAATTGTTCAAATAAATATATGTTTCTCTGGTTGAAAGTTTAGAGATAAAATTTTTGGAAATGTAATCACATCCGAGGCATAATGCTTAGTATTCAGAGCAGTTTCAGTGGGAGAGTAGGGCTCGATTGGTAGACTGTTATTGTCTCAGTGGCAGAGGAAAGTGTTTCATTTCCAACAAAGCCAGAGACAATGACATGTTTTCATTATCTCAATACATAGTAGCTCATTTACACATCAATACAAAGATTTTTGTTCATTCGTTTGAGTATTTCATCTTGTATCGTGTTTGATAATCTGTGCTAGTTTTTGCTATATTAACAACCATATGTCTTATATTTTTAAAGTTTGTTATAAATATTTTGTTCTAATCAATCTTTTAACATGGTGTCAGAGCTTAAGGTGTAAGTTTTTGTTAGATTGGCAACCATCTGTCTTATGTAGTTTGTTATAAATATTATGTTCTACCCAAACTTTTATTATGATACTAGAGCTTTAGGTGTAGATTCCCATGGAGTCTTGATTTCTTTATAAGAAATTTCCATCGACTGTGGTAGCTAACTGGCTATAGGTGGAGTGAATCGACGGTGTGGGTTTCAACTTATGTCATCTCAAAATGAAGTTTTAAGAAACAATATTTTTTGATACCTCTCATGCTTCTATTGTCAGTGACATTCTCTTTTTAATGTTTTTCTCTACATAACTTCAGACTGTTGTGAGTAAACTTGAAGATCCTTTCAACTTAATGGTGGGTGTAGTTGGTTTAACCATTGACAAAGGACTTGCTAGGATTGGAAGAGGCATTAAGGTATTTTCCAATTCCCCGATCCTTTCTTTTAACTTAGTATTTTCAACTTCCAGACCATCAATAGAATCGTCAAGAGCATCCCCAATTGCCTTGTGGATTTTAGAAATTTGGGACGACCACATGTCCTTCAGGTTGACCTCTGAGCGAGATTTTCCTTTTTTATTTTTCTAGTCATCTCTTTCTACAATCAACTTTTTAGACTCCTTATCAAAAACAACACTTTGAAAAGTGAAGGATTCCTCTTCACTAAAGGTCTCATTTGCATCGAATTCCAATAAAGGATTTTGTTGAGTCATATTTTCTGGTTGTTCCATCGCGGGAAATATTTTCTCAATATCTACCTCTAGCTCCATGTCATCTAGAGAAAATATTTGGATGTCATTTTCTATTAGAGTATCCTCTTCCTCTTGTACTAAGTTCTTCCTTTTATTTCTCACAGGGAGCTTATGTGAATTTTTGATTTTCCCAAGGGGATGATTCTTCTCTCCTCTGCCACTTGAACTACTGTTGAAAATATTTCTAACTGGGTGAGCCGTTGGAGCATTTCTACGAGATGTGGTATTTTTGGGAGTAACAACTGGAGACTGGGCACTCCTTTCACTGGGACCCTTTCCCTTTTGCTTATAAAACTCATTAGTACTGAGTATTGTTTCTGGGTCACCAGCATCGTGTACATGAGTACTTTGGGTGTTACCTTCTTCTTCTTCATTCAATATAGCCTGGATGAACGAGTTACTGAATCCCACTGAAAGCATGTGTTCTAGAAATATTTTGTTAGGATCAAAGACCTTTATCCTTTCAACATACTTTAAATTCACATTGTTGAAATGATTTGCAAACTCGTTAATTTTATTTATGTTTCTAAACATGAAATCTCCAATTTTCCATGGTAAGGGTATAAATTACTTTTTCTTTTTTTCATGGAAAAAATGTAGACATAAGTTGTATTTCCTTTCCACCTCTGTAATGAATAATTTGTCAGATACATGATACAAGAGAAAAGAAGGAATTTCTTTGGAAAAAAATATCCTTATGACACTATGATTCTCCATTTTCTCTATCGTTCCTTTTTTCTCTAAGAATATGTTAGCCTAGTCAGATATCCTTCAACTATTTTCACCCAACAACAATCTTTTGAAGACTGAGACAAAATCATTATAAACTTCACAAAATTATAGAGGGGTCTTATGTCTCCATAGTGCCTGGTCACAGAAGGTAACTGGATCTATTTCATGGTTCACCCTCTTACTTATGGTCAAGTTTATAAATTGACAATAATACACTATAACAAATATCAGATAGGAAGCCATAAATATTTTTTTGTCCTTTTTATAGTGTGATAACTAGGATGAGATTTCAATAGAAACCAATTTTCCCCAGTCAAAGATGGCATGTTCTTTCACTGTAAAATATAAAATATATAAAATCATGCGAGAGATAGTAGCAGTTCTTTCCTGACCTGTCAACCTGGTAAACAACCACACAATTACTCGATAGGGGTTTTTGAAAGACTCGGTCTGGATCCTGGTTATGTTTTCTGGAATAGACGTAGGATTCTCCAAATATTCAAGTAGGAGGTCAAGACCATTGTTATGTTTCTTCAAAAAAAATCTGCATTCTTCTCCTTTGAAGGTAAGCCTTGACTCTAGGAGCTTCAACATCTTGCAAAAAACTTGCAATGAAAGAGAAATCAAAGAATGATCTTGGAGTGTATAATTCTCTGGTTTGGCATGTAATTCTCCACGCACCATGCAACAAGTTCTTTACAGTCAAAAATCTCAGGAACACACCCTACACGAGCGATTCTGGATGCCCAAATTACGTCTTTCTTTGCAGGAGAAGAGGAATAATATGAATATGCTCTAGATCACTGAAAGTCATGGTCTTCACAACCAAAGATATTTAAAGTATCACCACAAAAATACTGTCTAGCTGACGCTTCCATAGGTTGATAGGAGTATTTCTTCAGCCGGATAATAACTTGAAATAAATATTTTATGAGAGACAACGATAATATAATCCCTTGGAAAATTGAGATTTAATGCAATTTAATGAGAATTCCTCGGGCCTTTCGCCATTAATGATGATATTTTCGGAGCTTGCGCAACAATTGTTAGCATTAAACAATAATTAATTCATATTGGGAAAAGCACAAGAATGAGGGGGACGGATGAGAGCAATTTTGAATATGGAACTTTTCATGAACCCGCCAACCTAGGAACTTGTGAACCCGCGGTTATGGATGATCAAAAATAAGTTAAGTTTAGAAAGGCGGTCGATCGGACTTGCATGCAGGAGAAATAAAATACTTAGGGGCTTGGCACCCATGACAAATCTGATGATCACAATGTAGATCACGAAAATTTGGGTGAAAAGTGGAGATCACGGAACTTGGAGGATGAGGGCTTGAACCCACGAACCCACAAAGTTGGAAAAAAGGCTAAGTGTAATGTAGCAGGGCGATCGTTCAAACTTATGACATAGGAAAGTGGATGGATATGAAGGTATGCTAATCTGCTAACCCGTGAACCCGCCATTTTTTGAAATACGACTAAGTATGGTAACTAGAAAGGGATAGAAGAAGGGAAAAAATAAAGAGGGAAACAAGGGGAGGTGTAGAAGAGGGAACAGAAATTTGAAAAAAAAGAAGTTGGGAAAATAGAAAGGGGAAGGAAAAATCAGGAAACAAGACATGAACTCAACATATATCTGGATGACATCCTCATCTTCAACAGAACTTGGGAGGAGCACATGCAAAATATTCAACATGTTTTGAGCACTCTACGGCAACAAAAGATATATTCCAACTTGGAAAAATGCTCCTTTGGCATGAACATGGTCCACTACTTGGGATACATTGTTGATGAGCATGGGGAACATGTGGATCCAACTAAGATCGAAGTCATCCATGACTCGCCAACCCCAACCACACTAACCGAGCTTCAAAGCTTCTTGGGACTTGCCAACTTCTACCGACGGTTCGTGTTGGCATTCTCTCATATTGCATGGGCCCTCAACCAAGTTATCAAGGGTGGTGGCAGGGAAACGTTCGCATGGGGGAAGGCACAACAATGAGCATTTGATGATTTGAATCATTACTTGTGCTAAGTTCTAGTACTCTCCTTACCCGATCTGCAACAATTGTTCGAGATTGAGACTGACACATCCGACTATGTTGTAGGCACAGTTCTCACTCAACACGACCATCTAGTAGCATACCATAGTGAGACACTCTCAGATACCGTCCGAAAATACCCCACCTATGACAAGGAAATGTATTCCATTATGCAAGCTTGCCATCAATGGAAACATTACATTCTGGGAAAGGAGACAATCATCCACATTGATCACAAGCCTTTCTAGTTCATACAAACATAAGGGAAGTTACAAAACGACCGCCATCAAAATGGTCCACATACCTGTAGTAGTTCCATCTCAACACCAAGTATAAGACATGGAGCACAAATCGTGTTGCTGACTACCTCATTCGACCTCCTGTGGTTGCACTCACCATCGTGCTCCATTCTTGTGGGCACAAGGCATCTGAGTGGCCCCAAATTTATCAACGCGATCTTGACTTCGCCACCACCTATCAACTCTTGGGTACAGACATGAATGTCACCAATTTTGATATTCAAGATGGAGTGTTATTCCATCTGGGCCACCTCTGTGTTCCTGCAAGCGAGCGTGCAAAGATGATTTGGGAGAATCACTATAGTCGAATGGTAGGACATTTTGGCATGGATAAAATTGTGGTCATTCTATAGAAACATTTTTGTTGGCCAAAACTTCAACAGGACGTCAGCAAGTATATTATATCTTGCATTTCATGTGCCATTTCCAAGCCATCCATCAAGAAGCAAGGTTTTTACACCCGTCTTCCTACTCCCGAGAAGCCTTGGGAATCCATATCAATGGATTACATGCCTGGCCTTCCGTCCACCAAACAAGGAAATGATTGTGTATTTGTGGTGGTTGATCGATTTTCAAAGATGGTCATTCTCACAGCCTGCCAAGCTCTTCTTCGAATGAGTGTGGATCCATTTTGGGATACCACGGACCATCATCTCCAATCGAGACAACAAGTTCCTCAACACATTTTGGTCAAGTCTCTAGTCACTATTAGACACCTACAAGCTCACTAAATCCACTTCCTTCCACCCTCAAACCGATGGGCAAATATAGGTCGTTAATTAGATGATTGTGCACATCTTGCACATGTATAACTCTAAGAATATGCATACATGGGATGAGAGTCTTCCCTATGTTCAACACAACTACAAAAGGGCTCTCCGTAGCTCCACTGACCATAGCCCATTTCAGGTGGGGTTGGGATTCCAACCTTTGGGTCCCATTGATGTTGCACTACCTATTGAAACCACACAGACATAATCTTTCCATGTCAGTCTAAGGCTGACAAAGCCACCAGATTCATTGAGTGGATTCACCACATCCACCAACATGCAAATGAGATTTTGCAGAAAGCCAATGATAAGTACATGCAACGCCATGATCAACATCGGGTACCACACACTTTTCAGGTGGGAGACAAGGTCTGGTTACATTTGCAAAAATAAATCCTTACAAGGCCCCATCAGAAGCTTTATCCACTTCACTTTGGGTCTTACACTATCACCAAGGTTGTGGGTGACAATTCTTTTGAGCTCAACACTCCCCCCTTACTTGGCTTGCACCCAATGTTCAATGTGGACCTCCTCCGACCATATTTTCCACCATTATTGGACACCTCGAAGATTGTAGAACAATTGAAACCAAAAGAGATCAACCCTGACTGGATGGAATAGGAATCTACTGATTAGATAGTGGACACATAGGTCAAGGGCACTCGCCAATAGAGGATCCAACTTTATCAGGTTGTTAAGGCAGGGCAACTCCTACACCAAGGAAAGTGGCTCACCCAGGGCCAAATTCAACATAAATTTCCTCACCTGATGGGGGTACTCAATCCAATGGAGACTATTTCTTCCTAAGGGGGGAGGACTGATCCAGGTGGATATTGGTGGACACCCACCAACTCCAACTAACTCCTCTTGACAATTTTTAGTTCAACATGTTTCTCTGTAACGATGACATTTCTTTGTAATTGTGGGTTCTACACTTCCAAGGCTATCCTAAATCCCTACACAACATGCAAGTGGATATTGATGGGCACCCACCTATTCCAATTGGCTTATTTTGGAAGTTTTCATGCCAATACATCTTTATGTACTTCTAGGGCAGTTTTGTGGCCCTAAACAATGTTTTGTTGGCTTGTCATAGTAAAACTATAGACAAAGTTATATTTTGAAGGTATAATGTGTATTTCTTGAAAATACCTTTCAAACGGGATATCACACACCTAAAACGAAGGTCGTATGCAAAAGTTACGACCCAGGGAAGTTGAGGTACCAACTTACCCATCGAGGCCCACATAACTTTTGGCATTTCATCTCATAGGGTTAGGTTTTTGGATGTCTAGGGTTTTGGCATTCATGAATAATGTTAAAAATGGCTCTTGAGCCTCATTGTAATCATTCTACTCGGATGGATAAACATAGTAGCCACATCTCTTCTCAGAGATAGCTACCACCGTTTGAGAAAGTTGTTTTTAGTTCTACAGTTTTACAGTTTCAACCTATTTTATTTATTCAATAGAAGTTATTGTTCATTGGATATTTGTTGTTGTTCTCTGTATCTCTGTGTTATTGTATTCAATCTGTTATTCATTTCTTTCTACTCATAAATCTGGATCAATATTCTCAGTTAACATAACATAAAATTAATATTATTAATATTATTAATGCCACCTCTTTTTATTAACCTTAATTTAACCTATAATTAACATAAAATTATTATTAATATTATTAACACGATATAGTTAACCCTAAATTTAACCTATATTGAACATAAAATTTAATATTAATAATATGAACCTAAATGTAGCCTATAATAAACCCTAGATTGCTAGTGATGCTTAGTCAAATTAACTTAAGATTAATATTAATAATATTAACTTCCTCAAACCTAGGGTTTACCTCATTAAATTAACCTTAATTTAACCTATAATTAACATAAAATTAATATTTATAATACTAACACCTATGGTTAACCCTAAATTTAGCCTACATTTAACATAAAAACTTAATATTTAAACCACTTAATTCATTAATTAAATAACTACTTATTACCTTTTTTGGAAATATCTCCTCAAAACTAGGGTTTCACTTAGCCGACCTTAGTTTTTCACCCGCCTCATCATTATTTATTAAGGGCTCCTCTCTTATTTTTCCTCAGGCTTTTTTGTCCCGAAGATGGATCCTGTTGTGGATCCAAAACGTTGACGACAAGCTGTCAATAGCACTGTGGTTCTTCCGACAAATTCTAAACAAATCTCTCACCACAGAAACCTAAATGAGTGTACTTATAAAATATTACATTACAAGTATGAAACATGCAACTTAAGCATCACATTTCATCTTATTAAAAAATCAATCCACCTTAATGCTAACGTTATTTAGACCAAAGTTTAAAGTTAGTTGACATCGATTCGATTCATTCTCCAATTGATTAATTACAACATCGTTTAAAATTGTTGTCCTTTTTGAAAGAGCATTAAGGAAGTTACATAGAAATTTGTGTATTTTAAGAACGAAGGTGGAAAATTAAGCCTAATGGTAAATAATTATTTCTTTCCCGTGTTTAGTAATCGTTGGGCATGTAAATTTTAGTTTAGCATGGAAGAAAGTGGCACCTCTTGGAAGAAGTATCTTGGCAATGGATGAGTAGAATTCCACTTGCAACAAACCACTGGCATCCATTGGACTGAAGAACATGGAGGTGAACCATCGGGAATATAGATAGCTAAATGTCAATGCTCTCGACCTCGGATAGTACATCTCTGGTATCATTCTCTTCAAGGAGACCCTTTATGAGTTCACCATCGATAGCAAGAAGATGGTATATATCCATGTGCAATAAGACATAGCCATATCATCAAACTTGAGAAGGTTTACTCCACTTGTTTACACTTCCTATAAAAGAAATTATATAAATCGTTCTTGAAATTAACTGTAGGATTAGATTGTTCAGGGTTTGGTTCCTTTAGTTGGCTCAAATGATGAATTTAGTGCCAAGGCCTAAATGACCTTGCATTGAGGTGCATATTATCAGTAGAGCGCTCACTTTGTCAAATGGTAAGTTACACTATTTTTTCATTTCCCTTGGTGTGTGTATCGCTCAATGTTCTTATTTGATCTTCATGTTCATTACCTTAGTTTTACTTGTCTTACTCAATATTGTTTGTATCGATTGAAACACCTCATCAACATCAATGAGATGTTGTAATCATGGTCTTAAACATTGTAATCAACGTTGATAAGGTGTTATAAGCAACATTGATGAGTTTACACATAACACCATTGGTGTTTCCATTCTTTTTCATCCATTTAAGTGTTGCCTTAACAACCCCTCCGCACTAGCTGTGAAAGAACCACATGGGGTCTCACTCGCTATGTAGAAATTTCTCATGTAAAATACGTTCTTATCTTCATTTTCCTTGACATTTGTTTTCCCTGCCATGCCAGATTAACGTTTTCTATTTCCTTCTACCACATTAGATGACAATTATGCTAACAATACATCACCGTAGGACAACGACCTGGTTTCCATAATGGAGTCGAAGTTCTTGTTGGATGGAGACCATGATATTGAGAGTACTTTTGAAGTAGCGTTGAAGGTGTGGTATGAGTTGTTCTTTTACCTAGCAAAGAACAACCTAATGTTCAAAGGCATTCTGCTAAAGCCAAGCATGGTCACCCTTGGTTCCAAGTGCAAGGACAGGGCCACCCCAAGAAATTTTTCTCAATATATCCTTGACCTTATCCAAAGAAGAGTTGCATTGGTTGTTACTAGTATCATGGTATGCCTTAAATAAATATGTATACATATTTTATATTATATCAAGTCCTTTTTAAAATTCCATGTGTAGTGATGTTTTGGTTTTGTTATATTTCTTATCTGGTGGGAAATTTGAGGTGGAGGCCATGTTGAACTTGAAGGAGATGGACCGGGCACCAAACATGGCATGTATTATTCTCATATGCTCATGCACTGTGAAACACATGCCTAAAGACATGTAGTGGCATGCCCAAAATGTGGATGTAGCCTAGAAGATGTTATTGGTTCAGGCAAAGGCTTATTCTCTTGCACAACTTGGAAAATACTTTTTTGAAGGCAAGTCTACATAGTTGAAGGAAATGTTCATGAAGGGTTACACTTACCAAGTATACTAGTCACGTCGAGTGAAGTCTAGTCTAGTATGAATGAAAATCATAGTTTTTCTCTATTTGAGTTTGCTGTAGTTAGGCATTTTATATTTTTTTTGTAAGGTCACTATAATATGGACTTGTGGATTTACACGATTTCTTATCATTTTACATAAAAAAGTAAAATATTTTTTCCCAAATTATAAAGATTTCCATGTCAAAAATTTTAAGAGATTTTTTCGTCAACACTTCAGCTTGGTTAATGAGCTTTTAGTGGACATTTTACTTAATAGCCCTTGTCGAGGGACTATAGCGATTAGTTTGACATTGGATGGGAATTAATTTGGGTTGACTTTTAAATATTTTCTCTTATCGTAAGTTTTTTTTATAATGTTTTGTATTTTTCCAATTAAATAAAAAAACTAAATGCATTTGTTTAGATTTCCATTGGCTTTATATTTAGAAGTCTTATTGCTGCACCAACGACGGAGTCCTAGAAAAATGCATTTTTCATTCAATAATCTAGGTTTCTTATTCAATAATCTAGGTTTTTCATTTAATAAGTCTGCAAGCCGAAAGCCACAAAGTTGGAGGCACTTCCACCAGAGATTGTCGATTTTACAGATACTATAATTACTACACAAAATTTACGCCATTTGCTACTATTGGAGATATGATTGGCATTGATTCTATATGTAATTGATTTACAAAAGAGAATGTTGACATAATACTTGGTGCAAAATTCATGGTTCCAACATTTACTAGGAATGGTCTTAAACAACTTTTCCTTTGTTGCAAGGTGTTTTCCTTATCAACTATGCAACCAACCATGCTGTAATTTCTATGGGATTGGATCCCATAGTTGTTAAAATTTGTACCCTAATGTTTAGACATTCTGTGTATTTCCCCTAATGTTTCCTCTTTTGGTTTTTTGGGAGGAGAAAATGGTTGCCCTTCATGATTCTTCGATTGCAAAGAAATTGTTCAAATAAATATATGTTTCTCTTGTTGAAAGTTTAGAGCTAAAAAGTTTGGAAATGTAATCACATCCGGGGCATAATGCTTAGTATTCAGAGCAGTTTCAGTGGGAGAGCAGGGCTCGATTGGCAGACTATTATTGTCTTAGTGGCAGAGGCAAGGGTTTCATTTCCAACGAAGCCAGAGACAATAACATGTTTTGATCATCTCAATACATAGTAGCTCATTTACACATCAATACAAAGATTTTTGTTTATTCGTTTGAGTATTTCATCTTGTATCGTGTTTGATAATCTGTGCTAGTTTTTGTTAGATTGCCAACCATATGTCTTATATTTTTAAAGTTTGTTATAATTATTTTGTTCTAATCAAACTTTTAACTTTTAACATGGTGTCAGAGCTTAAGGTGTAAGTTTTTGTTAGATTGACAACCATATGTCTTATGTAGTTTGTTATAAATATCATGTTATGCCCAAACTTTTATTATGATATTGGAGCTTTAGGTGTAGATTCCCATGGAGTCTTGATTTATGTATAAGAAATTTCTATCAATTGTGGTAGCTAACTGGCTATAGGTGGAGTGAATCGATGGTGTGGGTTTCAACTTATGTCTCATAATGAAGTTTTAACTGTTATCCTAGAGTATCAAGTTATTTGCATATCAAGCAATTCAATCAATTATTTTCCTTTCATATCCTCTGAATCTATTTCTAGTCAAAGGCACATACACCTTTATGTTGAATCCAAGAGGGATCAATTGATTAAAACATTCACAATATTCCTTAAAAACACTAACACTAAGGTAAGTTTAAAACGTTTCGGCAAGGACTACGCTGTCATGCAACACTTGTTTTACAAGAAAGTGATACAATAAGTTACCGTGTTTTTTTTTTAATTTTTAAAATAGACATTTGGTTCCACATCAAGTTT
Organism: Picea engelmannii; assembly: GCA_009831015.1. Classification (NCBI taxonomy): domain Eukaryota; kingdom Viridiplantae; phylum Streptophyta; class Pinopsida; order Pinales; family Pinaceae; genus Picea; species Picea engelmannii. The sequence goes on along the minus strand of ML802557.1, from coordinate 38,156 downwards.
ACATTTATGTATTCATGTTCTTAAAACAACCAATCATTATGGGTTTAAATGGCTACATTTATGCATTCCAAATGTTGGTGCTTTTTTAATAATGCGAGATGTTTTAATTTTTCAATGTATGAGCCCATCATCTTCATGAAACACGGTATTTACTAGAGCTAGAAAATATAAAGATCAAGGAAAAGCTAACACATGGTAAATGTAAAATATTTCTAATTCATTTTGGGAAAAACTTTTTCATTTATTTGAATAAATTTTCTCAATTTGGTTTTTAATTGATTTTTTTTATAAGGTACAATAAAAATTTTATTATAAAGAGGGTTAAATATTTTATGATTTTAATATTTTTATGATTTGATATTATTAGAATTCGGTTATAAATTTTTGTTGAAATTATAAATTTTGATTATTTAAAATTGTTGTTGTTTTTTTTTCTTTTCGCATTATTTTGAGTGGTCGAAGAAGAGCCAATTCATATAACGTTTAGACTATGATCATTTTATATTTTTCATTCATAATTAGGGTATGTAATCTTAAATTTATCATAGTCAAAACATTGAACAAAATACTTGAATGGGTTGGTGCAAGCTAATGCTTCCCTAATGAACAATATGTTGACTAAACATAATTATTTTAGGTACATGCACAACTTATTAGAATATGGTTGTTAATTGGGTCTAGCTTAGGCAATGGTGAGAAGGGTTGTTATCCTGCTTACCCAGGTTCAATAGCTACAAGAAACATGTTGAGCACCTCCATTATAAATCCTTCAGTGGTAGCACAATGCCAATGGGGTCTAAGGGATCCTCTGTTAGTTATCCACAATGAGATCACATAGAGCCTTCCAACCAATTTTGTGTTAGAATCAAAGTCACCTTCCAATCTATCATAGACCAACAACATATGATATTTTGGATGGTTGGTGGGAGGGTGTCAGAGAAAATCTCATTGGCCATCAGATTTCCCCAAGATCTATGGTCCCCTTGATTACTTCTCATCAAGGAAATCAATAATTCTTTCTTACAAACAACTTCAGGAGATATGGACATATTAATGTTGATTAATTGAACAATCATCCTTATGTGGATGATATGAGCATTCTGACCTACCCGGTCCTTGTAATTCTCGCTTTGTATGCAATACCCATTTCAATTTGTGAGCTTACATACTCCTACGATATATTTTTCTGATAAAAGACATGAGCACTTAATTAAAATCTAGTACCTTTCATGGACAAATTCTTGGAACCCTCCACAATCTTCCATAGTAATGTTTAATATTTTGGTAGATTCATGGGTGGCCCCTTTAATTCATTTTAAGAGAGAGGTGATCTTCATGATGGATAATTAAAAATTGGTAATTGGGAGATCCCTTTTTCCCTCAAGATTACAATGGTTTCAAGCACATCCTTGGCCATCCTAGGTATAGGAGAATCTACATAAATGATTATATCATGTGTTTCTCTCTTAGCCTCATGCATTCCTTCCTATGGAGAGGATTATAAGTAGGATCCCTACTTTGTTCATTTATTACTCACTATGGAAAAAGGCACTAATGTGCACTTTCAAGTTTCGAGCCCCGATGCTAAATGGAAATGGTTGGTTGTTCAACATATGTGCTAATGGGGTGTTGTGGCCTCTCTATTGTCTTAGCTGCCTACTTCCATGCACAACATTGATATGAAAAAATCATACACTCTACACACTCTTGGCCTAATCTAACACCAACTTTCCCATGACATTCTCTTTGTTGACATGTGTCGCTTATTTGCTTGGCACTTGAGTTCTCCTCTTTCTCGATGTGTTAGTCTTCCCTTTGTTCAATGATTGAATGATACCCTTTTTATCTTGTTCAACAACCATAGGGTCGTTGAGCAAGTGAACCTTTTCTCAATGACCCTTTTCTCCATTGATTTCATTTCCTTAGTTATTAGTTGAGCTTAAAGCCCATGAATTTGAATTATCCTCGATGCCATCAAATCCCATGGATAGGGGAATGGACGATCGATGTGGAACTGAATGTTATCACCACCTTAAAGGTCTAGTTAGAGGAACTAGAGGAGCCTAATGAAGGTGAGAACCTCTTCCACTGATAGATGTAGGTGAAGGGGATACTGCTACATTTCACTGTTGGTAGCAACAATTAAGAGAACCTAATCTTAGTTGTGTTCATTAAGAATTTGAAGATGTCAACGACCTTGCACCCCTATCCATACACCATTAGTTCGTTGAGGTAGGAATGAGACATCCACATTAGTATGCAAGGTTGCTTGTAATATGACATCAATCACTTCAAATATGAGGTACTGTGAGACATCAAATACTTGAAGTTTATGATGTTCTTTTAGGACAACCATATATGTGGATGTTTTATTTTGTTTACTACTCTAGGTTGACACATAGTGTCATTGTTGTTCTAGGAGACCAACTTACCAACTTTACGATACTATAGATAGCCCTAATTACTGAAGTCTTTCTTATCATTGCTAAGAAGTGCAAGAATGTAATCTCTTGGACTGAGATATTTTTCCTCTTTATGACACAATAGAAAAGAGGAAGAAAAATTATCTCTATTTCCAAGGCCTTTGCAAGGGGTCCCTTTGAGCAGTAGGGAAAGGTAGATCAATCGGGGGAAGAATACAAAGACATGTTCACCTCACCTATTGGAAACCTTTGCACTATGAAGGAAATCATGAAATTAATTTGACATTGGATCCTCTCTACCCAATGGCCCTATACATGGTTTCTTTATTCTGAAGAATGATGAGATCAAACACTAGATTCAAGAGCTAATACAAAAGGGGTACAATTGACCAAACTGGCAAACACCTCACCCTTTGGGAGCTTGATTGTGTTGGTTCAAAAGAAGGATAGAAGATCCCTATTTTGTATTGACTATAGGGCCTTAAACAAAATCAAAATGAAGAATTGGTACATGATCCCCTGGATCGATGATCTTCTCAAAGGTGCCAACTTTTTCAGCAAGATTAATCTTAAGTTAGGCTATCACTAGAAGCCAAACAATCCTACTAACATCACCTGGTGCAAAAGATAACCTTCAAGTCTAGCGAAGGTTCCTTGAAGTGGTTGGCCATGTCCTTTGGCTTGAATAATGCACCAACAATTTTCATGAGAATGATGGATGATATTTCTCATCCATTCACCAAGAAATTGAAGGAGATGACTTCAAAGCTTGTTGGAAATAGAGGATCTCCAAAAGCAAATTTGAAAATTTTCATGTGACATGAGATGGAGATGCTAATAATTATATCTCATAATGGTAAAAAATAAATTGGGAATATGGAATCAATGCCAACAACTCCAATGATAGCTTAAGGAATTTGAGGTGTGAAGTGATATATATATATATATATATATATATATATATATATATATATATATATATATATATATATATATATATATATATATATATATATATATTTATATATATATATATATTGCATGAGAGTTTCTAGCATTGCTAGTGATAAGAGCAATGATATTACCAAATTACTTTTATATAAAAGTTATGATTGGCATTTTAACATCCAATCTTAATGTAGTTTCATTGTATGATTTATGGTGAACAAAAGAAAAAAAAATTCAAATCCCATTTAAAACAGAATTAATTTTTGAACATCAAACATGATTAATGTTATGTTGAAGGCCTTCCTTATCTTTCTGATTTATATTATTTCCCATTATTGTATTTAGGCTAGCACTGACTAAAACTCCTTCATTATCACTCTAATGGAACTCCTTTGCTTGTAGCACAATGCCAATAGGGTCTAAGTGCTCCTTCATTAATTATCTACAACGAAAGATCACAAAGAACCTACAAACCAGTGCTCCTTCATTAATTATCTACAACGAAAGATCACAAAGAACCTACAAACCAATTTTACATTGGAAGCAAGGTCAATGTCTAATCTATAATAGATTGTGGGATTTTGGATGATTGATAGGAAGGGTGTTATACTATAGATTGTTGGATTTTGGATGGTTGGTATGAAGGGTGTTATACAAAATCTTGTCAATTTCCAGATTTCCCCAATATATATGGTCCCCTTGATTGCTTCTCTCGTTGAGGAAGACACTCATTCTTTCTTGCAAAGAATATTTATGGTCCCCTTGATTACTTCTCTGGTTGAGGCAGTCACTCATTCCTTTTCGCAAAGAACTTTAACATGTATCGAGGTATTAATATCGACCAACTATGCATTCATTCTTATGTGGAAGATATGAACCTTCTCAGCGACATTATCCTCACAATTCTCCCTTTACATGTAGTAACGATTTTAGTTTATGGGCTTGCATATTCTTATAGTCTCATTTTTTATAATGGATGTGAACACCTCATTAAAAACTAGTATCTTCCATGGAAAAATTCTGAATTTATTAATAAATGAATTTGTAACAAATGTTATAAAAATCTGGTAACCTGGACAACTAAAAGTTTTATTTATCCATTATTTTCCTCACACTCTTTTTTAATAAAGAAATGAATTATCTACAACTCCTAACTAATTTTTACATATCTCAAATTTTGTCTTTCCAAGAAACTTATGAATTTTGTCTTTCCAAGAAACTTATGAAAACATAGGACATAGTTATTCACTTCTGAAATCTAATAGAGTAAGCTCCATCACACAACCATTAGTTCTGAGCTATCTCTAAATCTATTGGTGATAAGACTTGAGACTAGAAAACCATTGTAGCAGACTGTAAACTTAACCAATGGCGGTGTTCTTGGGGCACTGTATTCACCAAGAACTACAAACTTTTAAATGACTATAGACATAACACGCATTTACCAAGAACCACAAGCTCCTTTTTTTTTTAATAGACTGTAGACATAACCAATGGTATGTTTTTGGGGCACCTCATTCACCAAGAACCACAAGTTTTTAAGTTAAGTTATCCTATTCTAAAATATATGAAAAGTTCTTTATTACAGCCCTGGAATCACAGATAATGAAAAAACAAGTGTTGATCTTGAAGTGCTAGAAGTCCTGTTAAGATCTTCACCTTCCTAATGCATCTGATCTTACAATGGTGACTTCTACTCTTGCATGCGGGTTCTTTTTGCACGTCTTCTTCAAACTCAAACTCAGACACAAACCTTCAGTATTGTCATGGGCTAATCAAAACTCCTCAGCTCTTGTTACAGGCTCCTTCAAATACAAGTTTCTTCCAATAAATATTATGAACCATGGGGTTGAACGACTTACACCCAAAGCTACCAGCACTGATACCAAATTAGAAACACAAATAAATGAGAAAAATGTGTGAGATGAATTGCTCACATCCCTGATTTAATTGTCAAGCTTAATTTATTAATAGAGGAATTTGACCAACTTTACACAGAAAAACGTAACTTCTGGTCCACCAAAAATTTCATTTATCCATTGTTTTCCTAAGACTATTCTCTGTTTGGGGATGTAGCTTCAGAGGTTACACGGCTCGCAGCTCCTTCCAAGTTCGATATCAACGCTGAAAATGGTGCTTCTGAGCCCCGAGTTCTTCTCGTATTTTATTAGTTTTTGCATTAAACTAATTACTCATCATTTTTTTTTTAATTATATACTCTGTATTTTGGATTAAATTGGGCTATTCTCTACTTGGGGATGTAGCTTAAAGGGCAGATGGCTCGCTTAGCATGTGAAAGATATGGGATCGATAACCCGCCTTTCTTGATTCGATCTCCATGTTTTTCTGTAACTTGATTAGATATTTTCCTATAACAGTTTTTTGAGTAGACAGTAGATTTTTCCATTTTTGTTAAGAGTCTAATCTGTGTGAGAGATTTAAGATGGGAACGTTTTTTCAAATTATTTTTATTATTATGAAAAATTGTGAAAATTTAAATTTTTTTAAATTAATCAGAAATTCTGATATAAATCAAAATTATAAATAAATTTAAACGTGGTTAACTGATTCCAAATTAGATTAATGATTCTCACTTTTCTAGACTAATCAAAACCAAATTTCCCTAAAAACAAGATGATTGTGGTTTCAACTAAGATAGAAAGAAAACTCCTTGGAAATTGATGCAACTACATCAAAGTGAACCTTTATAATAGCGCTCGCTCACTTAACAAATGGAGAAGAAAATTAAACATGGAATGGAGTAACAAAGATGAGTGTGTGATTTAATTTGTTTTATATAAAAGTAGTTTTTTAAATATATAAATATATATTAAAATACTTAAGAACTATCCATCAAGGGATCGAAGAGTTGTGGTTCTCGAGAAATCTTCAAGCTAGGGTTTAACAGTCCCGGTCTCAGCAGTGACCAGCATGGTCATCAAAGGGGGAGGGAATGCAACCCCCTCATACAAGAAGGTAGTGGTGGACAGAGGGAAAGGCCCACGAGGCCGCGGTTTCAAGGAACCTCTGACAGGCACCTCGAGATCATGATCGGAAAATATTCAAGAGGGAACCAAGAAAAAAGTGATCGCGTGGGGGAAGGAGCTAGAGAAGCCTAGAACAATGCGCAAGCAACGATGAACCCTAGTGGGGGAGATGGACGCAACCCATATAAACCCAAAACAACACTGATACCCAAGGTTATACTGGAAGACCCCCAAACGCAACTCTTTCAGGATCAGATGAAGACACATGCACTGATATGCAAGTTCATGGGTTTGTGGCCCACATAAAAAACGTTGTGCAACTGGATAAAATACCATTGGAAGCCAAGTGGAGAAGTGGAACTCCACCTGGCCTCGAAAGGATTCTTAACAACGGTCTTTATGAACTTGGAGGACATGGATAAAGTCTTTGAGGGGGGGGCATATTTCCATGCCTCATTGGGGTTGTACATTCGTCCATGGAAAGAAAACTTCTCCCCAGAGAAAGAAACCTTTAAAAATGTCCCAGTCTGGCTAAGGCTTTACTCCCTACCGCTAGACTACTAGCTGCCATCCACCTTCGAATCCATAGGGAACAAGCTCGAAAAATATGTCAAGACATCGGAAGCTACCCTAAAAGGCAGATATACATTCTACGCAAGGATTTGCATAGAGATAGATGTTTTGGGGGCGCTCCCGGAAGCCATAAGCCTGGAGTTTAGAGATGAGGAATGGATACAAAGCATAGACTACGAGCAGATCATGTTTCGATGCAGAAGATGTCATGAACATGGACACCTACTAAGAGAATGCCCTCTTAACAAAAAACAAGAATCGGAAAACACCAAGCCACAACAAGATGAGGACCATTTTGTGAGGCCAAATCACAAAAGCAGAGGAAACAAGAGACAAGGAAAGGCCCCTACAGGAAGCAACCCAGAAGTCAGGCTTAGAACAGAAGGAAGGGCCAGGCCCACCCAAGGAGAAGAAGGAGGGAAGGAAAAGATGAATGATAAGGAAGCGAGTGAACACACAACTCAGGAGAACACATAAACTCCAAGCAACAAAGGAGAACAGGGAGGTAGTGCAAGTCCCAGGGAAGGAGGAAATGAAGATACCAACACCCCAATGTAGGAAGTAGATGACGATTTAGAGATGACTCCAAGTGAGGTAGGAACAGAGGACCCAGATCACAAAGACATTGTGGAAAGGGAAGGAATAGATCTACTGAATATACTGGAGCAATGGAAAAGGCAGGGAGTAGACAATGTGTCAGCAGAGCAACTTGATCGCATTCAATATCTCTTCCTCCTATGGGAGGAAGCGAAATCCAGAGGGATCAAGCACATGCATGGCGAGATAGGACACTTGGGAATCAAAACAGACGAAGGACATCCACAACACTCACCCAAGCAGGCAAGGAGGAAGAAAGGCAGAAAATCAAATAGTGTAGCCCTACAAGAACTAGGAGCTCTACTGATAAACTCAGGTAAGATTAAAAATCTCTTCCCCAACTCCTCCCCACATGTTTAAATGAAGATTATAACGTGGAATATAAGAGGCCTAAACAACCTAAGAAAACAATGAATCCTTAAAAATAGACTAAGTAAGGAACAACTTGACCTATGTTTCATTCAAGAGACAAAATGCACTTTAGACAGAATGGAAGTAATCAGTAAAAAACACTGGAGTAAGTACAAGATGTTGGTTGTCGAAATCCAACAGACGGCGGAAGGTATCCTCACCTTGTGGAACCCACAATCGGTGAACCTACTTGCAGCAGAAGCCACGAGACACACACTTTTAGTTAAAATACAAATTATAGGGAACACAGAGGAAATTCTATGCACTAATGTGTATGGCCCCCAAGTGATGGAGGAAAAAAGGAGATTGCTTCTCGACCTAGAGAATCTAAAGGATAGCACCCACAACCCCCATTGGATCGTGGCAGGGGATTTCAACATCATCACCACACTCGCTGAGAAAAAAGGGGGCACCAGGAGACTGAACAGAGATGCAGAAGAATTCTCAACATTCATTGACAGAATGAAGCTCGTGGATATCAGGACCAACAATGGTCAATTCACCTGGAACAACAAAAGACTAGGTCACCACCAAGTAGCTACAAGGCTAGACAAATTCTTGGTGTTGGAATCAATCATGTTGCAGGGACTAACTTTGGACTGCAACATCTTCCCTTGGGGGGGATTAGATCACTGGCCAGTTCAACTATAATCAAATTTTCAAACCACACCGAAGAACGAACCATTTAGATTTGAGAAATTCTGGATCGACCATCCCACCTTCAAGGAGAACATCAGCCAATGGTGGCGAGAGGAAATACCGGATCAAGGGACAAGGATGTTCAAACTTTACAAAAAACTCAAGTACATCAAACAAAAACTCAAGGAGTGGAACAAGGAAGTCTTTGGAAATATAAACCAGGGGAAAAAGAGCATCGAGGACAGAATGAGGAATCTACACGAACAATGTATTGAAGAGGGATACACAGAGGATCGGAAAAAAAGAAGAGATCCAAATGACATAGGAATGGGAAGCAAGATGCCAGCAGGAAGAAATCCTGTGGCACCAAAAGTCCAGAATAAGGTGGCTAAAGGAAGGGGAGAGGAATACAATTTTTTTTCATAGAACAACTATTGCAAGAAGATCCCATAACAAAATCTTGAAGATTAGGGATCAGGACGGGATCGAAAGAGAATCCCACCTGGACATTGAGAATACACTGGTCAACCAATTCCAGGGGATAGCCCAGGAACCCAACCGAGACAGATCTGAGGCCATACAAAGAATAATTCAGTACATCCCCACGCTGGTTACAGAGGAGCAAGATTTTGGCCTAAGCAAACCCATCGCAAAGGAAGAAATTGACCAAGTGGTCCACGAGATGCCCAATGGAAAGGCCCCAGGCCCGGATGGATTCACACTGGAATTCTTCAAAGCCTACTGGGAAGTGCTTAAGCATGATATTTACGGGGTGGTGGAGGACTCTAGGCGATCGATATCCATCCTAAAAGCCTTAAATACCACAATGATCACTCTAATCCCAAAAGAAAATTAAGCTAGAACCCCAGACCGCTACAGGCCCATAGATTTATGCAATGTAATTTACAAGATAATCTCTAAAGTCATAGCCAATAGACTGAAGCCACTCCTTTCCACACTAATTTCACAGGAATAAGCGAGTTTTATGGAAGGAAGACAAATACTTGACAATATCATCCAAGCCCATGAGATCATTCACACGCTGGAAAGCCCAAGGAGAGGGGGAATGATAATCCAACTTGATCTGGCAAAGGCTTATGAAAAAATAAGCTGGCACTACATGGCCAAGACGTTGGAAGCATTTAGGTTTGACTAGCACTGAATCAACTCGATATTCACTCTAGTCTCAACGACAAGCTACTCACTACTAATCAATGGGGCCCCAGCCAAAACTTTTTGTCCATCCAGAGGCATTAGACAAGGGGACCCGCTTTCCCCCTTCCCGTTCATTTTAATGATGGAATGGCTAAGTAGAAGCATTAAAAGTGCAACTACAGCTGGTGAAATAAAACACATCAAACCTTTTGAAAATTGTCCAACCTCCACACACCAACAGTTCGTTGATGATACCCTACTCCGTGGCACACCCATAGTTAAGGAAGCAAAGGCGTTTAAAATAATCTTAAAATACTTTGGGGAAGCCTCGGGGGCAGAAATCAACCACTCCAAATCCATGATATATTTCTTCAAAACTAATCCAGCAATTTAGCGCAACTTGGCCAATATTCTGGGGTTTGAACGTAAAAGGCTCCCAACGAAATACTTGGGAATCCTCCTGATGGACAAAGCCTGCACAAAGGCTACATGGGAAGGAGTTATCAGCAAACTGTAGGAGAGGGTAAAAAATTGGACTTATAGAGCCTTAAACCTGGCTGGAAGGCTTATCCTCACCAAAACTGTTCTTCAAGCAATTCCGACGTATATGATGTCAGTTTTCCCAGCCCCAAAAGGAATTCTACAAAAGATAAGATCCATCCAATGAGAATTCTTATGACGTGGTGCAAAACATAAAAATAAATGGGCCCTAGTGGCCTGGGATAAGGTATGCGGACCAAAAAGTAAAGGTGGCCTGGGGTTACAGGACCCACATGTAACCAACGAAGCCTATGGGGCAAAGCTCTGGTGGAGATGGGTAAAAGACAAATCAGTACCATGGGAAAACCTCTGGAAGGCCAAGTATGCCTTGAATATAGATGACCAAGAGCAAATTCGGTTCATGGGCACAAGGGAGGGATCAACCATCTGGAATCTTGCCTGGAAAAATAAGAACTGGATCCAAAAACACAGCTTCTGGGAAGTAAGAAATGGTATAACAACAAGGTTTTGGGGGGACACATGGCAACATGAACCCAGAATGGAAAATCCGGACAGGGAGGAGCTTCAATAGGAAATGATTGGGCAAGGCAAAACAAAAATCCATCATTACTGGAAGCAAAGGGATGGCAACGCTAGATGGAGGATCTGGAACAAACTTAACTCACAAAATATAACTCAGATCAAAACAATAACGAAAGAGGTGGAGGAGGAATTGGGAAAAAGGAAAATTGGGGTCTCGAAAGAAGAGGATCAATTGAGGTGGGGCAGGAAAAATGGGGGTGAATTCAACTTAAAAGAATCACGGTACTACATTGTGGGTCAGGACCAAGAAAACCCGGAGCAACAGTGGGAAAAAAATTGGAAAATCCCCCAATGGCCAAAAATCAAAATGTTCAAATGGCTAGTTCTACACAACCGAATTCTAACTTGGGAGAACCTCATGAAAATGGGTTTCATAGGTCTCTCTCGCTGCCATCTATGTCTAGACAAGGAGGAAACAACTAAACATCTCATGAATGAATGCAGTTACACAAAAAAGATTTGGGATTGGGTGACAGGCATCTTCCGCCAATCCAATAGGATCCGGGGGAACATCAACGCAACCATCAACAACTGGAATGAGGGTTACAATGAAAATGAAATGGTGAACCTCTATTGGAATCTGACACCAGGGATGATCATCTGGGCAGTATGGAAAGAACGGAACCGACACATCTTCAGGAATTAAAGTATACCGACATAAATGATAAATGAGACAATAGTCTCTCAAATAAGAGAAATGGTTCAGAGCTGCAATTGCAAGACGAAGAAAGCACAACTCACAAACCAAGACTCTCGTATCCTGGACTTTTTTCAACTAAAATATTGGTGCAACAACCTACCTGTAGGGTGCAACCCGCAACTCCAGATCGGAACCCACAACTTGATGCAGGAGCATCTTTCCACCTCGATGGATGCATCAAAAAATTAACACGTCAACACACATTTGGAGATAAGGAGAGGCACTGACCCTCTCATTTTCAAAATTCGAATTATAAAATTCTGTGAATTTATGTGTAAGGTTGATAAAATGCCAAATCCATGCCTTTGGACAAGTGTGGATGGGTTCAATAGAATAATCGACTGTAATTAGGTTCAGATTCGTGTCGGGTCTGGATCTCTGTTTAATGTAATGAGTCATAGGTTAAGGTGTCTTAACGAAACGGTGATTGTACTAAGGCAATGGAGAGGATAAGCTCATAGAGCCCTCTTTTGTAAAAAGGAGAGAGATCTTTTGTATCGAGAGAGTTTTTTTACATTAGCTTAGATTAGAGAAGAATAGTGATAGAGTAGCGAGAGGAAAAAAAGAACTGGGACTCTGTGATAGTCCAGTCTTGTACACAGTTGTAAACAGACATTGATCTTAATACAAAGAAAATCAGTTTTTCCTGCATATGATGTGTATTTATGTTATTTGTGTTCTTTGAATGATATATGTATGTCAACATATGTTGTAGATGTATATGTTAAATTTCATATGTAGGATTAAGATAGACTTCTTAGTCTTTGAGAGTTGTTCAGTTATTTCTGGATTCTTTAGGCTGTGCAAGGAGTGCACAACAAAGTCTTGAAACTCTGTGAGCTAGTGCAAAGAGCGCACATCTGCATTCTGTGTTGAATTCAGGAAGAACATGCCATGAGGGTACACCAAAAGAATTATAAATTCAAGAAGGAGTCTCAAGGTTGTTGAATACCTTGAAGGAACATAGGTGCAGAAGATAGCACAGTCAGAGTTACTAAATACTCTGTTTGATTTGCAAGAAGTGCACTGCGTAGGATAAAGGGAGTTAGTTGAAAAGAACTTTCCTTTTAGAAGTTCCAAAACTCAAGAGGAAGAGTGAAATCAAGCGTCATAGCAAGGCTTGTTCCAAGTCTCAATCTCAGAAGAGATAGCGAACAAGACGTTGAAGCCTATAAGACTTCGAAGGTCCTCGAAGTCTTGAGAATTACAATGTTCAGAAGAGGAATAGAGGATTTAAGTTACCTCGCGAGAACAAATCTCAGGAGGAGTAGTGGCTCTAAGTCTCGAGAGGAAACACTTAAAAAAATTTCTAAGTTTTGAAGAGTTGAAGTTCTCAAAGGTGGAGCACAGAAAACTGAAGTTCAAAGAAAGAACAAGTAGGGAGGATTGAGCGGGAGAAATCCTTCAGAAAAGAGATTTTGAAGATTGAATAAGATCGAGGGTCAAGATCCATTCAGAAAGAGCTGAAATATTACAAGTTGTTAGATCTCAGAGAAGTAGCGCATTGGTCAGTCACGAGGAGTCATCAGAATTTCATGAAACCAAAAGATTTGGAACAGGTAGAGTGAAATTCGCGAAATCGCGACACAATCATAGTCATTGGTTGGAGAGCCAGTGTGGACCGTTGATTTGATCCGAATATTTCACAATTTAGGGTATCGAAGGATCGAGAGAACGAAGGTGAATCACATCGAGAGTTCCCGATACGTGAAATCCTGATGTGATCGGAAGGATTGGCCCCAGGTCATAGCGAAGGGTCATATGGATGAAGGATAAGGGAGGAGCTAGCATGTACTAGGCCCTTGTCGGAATTTTGGGACTCGGAAGTCAAAGGATGGAGAGTCGGCTGACTCAGATTTTTAATTTCTGTAGTAGAGGGTAGATAAAGAGAATACTCTGATACCATCAAGTGGTGTCAGAGTAGAAATTTTCTTTTGTATATTTCAGGCGAAAAAGAAAGAGGAGAAAGACAAAATTTTGTTTGCAGATGGCAGACAAGGGAGAGACAGAGGAAGGAGACAGAGTATTGATGCTTCGTGTATGATTTCTAGCAAGGTGTGCAGTAAATGGTAGAAAGCTAGATGAAGTGAAAACAAAGGGTGGAAAATGGATACTGAAGGCCATCTGGGTGGTCAAGGCAAGGACCACCAACAGAAAAACAAATTTGAGATAAATAAAGAGCTCACAGAAATAAGAGAAAAAATGGAGAGGCTAGCATTGAATATGCAACAGGATGCAAAGGTACACTGGACATATGAATGGCCTTTGAAGAGGAAAGAAAAATGGCCTGTCCAGAAGTTGATGTCCAGAAGGCAACAACAAATATTGAAAAGGTGGTTGAGGCATGCTAAAAACCTCAGTGACACAGAAGAGGAAGTGGTTCACATCTGTGAGCTAGACACTGGGAAGGGTCTCAGTGATGATGAGGATATGAGATCTTTGGGAGATCTCAGAGACTGTCAAGAGGACATCAATGGAAATTTATATTGCTAGGTGGGCAATGATATGAGATTAGCAGAGGATCTCATAAACTTCCAGGGGGGAAAAAGTGAACTTTCAAGTTGCTAGGTGGGCAATGGAAAGAGATCAGTGGAAGATCTCATATACTGCTAGAGGAGCAGTAATGAAAGTTCATATTTCCAGGTGGGCAATGAGATGGGATCATGGGAGGATCTCATAGACTACCAGGAGAGTAGAGGGAAAAAATTTCCAAGTTTCCAGGTGGTCGAGGAGAGTGAAGGGAGACTGTTTGAAAGTCCCATGAACTCATATGAGAGTTCATATCAGCAAGGAGAGCTGATGGAGGAAGATCAGAGGAGCATTTTGATCATTGGGGGAATTGAGGTATTCCTACCAAGTAGCCCAGTTGAGTCCAGAGCATGTGTTGCATATGCAACAACATAAGAAAGACAACCATTAGAGACTGTCAAAGAGGGGGAGAAGGAGCAGATACTGATGTCTCCCCCAATGGAAGAGGAGCACACAGTTGAGATGCTCACTCCATGGGAGATAGAATTGATCATGCTGGAGGATTGATTGAACAATCCAGAACCAAAAGATGGCTGCCAGAAGATAGTCACGAAGATTGCAAGAGAAGAGAATTCGACAGAATTGCTCAGAAATTTCAGCCAGGAAGCTGAACAGAAGATGAATCCAGCACTAAAGGATACAACAAAAGATGAAGCAGAATTCCAGTCTGAAGAACAGCTGGAGGAAGCTGGAACTAAACCAGCACAAGGAAAAATGGTAGAAGCTAATATGTCAGAAGAGGAAGAAGCTAAGCAACAATTCAGTAAGGGGACTCTAGAATTGAAGTTTGCAGCAGAGTGGAAACTTAGTGCTACAAGAGGAGATGAAGACAATATGAGAGATCAAGTAGGTTTGTCTATTGATAAGTATGGAGAGGAGGAAGTGCAACAGAAAATATTGCATAAGAAGAGCCAGCCACAGGAGTAGCTCGAAGAGGTGATAAAATAAATCAAAAAGTTGATGTTGAGGTCAACAAAGGAGATTGTTAGAAAGGAGAAGATGAACAAAAGGGATCCTACCATAGTAGCAGGGAAGCAACAAAAACAACAAAAACAAATCATAGGAGCAAGTAGACAGTTCCAAAGAAAAATTTGGGATCCAGGTAGATTTCAACATAGTTGGAGTGCTCATGAACAGGAGCTCGTGAATATTTCATAGCATTGGAGTATGATGCAGGAACATCTTTCCACCTCGACAGATGCGTCAACGAAACAACACGTCATCACACATTTGGAGATAAGCAGAGGCACCAACCCTCTCATTTCCAAAATTTGAATTATAAAATTCTGTGAATTTATGTGTAAGGTTGATAAAACGCCAAAGCCATGCCTTTGGAAAGGTGTGGATGGGTTCAACAGAATAACCGATTATAAGCAGGTTCAGATCCGTGTCTGGTCTGGATCTCTGTTTAATGTAATGAGTCATAGTTTAAGGTGTCTTAACGAAACGATGATTGTACCAAGGCAATGGAGAGGATGATCTCGTAGAGCCCTCTTTTGTAAAAAGGAGAGAGATCTTTTGTATCGAGAGAGTTTTTTTTACATTAGATTAGATTAGAGAAGAATAGCGATAGAGTAGAGAGAGGAAAAAAAGAAGTGAGACTCTGTGATAGTCCATTCTTGTACACAATTGTAAACATACATTGATCTTAATACAAAGAAAAGCATTTTTTCCTGCATATGATGTGTATTTATGTTATCTGTGTTCTTTGAATGATATCTGTATATCAACATATGCTGTAGATGTATATGTTAACTTTGATCTGTAGGATTAAGATGTATATGTTGGAGAGCCACTGTGGATCGTTGATCTGATCCGAATATTTTGCAATTTTGGGTATCAAAGGATCGAGAGAACGAAGGTGAATCACATTGGGAGTTCCCGATACACGAAATCCCGACGTGATCGGAAGAATTGGCCCTAGGTCATAGCGAAAGGTCATATGGATGAAGGATAAGGGGGGAGCTAGCATGCACTAAGCCCTTGTCAGAATTTTGGGACTCGAAAATCAAAGGATGGAGAGTCGGTTGACTCATATAGCCGATACGTGAAATCACGACACACCTTTTCGGATAAGCATGTGGTCACAAGGCTTGGTCATGTGGAGAATACTTATGCTTAGTGCTTGTGCACACGAGTGGAGTTTTGCAAAGACCCGTGGATTATTTTCTGAGAGGTTCGAGTAGGGAATCGAAGACTGTTTCAGTTCAGCCTTGAGAAGATCCTAGATCGAGAGGTCATGCAGCCCTTGGAGAGGAGGGGGTCTGTACCACAACTGGAATTCCCCTCTATTAGGGTTCTTCAAACTGAACTTTGACAGGGTGACAAAAGGAAACCTAGGAGTGGTAGGGGTAGGTGGAGTGATCAGAGACAATGGCGACAACATCATCCGACTGTACGCTGGTAGCATGGGAAACTCAAGCAACAACGCAGCGGAATTTGGAGCCCTAGAACTGGGCCTTGAAATCTTAAGTCACGAAAGGATGACAAGCAACAACGTGGAAGGTGACTCCACCCTGGTTATCAACATGACGAAGAGACTCCAAAATGGCACCAGAATGGGCAAGGTTCAGTGCCACTGGCGCCTTGCACACTCCCTACAGAAAATCCAGGAGCATGTGAGAACTCTGAATATAGTGGAGTTGCGCTGGGTGCGTAGGTCAATGAATGCACTAGCGGGCAGGCTTGCCAACGAGGGAGTTGGCAAGGAAGGCCTGGAACTAGATGACACAGGGATCAACATTCTAGATGGGAAACTCATAACAGACTGCAACCACCTTACGACCAAAGATCGTGAAGGCAGTTTAAGCATGGAAGGTCACATCGAGGAGGACATCGCAAGGCCTTGCAGAAGGGATGTCGACCCTAGGTAGGATAAGATTGCCTAAAACTCTGCCACTAATTATTATGCAAGAGAATAATAAGCAACAAACAATCAACCAGAAGCAAGGCCTTTTTTTTCCAATAAGAGGCGTGGGGGAAGCACGAGTGAAAGGCCAGACATCAATTCAGATGAAACGAAAGATGTAAGGCATGTGGGGCAGATGAAAACCAAGATCGATCCACCAGGCCAACTACAGGTACATAGAGCAGCACAAACAGATCACAAGCGAGCATGGGTAGTGATCACACATGGACAAAGGACGACCCATCATGAGCATACGAGCCTTAATAGGGAAGTTGACGGAAGTGCACATCACCGCAAGCAAACTAAGACTGAAAGGATGGGCTCGTAGCGGGGAAAGGTCAATAAGAAGAGGGACAATAGAAATAGACGCAATCAGAAGGAGCACAACAACATGGATTATCACAGAGTAAAGGGGAGGGAATTGAAGAATACCTAGGAAGTGAGGCACATGTAGAGTAACTAGCATAGGAGCTACGACAGGCAAAGTGGGATGGCACATCTAAAGAAAACACATAGGAAAAGGAACCCCCATGGGAAGGAAGTCCCGAACAGTCTGCGATGACTAATAAGAATGGCATAGGCCATGAAAGATGCGGAGGGCACCTTCCAAACTTGGGTTGCACCGAAGGGGAAGGTAACCATCACCCGATGGAAAAAGGAATTAAAGAACAAGTGCAAAGGTAAAGCATGGTATGCATTGGCACAGGAAGCGGACTGGGTAGCTAATCCCGGGGCCACACAACCTAGGGAAACCCTCTTCCACAAAATGGTGGAGATGGCGCGGCTAACTAAGATGATGATCGGAAAAGTGATCTCAAAAAAGGAAGAAGCCAGGCAGGAGGACAATAAGGAAAACAAGAAAATGTTGGATGAGATCCTGCGTTGCATCAACAATCTAAAAACTATTACCAAAGTTAATAGAGGTAGAGAAGGACCAAAAATGCAAGTTGGAGCGATTGGAAGCCCAGTTCCACCTCTATCTACGTTATGTCCATCACATGGTCATTACACCTGCCGATGGACACAGTGCGCCAGCTCAAATCAGGAAGACTCGCACAACCTCCCATCAAGAAGAAAACAAGAGCCAGGCGGATGGCGAGAAGGAGCACCCCCAGTTGCAAAAACACTTCATAGTTCCGGATCAATGATTTGGTAGCCTATAGGAAGTAAAACCAGGCTTGGTCAGGTTAGCTCAGATATCTTTCACACTCTGGTTTTGGAGGATGGTTTTAGTTTCTTCTTTTATGTATATGTTTTTTCCAATTGAACATGGAAGGTTTGGTCTGGTTTCCCTTGGTTGAAGACCGGAACCATCCCCCATTACTTTCAACGTGCGCAACTAGGGTCCCCCTGGTCTAGTTTCCTTCTTGGCAGACCAGGAGGCCCACCTTTTGTATCATATTATTTTCAGTAATATATATTCCTACACCCACTTACAAAAAAAAAAAGTATATATTAAAATAAAACAATTGATGAAATTTAATAATTAAATGTTTTAAGTTTTTTATATTTTCAAGTTTGTTATTATTAGAAATTTGTTAGGTAATTTTTGTCAAACTTATAATTTTGAATTAATGAAATTGTTTTTTTTTTAATGAATAATAGATTTTATATCAAAACTACCAATTTCCATTTCCATTATTTGTAGGGTCAATCAATTAGCAACAACTTTTAAAACTATACATTTTCTTTTTATACTTTTTTGCTACTAATTGTTAGAGTGATTTAAGATTTAGAAATATTAATATTCTTGTGGTGAAATTTTTGGATATGAATATATTAGAATTTGGAAATGGAAAAAGGTTAAACTTTTACAATTTCAAACTTTTTTGATTCGTCATCACCTAAATCTAATTATAATTTTTTTTTTTTTTCTATTCTAAGATTTTTTATAATTTTTTTACAATTTTGTATAATTAATAATTGATATTTGCGATGCTATCAATGCAAAGTGATCCTTACCATATATTTGACACAAAAATGTTGGTATAATTTTTTTACAATTTTGTATAATTAATAATTGATATTTGTGATGCTATCAATGCAAAGTGATCCTTACCATATATTTTACACAAACAATGTTGGTTTCTCATCCTAATATTTTGAGGGGATCAAATAAAGTTCAATGCCCATTTAAGTATTTTAAACTCTAACATATTTTATATATAAAAATCTCTCAAACAAAATTATGATTAACTATGAAAATTTAAACTCCCAAATATCCATATTCTCTTTTAAAATTGATAATAAATAATTATACAACACTAAAACATTATTATACATATCTAAAACTAAATCTTATGCAAATACCTAAAAAGTTTCACTGTGCAATATTAAAGGCTAAACCATTATAATATATATCAGAACTAAATCTTGAATAGATACTTGTCAAAAGTGCACACATAGGTGGACCACCTTTGCTTCAAGATATGGATGCATGGGCTTTCACTTTTATTATTATTATTATTATTTAACTTATTAGTTTGAGAAAGTTAATATGCTAAGGATAATTCATAAAATTTAGTGTTTTGAGTTATTTGTTTTATAATTTTTTAATAAGAAAAATATTTTCATAAAATAAAGTAGAAAAAATAAATTGAAAAAAATGATTAAGATGGAGAAAATAAGTTGAAAAAAATCAAAGTAATTGGAAAAATAAGTTGGAAAAAAAATAAATGTGAAAAAAATAAGTTGAAAAAATAAAGGTAATTATTTTAGATTATTCATTTGGGCATTCATAAACACACTTTGAAAATGTTAGTATTGTGAGCAAAATTAATAACAAGAAGTACGAAATAAAATCTATCATCTTCCTACAAAATGATGTAATATTATCTATTTTCTTTTTACTTGTTTATTTTTATTTTGCTTTTAATTTTGTTCATACAACTATCTCATTTTATAATACTTACAAAAATGTTCAAAACTTTTTATTATCATTTTATTATATTGATACATGCATACAACTCACTTTGCCATACTTTTATTATATTTCTTTGCCATACTTTTATTATATTTGATACATGCATACAACTCACTTTGCCATACTTTTGGTAACATGCCCATAATTAATGAATATCAAACTTTTCAAATAAAACATCTGATATCCTCAATAGTCATATGAAGTCACCCATACAACCATTTAAGATGCCATTTAAGATGGAATCTTAATGTACGATATGCATCTTGTGTCAAATCTTAAATATAATGAATGGCCCTTGATTATTATTTCTTAGTTGCATTTTTTTATTTTGAAAATAGATGGATGGTGAAAGATTGAACAATGGAGATATATCTAATTATTGTGTTTCATTTTAATTGTTTAGTCGAACAATTTACTCATTCAATTATTAATGAAGCTGTATTGACAACAATTTACTCATTCCATTATCAATGAAGTTGTATTGACAACTATAATAAATTTTTGTGACCAAATCAATAAATTCTAATAGTGTAACATTAAAAACCATCCACTTATTTTGAATTTTGCACTTGTCATGTAGAAGCCTTCCATGCCATTAACTTAACTGACTATTGTCTCTATTTTCATTAAAATTGTAATTGCGTTTTCTATTTACATGGTATGGTAATGACTGCTTTCCATTAAGTTATTTATATTTCTCATAATGAAGTTTTTAATTTTATTGGTTTTTTTTAGTCTTTTGAATTTCTTTTTCTAGAATTTAATCTTTAAATTTTTGTTAAAATTATAATTTTGGAATATTTAAATCATTTATTTTAATGTAAAAAAAATTCTTTAAATATCTATATGACAATTTGATTTTGCAATATTAACAATTGATATATACAATTTCATTAATTCAAAATAATTTTTATAGAATTTAAAACAAAAAAATGTTATTTTTTATTTTCATTATTTTAAATATAAAAAAAATAAAATCATAAAATATTTAAATTACAACCATTTTTTTTATTATCAATAACTCGAATTCATTTACCATGGATGGGGTGCCACGTCGCAGAGCCGAGACACGTGAGCAAAGGCCGAGCTACGCCATTAATATAACCCACCGACGACCATCCCCTCAACATTAAAATGGGAACGAGCCCGTGCAGGTTTAACCAGGAGACGAGGCCCTTCACACAAGTGAATAGGACGACACACCAAAGCACTAGGAGGCCAACCTTAATGGCCAAGGCAGTCATCGTCATCCTCATCCTTATCAACCGCCTCGACAACAATGAAAGCTATTCAAATTTCCCAGAGCCGAACGCAGAGCCACCGGAGTTTTGGAGCAGGGTTATTCATCCATTGGGAACTTCGGACATCTCCAGGTTCTTCAACATGCCCAGGGCACGAGGAAAGCCACGCAGGGGCGCAACTTGGTACTCATTTGAATCATGTAGGCAGATGCAGAAGAAGTTCGAGAAGGCGTTGGCCTTGGCGTCCTCGCGAAGAAACAGGAAGTCCGGGAGACCTTGAACGCCTCCCATGCCGTACGTGGAAGAGATCACCCTGGACGAGGCCATGCAAAGCTATTATGAGCACCCTCTTTTCACAGTCCCGGAAAATTGGAATCCTCACACGGATTTTGGCACTGAAGACAAGATTTCGCCTCCAGGAATACCATGTGGTTACAGCGCAACTCACCCGACAGAGGAATTCACCACCTGTTATGTTGAGGAAGAGGTATTGTGTTGTGCAAAAGAAAAGAACGACCCACCCAGTGGT
The DNA here is from genome assembly GCA_009831015.1 of Picea engelmannii. Classification (NCBI taxonomy): domain Eukaryota; kingdom Viridiplantae; phylum Streptophyta; class Pinopsida; order Pinales; family Pinaceae; genus Picea; species Picea engelmannii. The sequence goes on along the minus strand of ML802557.1, from coordinate 16,510 downwards.
GCACCTTCAGAGGAAGCGACTCAGCCAAACAAGTGGTAGGCACATCAAGCCAGTGAAGCAAATGAAGGCGAAGGAGCACAGGGGCCATTTCCCTTGGCCTCTGTTGAAGGAAATTGGCAGGACCAACTTCCTTTTACTGACCCAGGGTACCTAGCACTAATCTTTGAAATGCAGAGCATGCTGGATGATCAGATCTTTCGTATCGTTCAAATCGACCATCGAATCGACATGTTATATGATGCACACTCCAGGACTCTCCCGAAAAGGCAGTGCCCTATGTGCGCGCAAGCTTATGCATTACCTGCAGGATGGCGAAGGCACGGGGAAGAGGACGAGCCGACTGGTTAAAAGGTCTTGTGATGTTCATAGTTAGCAATCTCTTTTTGTTTCAGAACAAGGTTCTAGCCCAGTTACATCATAGTAATGTTGTAAGTAGGCTGTTAGAATATAGACTGAACCTAATGGCTATGCGTCCTGGTTTCCTTCGGGCATGACAACACTTCGATAATTTTGTTTGTTTGAACACAAGTGGCATAGAATGTCCAGCTATCTTGACTTCCTGTTCAGGTGGGACAACTGGCATTACAAATAGACTCTGTAACTCTGCAACTCTAATATAATTAGGATTCTCCCCTTTTTTACTTAAAAAAAAAAANNAAAACTCAAATTTATTTAAATATTAAAATTAATGTAATCATTTTCAATATGTATTTAAATATATTATATTAAGACATTAAAAAGGTTAGAATTTTGTGACTTATGTTTTGTCCATGTCAAAGTATAAAAGAAACTGAATTTAGTAAGTCAATCCAATTGAAATATTAATTGTACTTTTTGTATGGAAAATATTTTATTTTGCTAAAATTTGATATAGTAAGTTACCATGTTGTTTTCTTTGAAATTTTTTTTGAGAATGGACATATCAATGGTTCCACATCAAGTTTTCCTTGTTCCTAAGAATGTTAGGACTCTAGCAATTGTTGAACTTCAATTATTTTCCTTTTGATCAAATATATTTTTGTGCTTTTCAAAGTTATACATAGGAAGAGTAAAATAGTTAATTCTTTTTATAATATTTTAATTATATTTATCAAACATATGATTGGATAATAAGTTGGTACTCTTATGGCCGAACTCTTTTCGTGAATGTTTACATAGCCTTAGTTTTGAGTATATAATATCTTCATTGACATTCTTTTTGAGGTTCTTAAATAAGACCTGACACAACCCATTTTTCCAATTTTGTATAACCTAAGTTCCTAAGTTTAATGAATCTCTTTATGAGAAAGACCACAATGTCTTTGCATCTATTAATAGATATCATTAAAGACAATGGCTCTGCATTTATTAATAGATATAATTAAATTCATGTCTAGTCGACTACCAAGATGATCAATAAAGGGCCAATGAAGGGAAAGTCTATAAGTGAGACTAATCTCTGCATGCATGAATTTTGGAAATAATTTTTATCACCTTTGTCCATCGCCACCACCATCATCAATTATAATTATTGGATGTTTTTCTTCTACATCCTATTTTTCATATTTTTCCTTATATGTTTGACAACTTCTACTGTTTGCTTCAACTTTGAAAGGTTCAACTCATGCACCTGCTATTGAGTTCCACCAATATTCATCATTCATCAGTAAGATAGATGATTGTCATTGTGTCATTCATATTTACTGTCGTTGTTTGCAAGTAGGGAATTGTCAAAATATTAATAATATTGTATTACCTGTTTAGTACTAGTAAATGCTTTGAAAAATAGCTAATACTAGTAAATACTAAATACTTCAAAAATTTTGTTTAATTTCTTTGCATGACAAAAAATTTGAAATTCTTCTTAATTTCTGGAAACTAGCATCACCTTTGTGGTCATCACTAATATCAACGGTACCATGAACAGATATGTACTGAACCACTTGCGCTTGAATTTTCCCTTGAAGCCCTTTGAATTTATATCCTATATAAATAACCCCTCCCCTCAACGGTTTACAGACTAGAAGTCAGGAATCCAGTTTGTAGGTAGCACTAAAGTTGATTCTTCCCTCCCAACTTAGTGAGAAGCCCACCAAATTTGTAAAGAAATTCAAGAATACAATTTCTATGAATAGAACTATAATGCAATTGATAAGCATAATTCACCAGTCCAACTTCCAACGAAATACAAGTGTAGAGGATATTCCAAAAAATATGTAATAAACAATAAAAATATGTGCATCATGCTCTTTATAAAAAGATAGGTCATTCAACTGCCAGAGTAAATTAACCTAGAAAATAGGATATTCTCACCTTACACTGGGATTTCAGAATTTAATACTCTTCTTTCTTTGTGGATGAAAGATATTGGCATTTTGCATAGTTTGAATGAAATTTATAATATCATGTTAGCACTAGAAGTCACCCTCAGATTGCATAGAACGTAAGACAAGTACCCATCGGTTTATACAGTAATTTTAAATGAGTTTTAAGAGGCCAAATGGATAAGACTCAATGAAAATAACGTTCTAACTTAGAAATATGGACTAGTATGCGCAAGAAATTGAGGTCTTGGATCAACTTCAGTCAGTAAGTTGGAGTAAAGGTGAGTAGGAGGAAGACTTTGGTGAGAAAAGTGTAGAGGTTTTCCATGAACATCAGGCCTTCCAGCAGCCTAAGGAAGAAAAACTTAAACACAAGATCCTCTTAGATTCAAATTTCAAGGAAACTGAAAGAAATCATAACAACATTATAATCAAACATTCATCATAATACAGTCACAACAATCCTTTTCAATCAGTCAGTCATGAACTCTCTCAGTATCAGAGGCAAATAAGATGGAGTAAGAAAGATTACTTAGATTAATCAAGGAGTCTCAAATCAAGACATAACCAAAGAACCAGTGTTCTTCATCGAAATATTACAATAGCAAGGAGCCTAGCTCAACCATTTGACCTTTAAATAAATATCATAACTAACTACTTATACTCAGAACTTATGCAACCACCAAGAGTGTGATTAGACCATTTCTTTCAAAGTTTTCAGTCGGCGCCTTCTCTGTCCGACTGTGCAGGCCTTCTTACGTCAGACGCGAGCTCGACTCAGTGCGGGCTCTGTGAGAAAATTTGTCCACCAGGGAGCTTTGGATTGACAATCAGCTCCCACGACCCTTCTCTCCACGCATTCCATTTATGGGGTGAGTCGAGGTCTCAACCACCACCCCCATTTCCATTAACTACCTTCATCGGGATCAGGACGAGGCCTGAAACCCATGAATGTTCCAAACGATGCCTACAACTTCTTCAAGTCAATCCCGACGCCTCGAGGACAAACAGATCTTCTTCTGTGACCAAATACGGGTGCTCTCGGCCTTTGGCGCATCTCCTCTCCATCGCTCCATCTTCAATGTGACCTAGGGCCATGACCCTATGCAATTGCACGATTGTGGGTGCTACCAAGGGTGGTCTGAAAGAAAATTGCTTTTGTCCCTGCAATTCACTATGAACCGCCACACATCCCTTTCTAAAAACCACGGTTCTGATTGCGACCCGCCATTGAGATTTTAAAAGATGTGCACCTTCCAACCCCACAATTTGGTGTGACCGTTGATCTTGCGATCTAAGATTAGGACCTTTGATCAACAACTCAACTTTCGCACTTTTTAGATTGATGGATCAGATCTTCCCCTTCAAAACAACGACCAAGATTTGCTTCGTGGATCGGCCTTTGGGAATTTCAATTCTCAAACTCCATTTGTCTTATGTTGCTTTTATCCGGAGCAAAGGATCCGACGACGCATGGATCCTACTAATCGACAACTCAGATTCTCTTTGGGTTCTTCGGGCTTTGGGACTTTGCAATGTTTCTCATTTTAAAACTCCCGAAGTAAAACTCCCAGAGTGACAGATCTGATGACGCGTGGCTCTTGCTGATCAACGACTCAGATCTATTTTGGGCCTTTGGGACTTCGGGCCTTTAGCCACTTTGACAACTTCGACAAATTCGACGCTTTGGCAGCTTCGACTCTTCGGCTCTTCGGGACTTCTAAGTATTTCTCATTTCAAATCTCATGAAGCTCATTTACCCGAAGGCTTGGATCGATTGTCACCTGACCCCTTTAAGATCAACAATTCATACTTCTATGGATCTATACTTCACGCAAGTTGGCACTCCCGAATGCCCGTGAGTCGTTGATCTGGACTGTTTTGGATCTTCATCATTGAAAGATTAAAACTTCCTTCTGCTTATGCTTCAATCCCGAAACAGACTGCTAAGAAAGTTGTGCTTCGTGTTCATGGCTGTGGCCTGCATGATCAAGGATTTGGACAACTGGCTGTGAGATGAGAAAACAGTGAGACTAGTGACTAAAACACAAGATGTGAGTGCTCGCCCTTGGAGAAAACAGAGGGGTTTGGAGCCAAGATTTCACTCGGGTAATATATTTAAGGAAAACCAGGGCGCACAAACGAACAAGGGAAAACAAAGAACGATTTACAAGCCAAAGGGGGAAAAACTTAAGATTTGGTTTGCGAAAAGGATAGAGATGGGGCAAGACTACAGACTCAGGTATATCGACACACACCTATGGCTCTTAATAACCCTATGTGATAACATATCCCAATAAGAACTTCCAAACCTGCAAAAGGATATTTTTTCCATTGCAACCATAAGAACACCTAAGCAATAGAATCATGGATATGAACCAAGCAATGTGAGCATGTAAACAAAAACCTCTTGGCGTAGGCTGTGCTCCATTCCTCCATGAAATATCCTTTCCTTTAAATCCTTTGAATCAACCACCCGTCCTTATGAATCTAAAAAGGTTGCCCACTGTGGAGAAAATATCAGAATTACTACAAAATGATTCATATTGACACAAGCAAACACACTTTTTTCTTAAACTACAAAAAGATCACCTGAGAAAATAATTGCAATCTAAAACAGACACAACTAACTGATGCAAGGAATTGAAAAAACAGGCCTTAGGGAAATAGTTTAATGAATTTAATGAAAGAAGTAGATCAGTGACTGATGCAAGAAATTGAAAAAACAAGCCTCAAGGAAATAGTTTAATGAATTTAATGAAGGAAGTAGGCCTCAACGTTCCTAACTGAGTTTTCGTGGTTGGAAGAAGAGCTCTTGAGGTGGTAGGCGCCTTAGACGGAGAAAGTACCCTCCCAATAGTGGTTGGAGGAAGAGTCGACGAAACAACATAAATGGTTGGAGAATTACCCATACTTGTAGCCGTTGGACTTGGAAATGTAGTGGTAGACAGAGAAGCCACAAAAAGGCTGGAAGCTAAAACCAGAAAATCCATTCCCCAAGAGCTGGGACGACTGCAAAATTTATCCTCATTGTAAGATGAGTTAAAGTTATCATTCCTGTATTTTGATGTAACAGATATTATTCAGGTGCACCTTTAGTTTATTTGATACTCACACATAATTATCTATGTTGATTGTATTCAATTACCTCATAGGAAATGCATTGCCTGGTGCCATTCCCAAAAGATGGGACAACTGCAAAATTTATCATCATTATAAACATCTCTTTTCATAGAACTTATTTATATTTTCATTCCATTAATACATACATTAATCCTCTTATTCATTTTTAAAATATAATTCTCGTGATATTTTAATGGTCTAGAACTTATTTAAATTTCCATTCCATTAATACTGACATGGATCTTCTTATTCATTTTCAATATAATTCTAGTGATTTTAATGGTTTATCTTGAATTGTGATTGTTGTGAATCTCATGGCTGGGTGATGGCGAGTCCATTCTAATTACAGAAGAAGGTTGTGACTCTATATATCTTTTCAAGTCTTTATCATTTTTAAACTAAAGGTAAGTTAATTTGTATATCTCTCAGTGTTAAATTATCATTTTTAAAATTTAGATTTTTATTATTTAAATATTTAAGTAAATATTAAAAAACAATTCGAGTTCATGTAAGTGTAATTTCCTCCTCTCGCAATTCCAGTTATTCATGTAGTTCATGTAAGTGTAATACCTTTGGTCGTTTGAGATTGAATAATAAAATTGTGTGAGCCTTATTTTCCTAATGTGTAAGTACACTTTGCTATGGAAGTTTCCATGCTAATATGGAATTTCACCTTTTTATAACTATAGTTGTGTTTATCTTAGCAAGAGTAGTCTATATAGTTATGAAATTCTTCCTATTGTTTTTGAGATACTTACTATTATTCTTTAGGGAGTTATAGATGAACTAAGAGAGTAAGTTAACTAAATGTTAAAAAAATGAACTTCCTAACTTAATTGATATTCTTATATGTAGTTTTATTTCAATGCCTTTTAGAGGGTCTAAATATATTGAGCCACCAAAGAGAGAGCCCATCTTTCTTGGCATAGTTGTTTTTATTGTAAACTTTTCTGACTAGTCCAACTGAGTAGGGCAACTTCTAATAAATAATTAGCATGATTTTTCCATTAGGTAGTTAACTAAAATAAAAAGTGAAACAACTATTGTCAGTCAGAGCGAAACAATGCTTGTCAGTCAGAAACAAAAGAGCAAGTTTCTTGTTGTTGTTGTAAACAAAAATTGCTCAATCTGATAAAAAAGGTGTATTCTTGCTGAAAATGCAATAGATGTTCATTCACTTCTCAATTCCAATATTGTTCTGTTTCATTCTCTGCATATTTGTATTGTGCAACATTTTATTCTTTTGCTAGTCTATTATGTTGGTGCATTTTAAATTTTGAATATAGAATTGTGGATGAATTGGTATCAGAGCCTAGATCCAAGCCAACTTCTGCTCATCCATGGAATTGAGAAGAGAGGCCATCCAACAATTTTTTTTTCCTTAGAGCCAAACGTCCTTCTCAGGACTTCGAGTGCGTCCTCCTCAAGGTTTCCAACACATTCATCTTTCACCATTCTCCAACATCCAGTGATAGATCGACATTCGTGGTGACTGAAAACTATGTTTTCGCAAAGAGATCCATCTATAGAGGATTCTGCATCCACCGCCACAACTCCAATTCAGGATTTAACAATGGCTCTCCAGGAGCTAATTCATCTGCAACAATGTAGAGCTCCAACACCCATGCAACTCAATATAGGATTCTAATTACCGAAGTTTGCAGGAAAAATGAATGGTGAGAATGTTGACTCTTGGCTTCGTAGTATTTCCACATACTTCCATACATGTCCTGAGATGACGAAAGACATGAATCTTTCGATTGTCGGTCTGCAACTCAAGGGAATTGCGCAGACATGGTGGGACACTCAACGGTACACTTATTCCTAGGTCATGGATAAAGGTGACCCGGTTGAGACACATACACTACACATTACAACGTGGGATGGATTCTGATAGGCTCTCAGAGAGCGCTTTTACCCACCGAGCTATCGTCAAAACCTCCTTGTCAGATGGTTGCAGCTCTGACAACTGACCAATCAGTCTGTACATGGATACATCGACATCTTCTATAAACTACGCATCTAGCCCCACATCACCGATCCAAAAGAGTTATTGTTTGTCAAGTTCAATTCTGGATTATTCTTAAGCATCCATCATGACGTTGATTTGTTTGAGATTTCTTCCTTGGACAAGGCATTTCTTTAGGACTTGGCTGTCGAGCGTAAAGTGACTCCTCGAATCCACTCATCCCAACCCAAATATGACCGTTTTGTTGGCCCTTATCAGGTTACCCTTACCACCGCCTCCACACATTGAATGACGCCCTGGTGTACCTTCCACAAGACCAACTTGCATGATTTTTCCAACTGTCGGGCACTTCAGAACCTTCGCCCCAACAAAAATCTTTTTGCAGAGGTCTCTCAGTCCAATTCCCCTAACCCCCCTGAAGTCGTTTCTCTCGAAAATCCTACAAAATTTGTCCCATATTTAATTCTAGTGACCACCAATGAACACGACACCTCTCATGTGCCCCAGTTTACCCACAATTGTCAAATTAAGCACGAATTTGCTACTCTCATCCTAAACAATGGAAGCCAAAAGAACCTCATCGCCCAAGACTTGTTCCAATGCCTACAACTCCCAACTACTCTGCACTCTGAACCATATCAGCTTTGATGGGTACAAAAGCAAGGCCCGTGCCTCACTGTCTCTCGATGTTGTGAGGTGACCTTCGTTATTGTCCCTTTCTGGGATATTGTGGTGTGTGATGTTTCTCCTTTAGATTGTGTTGACTTATTACTTGGAATCCCCTACCAACATTCCAAAATGTTATTTATCATGCTAATTTCCATAAATACCACATGCAATATGAGGGACGCACCTATGATCTCACCTCCTCTACCCCTCACTCCACACAACCTCTAACCAAACAAGCAACCGTTAAGCAATTAAATATGGAAAAACATGTTTCCTTATGTTTGGTTCACCCCATTAAACCAGACCATCTAACCAAATCAACACCTCAAGACATGGCTCCCCCACTCCCAAAAGTTTTCAATGTCTTTCCCCAACCAATGGGACTGCCCCCGTATTTCTATATTGAGCACACCATTGATCTCATTCTGGAAGCCTCTTTGCCCAATGCCCCTTCATACCACCTCGCTCCCCAAGAAGTTGATGTGATAACAAGCCCACCTGACCAACTTATGTTTATTTGATACTCACACATAATTATCTATGTTGATTGTATTCAATGACCTCATAGGAAATGCATTACCTGATGACATTCCCCTTGGGACAACTGCAAAATTTATCATCATTGTAAACATCTCTTTTCAAAGAACTTATTTATATTTTCATTCCATTAATACATACATTAATCCTCTTATTCATTTTTAAAATATAATTCTCGTGATATTTTAATGGTCTAGAACTTATTTAAATTTTCATTTCATTAACACTAACATGAATCTTCTTATTCATTTTCAATATAATTCTCGTGATTTTAATGGTTTATCTTGAATTGTGATTGTTGTGAATATCATGGCGGGGTAATGGCGAGTCCATTCTAATTACAGAAAAAAGGTTGTGACTTTATATATCTTTTCAAGTCTTTATCATTTTTAAACTAAAGGTAAGTTAATTTGTATATCTCTCAATGTTATTATCATTTTTACAATTTAGATTTTTATTATTTAAATATTTCAAGTAAATATTAAAAAACAATTCCATTTATTCTTATAGTTCATGTAGGTGTAGTTCATGTAAATGTAATTTCCTCTTCTGGCAATTCCAGTTATTCATGTAGTTCATGTAATTGTAATACCTTTGGTCGTTTGAGATTGAATAATAAAATTGTGTGAGCCTTATTTTCCTAGTGTGTAAGTACAGTTTGTTATGGAAGTTTCCATGCTAATACAGAATTTCACCTTTTTATAACTAGATGCTAAAAAAGTGAACATCTCAACTTAATTGATATTCTTATATGTAGTTTTATTTCAATGCTTTCTCGAGGGCTTAAATATATTGAGCCATCAAAGAGGGAGCCCATCTCCCTTCGCATAGTTGTTACTATTGTAAACTTCTCTCACTAGTCCAGCTGAGCAGGGCAACTTCTAACAAATAATTAGCATGATTTTTCTGTTAGGCAGTTAACTAAAATAAAAAGAGAAACAACTCTTGTCAGTCAGAGCGAAACAACGCTTGTCAGTGAGAAATAAAACAATAAGTTTCTTGTTGTTGTTGTAAACAAAAATCGCTCAGTCTAATAAAAATGGTGTCTTCTTGCTGAAAATACAATAGATGTTCATTCACTTCTCAATTCCCATATTGTTCTCTTTCATTCTCTGCGTATTTGTATGGTGCAACATTTTATTCTTGTGCTAATCTATTATGTTGGTGCATTTTAAATTTTGCATATAGAATTGTAGATCAATTGGTATCAAAGCCTGGATCCAAGCCAACTTCTACTCATCCACAGAATTAAGAAGAGAGGCCATCCAACAATTTTTTTTTTCTTAGAGCCAAACATGCTTCTTAGGACTTTGAGTGCGTCCTTTTCAAGGTTTCCAACACATTCATCTTTCACCAAACATCCAATGATAAATCGACATTCATGGTGAATGAAAACTATTTTTCCGCAAAGAGATCCATCTATAGAGGATTTTGCGTCCACTGCCACAGCTCCAATTCAGGATTTAATGATGGCTCTCCAAGAGCTAATCCGTCTGCAACAACACATAGCTCCAACACCTATGCAACTCGATACACGCTTCTAATTACCGAAGTTTGCAGGACAAATGAATGGTGAGAATGTTGACTCTTGGCTTTGTAGTATTTCCACATACTTCCGTACATGTCCTGAGATGACGGAAGACATGAATCTTCAGATCGTCTGTCTGCAACTCAAGGGAATTGCGAAAACATGGTGGGACACTCATCTGTAGACTTAGTCCTAGGTCATGGATAAATGTGACCCGGTCGAGACACATACACTGCACATTACAACGTGGGATGGATTCTGTCAGGCTCTCAGAGAGCGCTTTTACCCACTGGGCTATTGTCAAAACCTCCTCGCCAGATGGTTGCAGCGCTGACAACTGACCAATCAGTTTGTACATGGAAACATCAACATCTTCTACAAACTACACATCCATCTCCACATCACCAATCCATAAGAGGTATTGATTGTCAAGTTCAATTCTGGATTATTCTTAAGCATCTGTCATGAATTTTATTTGTTTGAGAGTTCTTCCTTGGACAAGGCATTTCTTCAGGCCTTGGCTGTCGAGCGTAAAGTGACTCCTCGAATCCACTCATCCCAATCCATATATGAACCTTCTATTGTTGGCCCTTATCAGGTTACCCCTACCACCACCTCCACACATTGAACGATGCCCTGGTCTACCTTCCACAAGACCAACTTGCATGATTTTTCCAACTATTGAGCACTTCATAACCTTCACCCCAACAAAACTCTTTTTGCTGAGGTTGCTCAGTCCAATTCCCCTAACCCCCCTGAAGTAGTTTCTCTCGAAAATCCTACAAAAGTTGCCCCATATTTAATTATAATGACCGCCAATGAACACGACACCTCTCATGTGCCCCAGTTTACCCACAATTGTCAAATTAAGCACAAATTTGCTACTCTCATCCTAAACAATGGAAGCCAAAAGAACCTCATCGCTCAAGACTTGTTCCAACGCCTACAACTCCCAACTACTCTGCACTCTGAACCATATCATCTTGGATGGGTACAAAAGCAAGGCCCTCTCCCTACTATCTCTCGGTGTTGTGAGGTGTCCTTTGTTATTGCCCCTTTCTGGGATATTGTGGTGTGTGATGTTTCTCCTTTAGATTCCGCTGACTTATTACTTGGAATCCCCTACCAACATCCCAAAATGTTATTTATCATGCTAATTTCCATAAATACCACATGCAATATGAGGGATGCACCTATGATCTCACCTCCTCTACCCCTCATTCCACTCAACCTCTGACCAAACAAGCAACGGTTAAGCAAGTAAATATTAACAAACATGTTTCCTTGTGTTTGGTTCGCCCCATTAAACCAGACCATCTGACCAAAACAACACCTCAAGACATGGCTCCCCCACTCCCAAAAGTTGTCAATGTCTTTCCCCAACCCACGGGACTACACGCGTCTTTCTATATTGAGCACACTATTGATCTCATTTTGAAAGCCTCTTTGCCCAATACCCAATACCCTTTGATCTCATTCAGGTGCACCTTTAATTTATTTTATACTCACACATAACTATCTATGTTGATTGTATTCAATGACCTCATAGAAAATGCATTTCTTGGTGCCATTCCCCAAGAGCTGGGACAACTGAAAAATTTATCATCATTGTAAACATCTCTTTTCAGAGAACTTCATTCCATTAATACATACATTAATCCTCTTATTCATTTTTCATACATATTTATATTTTCATTCCATTAATACATACATTAATCCTCTTTTTCATTTTTAGTCCCTGCCTCGTGCGAGGGACTATAGGAATGACCTCGCAGTCAACAATCATTGACAGAGTATTACATGGTCATTTTTGTTGCATTAATAGGTGCATTTGGAGCACACTGCACTATATAACCTATGTTTCTGTCCAATTTGTTTTATTTCTTTTTCAATTTCCAATCTTTAATACGAACAAAATTATTTTCCTAATTTTATAATTATGCTTAGTTAATTTCCGATTGGTTAAGAGCATTGTGATTTGACCTTATTTCCCTGAAATTACGATTACTTAATTTCCGATTGATTAAGAGCATTGTGATTTGACCTTATTTCCCTGGTGTAAGAGAATTTATTTTGGCTCTTTTTACCATTAAAAATTAATTGTAAAAATTAATTAAAAAAAAATATTATTATTAGAGTAACTGCAATTTATACTGACTCACGTATCGGCTAGACAACACGTAGACCAGTCTGGATCAATAGGCTGACTCAGAGCAAATTCTCCTAACATTGACAGATTGTCTATTTATAATCTCCCTCATTTAAGCGGGAGTTTAGATAAGATCATAATAATAATTATCCACCTCGCTAATATATCTCTATATCAAGGCAGTCTTTATTAGAGACGTTGAGGATGAGCTTCCTTCCAATGTAGTTTTGGCAACTCACAAATGAAGGGTTATAATATGTACGTTATTTTTTATTGGATATACTTTTGCTCTCAAGACTTTTTGTGGTTGTTAGGTAAGGCTATAATTGAAATGTTTTCTTATTTACAGAGTTTATTCGGGGAACTCCAACCCCACACCGCACATGGATCTTATTTGTGCATTTTTTTTATCCCTAGCTAAGATCTTAAGATCATTGGAACATAGTTGCACTTTTTAATTCCTCTTTAAAATATTTAAATTCGACATTCTAATTATTATATTTAGTGTTAGATCCATGCTTTCTTTTTCACCTCTTTAAAATATTTAAATTCAATATTCTTCTCTTTAAAATATTCAAATTCGTTATAATTATTATTATATTTAGTGTTAAATTTATTATGTATATTTTTGTAGATTTTACCAGTCAAGTCAAATCGTTGGACAGAGGGGATCCCTTGTCCCACCTAATATGGAATTTCACCTTTTTATAACTAGATGTTAAAAAAATGAACATCCTAGCTTAATTGATATTCTTATATGTAGTTTTATTTCAATACCTTCTCGAGGGTTTAAATATATTGAGCCATTAAAGAGGGAGTCCATCTCCCTTCACATAGTTGTTTTTATTGTAAACTTCCCTTACTAGTCCAGTTGAGCAGGGCAACTTCTAATAAATAATTAGCATGATTTTTTTGTTAGGCAATTAACTAAAATAAAAAAACGAAAAAACTCTTGTCAGTCAGAGCGAAACAACACTTGTCAGTCAGAAATAAAACAACAAGTTTCTTGTTGTTGTTGTAAACAAAAATCGCTTAGTCTAATAAAAAGGGCGTCTTCTTGCTGAAAATACAATAGATGTTCATTCACTTCTCAATTCCAATATTGTTCTCTTTCATTCTCTACGTATTTGTATTATGCAACATTTTATTCTTCTGCTAGTCTATTATGTTGGTAAATTTTACATTTTGCATATAGAATTGTGGATCAATTGGTATCAGAACCTAGATCCAAGCCAACTTCTGCTCATCCACGGAATTCAGAAGAGAGGCCATCCAACAATTTTTTTTTCTTAGAGCCAAACGTCCTTCTCAAGACTTCGAGTGCGTCCTCCTCAAGGTTTCCAACACGTTCATCTTTCACCATTCTCCAGCATCCAATGATAGATCGACATTCGTGGTGAATGAAAACTATGTTTCCGCAAAGAGATCCATCTATAGAGGATTTTGCGTCCACTGCCACATCTCCAATTCAGGATTTAATGATGTCTCTCCAAGAGCTAATCCGTCTGCAACAACACAAAACTCCAACACCCATGCAACTCGATACATGCTTCTAATTACCGAAGTTTGCAGGACAAATGAATGGTGAGAATGTCGACTCTTGGCTTCGTAGTATTTCCACATACTTCTGTACATGTCCTGAGATGATGGAATACATGAATCTTCAGACCGTCGGTCTACAACTCAAGGGAATTGCGCAAACATGCTGGGACTCTCAACTGTAGACTTATTCCTAGGTCATGGATAAAGGTGACCCGGTCGAGACACATATACTACACATTACAACGTGTGATGGATTCTACTAGGCTCTCAGAGAGTTCTTTTACCCACTGGGCTATCGTCAAAACCTCCCCACTATATGGTTGCAGCTCCGACAACTGGCCAATCAGTATGTACATGGATACATCAACATATTCTACAAACTACGCATCCAGCTCCACATCACCGATCCAAATGAGGTATTGATTGTCAAGTTCAATTCTGGATTATTCTTAAGCATCCATCATGAAGTTTATTTGTTTGATAGTTCTTCCTTGGACAAGGCATTTCTTCAGGCCTTGGCCGTCGAGCATAAAGTGACTCCTTGAATCCAATCATCCCAACCCAGATATGACACTTCTATTGTTGGCCCTTATCAGGTTACCCCTACCACCACCTCCACACATTGAATGATGCCCTGGTGTACCTTCCACAAAATCAACTTGCATGATTTTGCCAACTGTTGGGCACTTCAGAACCTTCGCCCCAACAAAACCCTTTTTGCAGAGGTCGCTCAGTCTAATTCCCCTAACCCCCCTAAAGTCGTTTCTCTAAAAAATGCTACAAAATTTTTCCCATATTTAATTCTAATGACCACCAATGAACACAACACCTCTCATGTGCCCTAGTTTACCAACAATTGTCAAATTAAGCACGAATTTTCTACTCTCATCCTAAACAATGGAAGCCAAAAGAACCTTATCGCCCAAGACTTGTTCCAATGCCTACAACTCCCAACTACTCTGCACTCTGAACCATATCAGCTTAGATGGGTACAAAAGCAAGGCCCGTGCCTCACTATCTGTCGGTCTTGTGAGGTGTCCTTCATTATTGTCTCTTTTCGGGATATTGTGGTGTGTGATGTTTCTCCTTTAGATTGTGCTGACTTATTACTTGGAATCCCCTACCAACATCTCAAAATGTTATTTATCATGCTAATTTCCATAAATACCACATGCAATATGAGGGACACACCTATGATCTCACTGTTGATATTATGGTAGCTGTGGGAGGTATTTACCTCCACGTGTAAACCTGACAAGGATATAATACTCCAGGAAGCAAGAAGAAACCCTGATGAGTTGGCTAATAACCCTAGAAGACTTGTCGGCTCAAGAAGATAATTTATATTAGGTTATTAGCCACCAAGAGAAGAAGTCGTCCAGAAATAATAATATATACTGAACAAATCGATATCCAAAATGAGAAGTCGGCCTAGAAATTTAGCCAAAATTAGTATAAATACAGGAGACCAGTTCTCATTTTGGCAGGCACTCTCAGAATTGCAGAGTAACAACTTGTGCGCATTGCAGTGCCCAGTCTTGTGCGCAAGTTTGTGGAGAGTTTCCATCGCAGCTGTTGTAGCTAGTAGATCACGTTTGTCTTGGACTATCTCTTGGTTAGGGTTTGGACTATCTAATCATCTCTTGTTGATGCGCTATCCTTGGGGAAAGGTGCGCTACCCTTTGTTTGGCTATCTAGCCTAGGGTTTGCTTCCAGAGTGATGTTGATACTGAGAGGGGGGTGAATCAGTATCAAGTACAATCTAAAACCTTTTTCAACTTATACTTAAACCATTCAATTATATCCAATGAACAATGGATAATAGTATAAGAGTTACACCAATACACCACAATACACCATGCACAATATATGAGAAATAATTAATAGTTATTGTTCAAGGGAAGTAATGACTTCCAAAGGTAGCTACATCTTCCAAATGTAAAGGGAGGGATAAACCTATAAGAGGAAGATACAATCCTACAATATCAAGAGAGATTTGAACTCTCCATCATTGCCCCTTCCTTCCACCCAAGAATATATGCGAGATAATAAAACTTCACATTCAATCATCACCATAAACCAACCATCACATAGAACCTGATAATGCTTCCTGAGACTTCTTCAATTTCTACAATTATTCAATTCTTGGAATAATTTGATCATGTAGATAATATTATTCAATTTATTCTCTGAAAATTCTCCAAGTTTCACTCCTTGAATCCTCCCCAAAAAGAAGTTATAAAGAGAATGGTAGACCTTGTTCAATTCTGGTTTATTCAGGAGACCGAACTTGTATAGAATGCCTCGCGCTCAATATTTAACATCAGATTCTAAAACGCGTACCCACAAAACTAAATTCTGTACTCTTTCCAATGAAATTTGTCCCCCGTCATTTTGATTCTCTATGAATAATTTATGATTGTTTTACTCGGAACACCTATTTATTGACTAGCTTCAAGACTGGTCACAAACCCTATCTTCCACAGAGTGTGTCTCCATAATTATAGCGAATCAAGAGCTGAAATTTTTACCACAGGTACCATGATATGTGTAACACCCTGTTTCCCCCAGATTGTAAATATAACTGAACTGGCCAAGGACTATGGCAAAACTCATAAGCATGAATATGTGCTGTAAATGGACCTTATGAAGAAGGTCGATGAATGTAAATAACATTATGAAATTTTATT
>ML802556.1:352013-365272 GCA_009831015.1 Picea engelmannii | reverse complement strand
AGAAACTAGGGGGTTGGAGCCTCCTTCCAGTTGCAGCTGGAAAACAAAGGAAGTTGGTGCTTCCAATGAATGTAATTCTTCAAGATATATAAGAAAAAACATTCCGTGGTTTTCTCCCGATTTGAGTTTCCACGTAAAACACTAGTGTACTGTGTATGTGTATGATCGTTCATTTGTTCATTGCTTATTTACTCTGCAGTTATTGGATGATAGTGCTTCATTGATATAACACTTGGATTATATGGTTAAAAAGGGATTAAATTGCTCTATTACTGATTCACCCCCCCTCTCAGTAATCCAACAGGATTCTCTCACAAAAATAATTTCCCATTTTTACAATTAAATGAATAATACGCGAGATTCTCAAACTCACTTCAAGCATTAATCATTTTTCCAATTTTATGAATAATACATGAGTTTCTCACTCACTTAAAGTATTAATCATTTTTACATTTAAAATAAATCATTCATGAGTATTAATTATTCTTTTCCACCTACCATCAATTAGTATTTTAATGATTTTCTCCATCGTGTGAAAGTAATGATTCATTGTGTGGATATCCTCCTGGATCACACCTCCTCACAAAAAAACACTTTTGGTCCTCCCAAAGTATAGAGAGAAACTGTGACTTGAATGTCTGCAACCAACTTCTAGGAAGAGTCTTACAATCCACGATGCACTTCCCCATTGCTCGATTTGCATAAAAAATGTCTTTGATAGGCCACACCCTTCTTCTCCTTCACCTTTGTACTTCAGAATGAGGACGTCGATGCCAACACTTGCACCAATGAAAATTCGTAGCTGATTCCCTGATCTGCATAACAAATGTCTCTGAAAGGTCACACCCTTCTTCTCCTTCACCTTTGTACTTCAGAATGAGGATCTCGATGTCGACACTTGCATCAATGAAAATTTGTAGCTGACCATACATGATCACAATTTCAAAGCAATACCATACTTTCCAAGAGTTTATAAAACTCCCATGGACAAGTTTACAATGATTGCCAAAACATGCCTAGGCAAAACAATGTTTCTCACTAAAAAATGGCTACAAGACCCATTACAATGTTTCCAAAACATGCCTAGCAAAAACAATTCCTCTCACTCAATAATGGCTACAAGACCCATTACAATGTTTCCAAAAAAGGCCTAGGAAAAACAATGCCTCTCACTCAACAGTGGCTACAAGACCCATTACAATGTTGTCAAAACATGCCTAGGAAAAACAATGCCTCTCACTCAATAATGACTACAAGACCCATTACAATGTTGCCAACAAGGCTTACAAGGTTTATGCATAGAACACAATGCCTCTCATTGTCATCATCACTTTCAAGAGTGGATAATTACAACCTTTTACATCATTAACATTAAGGTGAATACCCCCCAAATGTGCACTAGTGGTAAACTCTATGGTTTTTAAACTCGTCTCACAATTATGAGACTTTTGACTATAAACATGACTATTTTATGTTGAAGTGTCAAAATGGCCTCTTACTGCACTGTCTCAGTTTGCGTGCAAGGCTAAAAAAAATGGATTTCTTGCAATAATTCAGATCTTTTTGCCTTGCTGCAGCACTGAAAGATCACAAGAATCTGCAACATACATTCATCCTTTTGTAATTTCCAAAAAGAGGAAAAAATCATAAATGCATGAAACTTACATTGGTTTTCGTGCCAAGGCACTTAATCGGCTCCTCAAATCTTGGCACACATAGCACCAATAGGTTCCTCTTGTCATTCTACAACTTTTGACTGTAAACTTGACCTGTTATGAAATGTGCAACTCTGCTTCAAAAAATGTGCCATGTATTAATGATAAAAATGGGCTTCTGCCATGAGCCCTGAAAATCCACTGCTCGGAATCAAATTTTGATTGCACTAGTGGATTTGTGACGAAACATCGTGCAAAAATGAATGTACTTTCGTCCAATTCGTCACTGTGATTTCTGGACCCCCTGGGCTCTCAACGTCGAAAAACATGCCCTATAGATCCTATTGTCTGCATTAATTACTTGTACGGATCTCAAAAAACATGCCAAGGTACAGTTCTACCACGTGGCACCTCCTAGGAGTGCCACATGGTAGCCTCTGGTGCTGCCATGCCACCCTACTGACGTCATGCTGCCACGTCAGTTGTAGGGTCTGCCATGTCATCCGTATGGTCTGCCACGTCAGTTGTACGATATTCCAAGTCAACACCCAGTCAACATGCCAAGTCATGCTGATTCCATCTGTATGATTTTCCACGTTAGTGCCCAGTCAACATGCCACATTATGCTGACATCATTTGTACACTTTTCCATATCAGTTTCATACTACCATGTCAGATGATGACATCATCACCACGTCATTTCGTACTTCCACTTCAACATTCCAGTTAGCATCGTACTTCCACATCAACATCCAACATCAACGTTTGTACTGCCATGTCAACATCCAATGTCAGCATTCGTACTTCCACGCCATCTTTTACGACCTTCCACATGATCCGTACGGATGACATGTGGCGACCTCTCGTGATGCCACACCACCATGCTGACATCAACATTGTATGGACTTCGCCAGTTTCCCTAGTTTCCCAAAAGCTTCATATGGCCATATCTTTTGCATCGGGACTCTGTTGACGATCCATTTGTGCGGTTGGAAAGTTCTTCTTGAGCTCTTCGACTTGGTGCTATTTTCGTCGAATTCTGGGCACTTTTATTTTTGAGGTATTTTGGAGCCCCATGGCTAAGATGCTCAAACATGCTACCCATTTTCAAAGTAATACGCCTTATTTGCTATCCTTCTACTTCAGGGATCTTATTGGCATGATCCTCTCCTTCTCTGGCTGCCTACATAACTTGCTTGTCCTTCTTTGCACCAAGTTCAGGATGGAGCTTCCAACATTTCTCGATCCAATATCCTCTCATACAACAGTGAGTGCAATAGTTGCGTGACTCATGTCCATCTTATCTTCAATGTAAGGGAATTTTCTCTTCTAACACTTTGCAACACTCTTGATGTTCCAAGATTTTCTAGGAGACTTTGATTTCCTCCAGAATCTCTTGCAAGATCTATCACTTTCATAAAGTGGTGTGCCATCATTTTTCTTGGATGGTGTTGGTGATAATTCAATCTCTTTGCTTGAAGAATCCTCTGTTTCTGCTGCTTTTGATCATTCTCCTTCACCATCCCCCAATCCTACAAACCAGGGCCTTCCTACAACCTCCAATGGTTGAATGATGCCTTGGCCATTAATACCAAGACCTCCTCCTTTATACCCCATCTTTCTCAACAAATTCAAGCCAATGCCATTGGTGTGACTTTTGAAAACTCCAAAAGAGGCATCATTGTTAATTAGGGAAGGAATTGAACATGGATAATTCTTTAACTCAATTCATTTTTTGACGCTTGGTCATCTTCCTAAAGTTTGGCCAACTGCTCCTCCTGGTTGGAAGAAGTTGTATATGAGGCTTCTAGGAAACCACATTGGTTACCTGGTGCCTGGATATAATCCTCTATTATATGACAATATGTGCAACTATCAACATTTTCATGACAAGAACCATAACTATTATACCTGCCATGGCCACAAGTTGATCTGGTCTTGGAGGGACTCTTTGCCTCCTCTGTAGAGGAACATTCTCCAACTTGTTCCTCTAGAGGCTTCTCTAACATGAGTTTCAATTTCTTATTCTCATCCTTTGCAACTTATAGAAGCCTTTTGAGATCTGCATTCTCTTCTTGGATGCATTGGTTGATTTCTTCAAGCTCATGAAGCCATGTTTGCTTCGATGATTTTCCCATCTTGTCTTCAACACACATAATCCTTGTCAATCCTGCTCTGATACCACTTGATATGAAACTGGGGTGACATTGATACCAAATTTGATTTGGTTCTAGGCCACTTAACAAAGGTCATGTTTACAATTGCAGATCTATTGAACTTGATTGCATCAAAGGTGGAAAAATGTACTTATGAAGACTGGAATCCAAATTGAATATTAACTTGGTGTATGTGTTAGTCTCACAATCCAATACTTAATGCATTCAATGAACATAGTTGTAGAAATAAAACATGCATAAGAAAACATGAGACAAGAGATCACCGAGTTGTTAACGAAGTTCACCAGAACCTTCTGGCTACGTCTCCAAATCCACTTGGAATACAAATCGCTTGATTATCCTTCCTTTGAAAGGGCTGAAATATTTTCACAAAATGTGGCACATGCTCCTTATAGGGATGAAACCCGAAGCAACCTTCTCTCACACAAAAGAGAACTTAAGGCTCTCACATAAGTGACATTTCTTCAGACACCAGAAGGACTACATTGGAGCTCTCTCTCCACCAAGGGATGATCCATAAAGGATTCATACAAATATGAAACCTAGAGTTTTCATAAGGAGTTTATATAGTTTTCCTTAACTCCATAACTCAAGGAAACAATATCCACAAATTTAGGATCTAATAACAACTCAAGGACAAAAATGAGAAAGCATGTCAACCAACTCATGAGACCCTTAACTTCCTCCTTGAGACTAGGAAACTAATTTCCCCTCAAAATTATGAAACTAATTTGTGAGTTGGATTCTCTCACAAAACTAATTTCCCATTTTTACAATTAATTGAATAATACGTGAGATTCTCAAATTCACTTCAAGCATTAATCATTTTTCCAATTTGCATGAATAATACATGAGTTTCTGACTCACTTAAAGTATTAATCATTTTTACATTTAAAATAAATCATTCATGAGTATTAATTATTCTTTACCACCTACCATCAATTAGTATTTTAATGATCTTCTCCATGGTGTGCAAAGTAATGATTCCTTGTATGGAGTTCCTCTTGGATCAAGAAATCAAGGGTTCTTGATCACATAGATGAAGAAATAATTGAATCCTCTAAGGAGACATTGAATCCCAAGGGAGGAAAGTCTAAGGAGAGAACAAAGTGTAGCTACTATAACAAAGAGTTTCGTCTTAAGAGTTCTTGTATGGTGAAGACAATTGATCTTATGGCGAAATTACTTCAACAACACAACCTTGTAGATTACATACCAGACAATGTTAAGAAGACTGAAGACAAGCCACCAGATGATCAAGGTAAGGGTCATGTTTTGACTACTATTTCTTCATCATCTAATATATGGATCTTAGACTCATGTGCCTCTAACCATATGGCACATCAAAGCAATATTTTTCTTCCTTGGTACCTTGCAGTAGACATCCTATGTTGATGGGAAATAAAACACCCATGAGAGTGTGTGGATAAGGGAGTGTGGACCTTGATTATGGAAGTTTTCAAATTGTGTTACGTGTTTTGAAGCTCTCCATGAATCTCCTCTTTATCTACCAGATTACACACTCAGGTATAGGCAAGCGAGTTGAGTTCACTCCGGATTCGGTTATAATTTCAGATATGGTAGATGGTTTCAGGGTTGCAATTTAGGAGGTAAATCATCATTCCATGTTGTATACCTTTTCTCATTTTGTTCTTAAATCTGATTATGTTACTCATATAACACATGCAAATGAATCAAGTAGAGAAAAATCATATGACAAGTTCGAGGAAGGCCCTTTGCATTCACTCTAGGAGGAACCAGTCACACCTTTTTCGCCTCTTCTAAAGGAAGATCTTCGAGATGACTTTACACATTCTTCGGATCAGATTTCTAATTAGATTTCAGAATCTGATTTAGAATACCATCAAAATCCCATTGCATATCCAAATCACAAGCTAGGGAGGGCACATCATACTTTATAGGCAACTAGTGAGCTAGTGGGAGAAACTGCCAAGTCATAGAGACCTAATTATCAGTTTTTTTGTACTCCACAAGCACTCATTGTTATTGTAAGAATGTACAGTGCTCAACCAGAAACCAAGGGCTTCTCACATGATGGGACATGATATATCCAAGGATATATACATGATGGGGTTGTTGATCTACAACACCATCCTTCTTCATAGCAAATGCATGGTAGACATATTATGTATTATATTTTGAGGGGGGTTTCTTCCCACTAGGTTTTCCCTCTTTACTTACCTTTGTCATATTATGTTTTGCATAAGTTGTTTATACATGAGTACCTAACATGGCTGAAAATGGCCAGTATTCATACATCATGCCTACTCTCAGGTTATGATTCAAGGGGGGTGTTGGAGTACATGCACAACATTCTACTTTTCAAAGGACATCCATTTTTAACAACTCCTAAAATTTAGGGGGCTTCCTATTTTTAGCAGTGTCATTTATAGTAGGTCTAAATATATGGCATTGACTGGGAAACTAATGCGCATTTTATGTGGATAACTTAGCAGGAAGTGCACATTTCCTTTATTATTAATGGAGTCAAACTTATCATTTACCACTTAGTGACTCATGGTATTGACCCATGGTATTGATTAGTTAAGAATTGACTAAATCTAATTAGTGCATGCACAAAGAACCCCAACCTTAAGCACATTCCCCCCCAGAGAATCTATATATTGTACTCATGTCAATAATTTATATACAAGTGAAATTCGAATTGATGCTTCAACAATATTGTCTTTTCGAGTGTTATTTCATTTTCTCTTTCTTTTTTCTTGCAATTTTGCCAATGTAGTTTTTTTTCCTCGCAACTAGATCTTGGCTTGTGCTTAAGATCCTACATTATCTCTTAAGTGTGACCATGAGTTGATTATTTCTCTTGAGATTATGGGTTACTCTATCAAATATATATTTAGATAATGTATAACATATGTTTGATTAAAAAACAAACCTTCCATGATTTTTTGTTCTTCTATTGATTACATGATATGTTTTATTGGCATTCACATTTAAACACAAAAACCCATAAAAGTACATCCATTGAAAGTAAGATGTATCTATCATATAAATGTCAAAATTTCACTAGTTGGATTTGCTTTTAAATGATGTGCATTTCTCTTAATTGTTGTTTAGAGACAAACCTGATTAACTTCTTTCATCATCCTTATGTGGTGCATCCGTGGATTGAAAAGGGTTGTTGGGAATTCTTGCTCATTTGCTATGGAATTGTGATCATATTAAGTTGGAGTTTTGAAAATTTTGGTTGTGTTCATGTCATCATGGGTTCTTTTGGATCTTGATTTCTAGCTCTCTTAGTATATGGGACGTGCTATGAGTATTGTCCCTCTTCCATACAACTTCTTGCCTCCATTCCATATCTTCCTCTATATTGGCTAGTGTATTTGCTTCGTTTTCCATCCATTATATGTGTTACAATTGTGAATTCGAGAAGGATAGTAGTAGAAGAAATATCTCATTCAGAGGATGAGTCAATCTCTAGGTTGTGGGGTGTTGGATACTTTCTTCTCTTGGCCATGTCTCCACTTTATTGATGATTTCTTGTAAATATCCTTCTATTATCAAATTTTTGATTCATAAATATTTTGGAAAGTATAATCCATTACTCAAAGCTATCGCCTCTACCATATTATTGGTGGTCATCCTTACGTTTTGGGAATAGAATTTGATAAGATTCTTTGGAAATTTTTGGAGGATCCCTCCAATGCTAACTTAGCTTGGATTCCCTTTTAATGATCGATTAAAGTTAAGTTTGACATAGGGCGAGTTTGGTGCTTTCCAATTGGGTAGGTTGGGACCAACTTGGTAGTTTTTAGGGATAAGATGAGGTATATTGGCCATTTGGATTTCCAATATGTCAACTTTTCTTGGTTGTTCTTCTTTTACACACATCGGGTCTTCTTCCTGACATTTTTTATTCATTCTAGTTTTTGATGTATTTTTGGATATTTTCTCTTGTGTTTTCTTAAAGAGATCTCTCATGGCTTGGATTTTCTTATTGTTGTGCTCTATAGATACGTTCCAAGTCACCATCCCATGAATAATTGCCCACTTTTTTGCACTTATTTTAGATTTGAAGTTACTTTTTACAACGTATGAAGAATTGTTTTATGTAATTTTGGATGGAGATGTTACTTTTGGTTCCTCTTTGTACCCATTTTCACAGAGAATGGACATACAAAGATTGGATGAATAATAGGTCAAGGGTTTATGCATTGTTGTAACATAAAATTTTCATCACTAAAATGATCAACTGAACCAAATTGCAAAGTGTGTGAGTGCATATATTATATCCTAAACTTTTAGTCTATTTTGACTCAATTTGTCATCTACAAATACACAGATGGACTATATTCAATGATTTTCTTTACCTATGACTTTCCCTTTAGGAGTTGGTTAGTGTCCTTCTTGCTTGGTGTTTTTTCTTGGGTCCATTTTTCCTTTGGTTAATGAGTGCTTATGGGTCTTGGAGTTTGATTGCACAGTGTTGGATGACATGGAGGTATGGTGATTAATGATCTTGGATGTTATTCGATCAATATGATACAATGAATGAGTGGAATACACTCAGATATAGGAAAAAACATTCCATAATTAAGAAAAACAATCAAGCAGTTAGATTTCCTTAGGAATGCATGCATGCATAATAGTGATGGTAAAAATAGAATAGAACTAGTCAGTTAACTCCCACTGAACTAGTGTGTTGAAAATAGAAATTTCTCCAACAATTCTTGGATGTGGAAGGCTTGAGGTGTTACGTGGTTGACATGATGGAAGCACTGTGTTTTCTTTATTTATAGTTCACATGCTTTTCTTTGCTCTATGCTTTACATTATTATGGATGAATCAGTGGGCTTGTTGATGTAAATATTGATGCTTTTGTTTCTATCAATCAATACATCCCAACCTGTTTTATTACGAGGCTAATGGCATTCTGTCTTGTCATGAATACAAATTATATTGCTCTTGGATACTTGTTACATCAATTGACATATTGCATGTTTTTTATGATAGCGTTGGTGAAAAGTTTGATGTAGTGTTCTCTATATCATTACTTGGGGCATCATGATAATTGTGGTTCTTTTGTAGCATCATTGAGCACACTGGTGATATATAAACTATCCTAGATATTTCATTAGAATAGTTGGCAATAATAGATCTTACAAGTTTATGCAAACTCTTATTATGCAACGTTTTACTTAAGATTAAGATGTATTATTACTACCTTAGTGATTCAAACACAGAAACAAGTTGACATTGAAATAAAAGAAGCTAAAAAAATACCACACCATTCACACAATGAACACAGGGTGTACCCTAGGAAACTCAATATGGGAAAACCTAGCTAGAAGGTGAGGACTATGCCTTGCTATTTTATTCTCATATATGAAATGGATATACAAATAAAGGCGAACTCACTATGGAGTTTCCATTGACACCATGGCATATATGGTTGTTATAGGGGCTTATAATTCCTTTGTTTTACTTTAATATCCCATCTCCTTGCTCTGCTTAACTATGGAACAAAAAATCTATACAATAATAATGGAACCCCTTCTTTTCATAGTGGCCCAGTATTTTACATGTCTTAATATTCATCTAGGGTTAGGGTTAGGGTTTTTTCATGCCTCAATTCTCAATTAGGGTTGAGTTTTTTAAAATCTAGAATATTCTTGAAAGTCCACACATAACTAGCTCCACAAGAGTGAGTAATGGGAGTTTACATGACATCCACTCAATACCATGGTGTTCAACATTATAGGTCAACTTGTGGGAGGCAAACTTTGATTGAGGTGATATTTGCACCATTGGAAATATCTTGGTGTGTAGAACAATGCCGAGATGTTGAGAACTTTGTTCACAAAATTTTGACCCCAAAATAGTTGTTTAATGACTCAAATGGGCTTTGGAAGTTTTAGGACCCA
The DNA here is from genome assembly GCA_009831015.1 of Picea engelmannii. Classification (NCBI taxonomy): domain Eukaryota; kingdom Viridiplantae; phylum Streptophyta; class Pinopsida; order Pinales; family Pinaceae; genus Picea; species Picea engelmannii. The sequence continues at coordinate 355,528 of ML802556.1, read as the reverse complement.
AATCACCAAAATAGGACGTGCCCCTAAAATGGGCCCTGCAATATTTTATCTCCAATGTTTCCACCCAGAAATTACCTATTAATTAAATGTCAAATTATACAATGATCCATTTTGAATCATACCTCCTCATTTTGGGAGATTTTTGGTCCTCAAAATATTTTACTGAAGGAGGTAAGGAAAATTTTCCTATATCTTCTCACTAGAGTGCCATTTGGCCTTGCTTGGAAGTTTTTCTTTCAACATAACTTGCCAGAGTTCATGTTTCCCTTGTATAGTTGTTCTAGACTTCTTCTACAAAAATGTATTCACTACTAACTCTTCCTGAGCTTTTGGCACTAAGTCCTCTATGGTAGGTAATACTTTCATGTTAGTTCCCTAGTCTAAGATGGAAGGTTCATAGAATTCTATATTTTCCACATTCACTACTCAATAAATATGCATATATGGGGGTAGTTTGAGTATGTGGGAATTATCACCTAACTTCTCCAACACTTCAAACTATATACCACATAGCCTTGATATTCTTACCATGACCTTGTATTCTTTCTTTGTTCATATGCAACCAGACTCTGTCTTCCACCTTGAATGTCTTCTCAATTTTGTGTTGGTCATGCTGGGCCTTGTATTTTTTCTATAACTTCTTCAATTTTCTGTACTTGAAAATGGATCTACTTGATCCTATCAATGAATTTTTTAGCATTCAGTGCTACTCCTGTGGTGTCTTCCCTCACTCCTCCTTGTTTTCCATATACAAAATCTAAGGGTGAAGGTGGCAAATATCGAAAGAAATTTTTAAAAGGGGACTTATTGGTGGAAGTGTGGACCTCTCTTTTACAAGAGTGTTGAATATAAATCGATTTTTCATTCCAGGTTCTTGGATGCTTCTAATTTTAGCCCCTCAAAAGATGAACCAATGTTCTATTCACTACTTTTGTTTGTCCATCTATCCATGGATGGAAAGAAGTATATCTCTTCAACTCTTCATATTCTCCCAAAGTGTAGTCTAAATGCAATAAGAAATATGGTATATTTATCTAAGATGATGCTCCATGAAATCTTAGAGTGCACCCAAACCTTTTTAAAGAACATTATTGCTGCATATTGCCCCTTGATGGTCTTTTTACAAGGCACAAGAGTGCACATTTTACTAAACATGTCCTCTATCACAAATAGATGTTCATGTCCCCTCTTGGTTCTTGGAAAACCACTCATGAAATCCATGAATATGCTCTCCCATGGTCTAGTAGGTATAGGGAAGGGATGGAATATACCTTGCTTCCTTTTATTGGGTTTGTTGGTACATCAAAGTATGCGTCCTCCAAGAAACTAAGCTACATCTTCTTGAATTATAAGCTAATACACATACCTATGTAATTTAGTGATTGTTTTCCTAACACTAAAATACCTTATAACTTTGGAGGTGTGAGTGCCCTTGATAAGTTTCAATCCTTCTCCTTTAGGAACACATAGCTTATCTAGCTTGCAAAGAAACCCATATTATAGATGTCAGACAACCTTCCTATCACCTTATTCTACATGAAATTGGCCTTGTAGTTGTTGAAATACCTCCTTGAAGTTCTCATATTCTATGCATTCCTCTTTATAAGAATCACAGGTGAAAGGATCCATGTGCATTAAGATAATTGTTGAGGAGGATGGATTCCATTTAACTCAATATGAGGTATTACACATGAGTACGAGGCCTAATTAGACTCTTCCATGTTTGGCATGGCATAATCCTCCAGATTAATGGCCCGACAATCATTCGATGGGATTTAAGAGTTATCAAATTTATCCTTTTTTTTTCTCTTTTTATTTTTTTGGATTGGTTTTATTTATGCTTAAACCAAAACGTTACAAAGGATTGATCGAGGGGATAACGTCTCGGGTAAGGAACAATGACAATCACATGGAACTTTGAAGAAACAATTCTAATAACTGATCACTTAAAATAAAGGCATAAATAATGTAAATATGCAATTTCTCTTAAAGATAACTTTTAGAGGAAATGTAAATACAAAATAAGCGAACAACTAACTTGTAAACCTCCGAGAAATAGTTCCGGAAAGATCTAGTAATCAACTATCTAACATGCACATAAGTGTTCAACTGTAATCATGTCAATTATCATGAAATAATTCTAGAATCATTGATCATCAAATAAAGTCGAGCACTTACTGAAATACATATTTAAATAAGATATGAAACTGATAATGATAGATTCCACAATTAACAAGATAACTTGGTCAAAAGGAAAATCTTACTAGACATTAGAAACATGGCAATCGAGCGTAGAGCAATCTACTCTCCGATCGCCACACACAAAATGGTTCAATCAAACTTTTGGGCTCCTGAGGAGCTTCTCTATTCATTGTAGAAAATAGTTCTTCAATACAATAATCCCAAAATTCATTTTTTTCCAAAGGCCTTGAACTATGGGCTGAACCCTTCTACTTATACAAACTCCTAAAACTAAAAATAACAATTCAGTGGCTAAAAAAAATAAAACAACAAATCGAGTCAAGATGAATTGGGCGATCTGGTAGTTCTACGACTCACATGCTCGTCTAGATATTCAACCCACCAAGAGAAAAGTTTGGCACAATTGTCCCCATAGGAAAACCAATGTTGGTCCATTGACATGCTCAATTCATGCTTTTTGTTTCAAAATCGGCCAATGTACTTGTGCATTATTCATGTTAACTTCTCCAAATGATTGATGATTTTAATTGATTCACAACATATTTCTGCACATGTCCCCTTTCGTTAGTTGTTATCTTCTTTACCTCATCCTTGTATTCATCGACACCCCTCTATAATACTGTTGATACCTCGTCTATCGACCATCGTCTAATTTACTTTTTCCCACACCTGATTACACTTCTCCCATTTTTCTTCGACATTCTCCTTTGACTCTTTCACAATATTCTCCCAATGCTTCACAACCAAATACATATTAGATAACCACTCATTTGATAGGATTTCTATGTTGTGGTCTTCAACGCCCTTCTCTCTTTGCACTTATTTGAGGAACTCGATTCTATCCAATGCTCGGGTGCCCTTTTCAGCCCACCTAAGAACTTCCTTGTATGGTATCCTGAGAAACAAGGATTCCTCTTGAAGAGCAGGCACATTCATTACCAATTCATCCTGTACCTTGAGGATATTATCATGCTCCTTCATAAGGTATTTCTTTAACTTTGATATCCCCTCAACTTCTTGATAGTATTGTACTTGATGCTTGAGGGAGGCCACTTCTTTCCTGGCCTACTCCATTTCTCTTTCCTCTGCTATTGTTTTGTCAAGTGAGGCATGGGAGATGGCTAGACTTACTGAAAAGAGATAGCTCATCTTTTCCTTCCTAGTGTCTATAATTACCTCCTTAGAGGTGAACAATACACTCATGTCTAGTGCGATATTCTTTTTCCTTTAAGTCATTTTCATAATAGATCTTCTCTTTTTGTCATAGGCAAAGGAATACATATCAACCACTTTCTCCACTAGTTGAGGGATGG
>ML802556.1:300709-329796 GCA_009831015.1 Picea engelmannii | reverse complement strand
GTAAAACAGAGGTAGCAGCCTCACATTGAGTTGGTGCTCAATTGTAAATGATGTACATAACAGAAAAAGACTGCCTATCATTTCAAAGAAGAAGAGGTTTTCTCCCTTTATGGGTTTCCTCGTGAAAATCTGTCTCTGTGTGTGTATCTTATGTGTGACTGATGATCTTTACTCTTACTGTTCATATGCTATATGATTGGTTGATGACACATGAAGGAATCTTAATAATTGTTTAAAAGACATAAAATTGTTTAAGCTTATAAACAACTGATTCACCCCCCCCTCTCAATTGTTCTAGTATTTACAACATAATCAACATATTGTATTTTGTTGGACAACAAACAATTCTCCTAGAAGAATAGTTAAACATTATATGACATTAATGGTTGCAAATTTTTGCAATCACAATCTAAATTAAACGATTTCATAAAAGTAAAGTTAAACATTATATGACAACTGTAAATTTAAATGAGTAATACATCACAACTTTAACTTAAAAACTGAGAAATCATTAACAATGATTGTCATTAACATACTCATAATACATTTTATAAATCAAACAACAACAATCACAACATTATATGAAAAACATAATATACATGAGTGATATACATGTCAAACATACATCTCAACAAAATATGCAATAAACATGTCATATATAGATCTCAAGTCAAATATAAAACAATCAATATTCATGTCAATCAATACCACTACTAGCTAGGTCCATCACCAGAGCGAGATGCATCATTGTCTCTGCTACCATAGATAGAGACTCTATCAAGACCAAATATGTTAGAAATAAATGTCGACAAAATTGCACTATCAAGTGTCTCTCTATCAAGTTAATCAAGATGAGTAGCAACACTTGATGTGAACATAGTGTCAAAAGCATAAAAATATTATGAAACATGTGGAGGGGAATCAATGGATGATGACACATGTGGAGGATAAGGAAAATGATCAGTGGATGGTGACACAAGTGGAGGAGGAGGAGGGGGATCAGTGGAATATGGTGACACATGTGGAGGAGAAACAACAGGAGGAGGAGGATCAAACATGGATGTAGGTTTAAACACATGTGGAGTGGAAGGAGGAGGAGGAAGAGGAGGAGGATGATCGAACGTGGATGTGGGTTCAAACATATGTGGAGGGGAAGCAAGAGGAGGAGGAGGAGGATGATTAGACATGGATGCAGGTTCAGACACATGTGGAGGGGAAGCAAGAGGATCAATAGAGGGTGCAACTGACTCAAGTGGAGGAGAATCAGAAGTAGGACTAGGACCATGTGGTGGACTAGATGATGTGGATGGCTCTGCTAATGATCTAGATGTAGTGGAATCATGAGGTGCAACACCCCTCAATGTCTTGATGAGGTTGACGACACTAACAATATGAGGCATAAAAAATGTCAGGTCACAAGGAAAACTCCTCCATTTCATAGAGAGATCTTGTACCCATAATATGTCTCTAACGTGTGTGGGTACCACTTTGTGACTAGTCATGAAATTGCATAGTTGATCTTCCACCTCTATCCAAACTCTCTGATCTGAATTGTGTGGCATGTGGGATCTTTGTATTGGAGGCTAGTCCTCCATCACCTCATCCTCATGTTGGGGAGGCTCATCCCCAACATATATTCCAATCTCTGCAAAACAATGGATAATAATAATAAGATAATTGAAACAAAATGTTACAATAAATTACATGTGACTTAAATAAGACAAAAAATTATGCAACTAGATTTATCAAAACATAATGATAATATTACCTCTCTCATCTGTTGGCTCGACTACTATAAATAAGATGTTTGGACATCGTCAAGACCAATAAATGAAATCTTTTTGTCCTTATTTTGATAATGTTTTGAGTCTATAAAAGCCAAAATTAATCCTCATATATGCCATTTCTCACCCAACCTAGCCATCCATGTAGAATGGTAAAAATGGATTTTGTTTCTTGTATTTTCTTGTTTATATGATGAAATTAGAATATATGTTTGATTTTTGTCTTCAATAAAAATTAAAAGATGCTAACCATGAGTTTCAAAGAATGACCAAGAAGATCACAGGTTGCATATTCCAGGGCTGAGATAGAAAGATGAAAGTTTTTCAAAGATTAATGAAGACATGTTTTGAAGGGAATCAAGTCAACCTCATCCAATTAATAGTCGGATAGGGGTGAGGAGAGAATATAGAGAGCAATTTGACCTCATTTATCTATGCCCATGAATTTCTCCCTTGAGATTTGTGTGTTGATGACATCTTCATGCATTTGGACTGTACATTCTCTTTGGAAACACAATTTTCCTTTAATGGACAACATTTATGCGTCCTTAGTTTAGGGTTTATTGCAAATGTAAATTGTTTGGGATGATTCACATTGTAAACCCTAGTTTTGAGCCCCATATTAAATAATGTATTTTGTTCATTTATGAAAGGCCAGAGTGCCCAAACAATTAAAAGAGTCAAGTGTTCCTAGGAAATGTAATGTTTTGATCATTATTAATGATAAATACTTCACTAGATGCTAGACAGACAAGGGCAAGAGTTATAGGGGGCTATGATTCCACAAGAGAGGGGGCTTGAGGGGTTAAGTATTATTTTATATTTTATTTACTCATAATTTTTTTTAATGGAGAGGAGTGGTTGCATGAGCTACTTTGGGAAGACCATGTGGTCCTTGATTTGCATGTAAATATATAAACCCATATTGTGGGTTGTTTGGGGGTTATTCTTCTTCTTCTTCTTCACTCACTCACTCATTGTTCATGGTTCATGGTTCATTGTTCATTGTTCACACCTTTCATGTTGTTCTCTCTCCATTCATTCTTTCACCCACTCATCATTCCTCATTCATGTTTTGGCTTGGGAAAGAAAAACAAATTGTTGGAGAGGATCCATGGTTGTACTGGTTGTAATACTTGCTCGTGTATTCCAACCATGAATTAATTTATGCATGTCCGAGATACATTGGCATGTGTTAAGTTTTTCCCACAACTAAAAATATTGAGAGTCCCAACATGGATATTATTGACCAGATGCATTGGAGCCCTAGAAGGAGGTGGACATCTTGAGGGATTGCGTGGCAGGGAAGGGGGTCCATTCTCTTGGGTTGTGCAGGCTGGGTAGAAGAGAGTTGGTGTACGTTGGATTGTTGTGTGTGATAAGAAGCTTGTGATATATTGAGTACTGACTGGTTTGGGAAGCTGAGTGACACTCATGAACCGTCCTTGTGGATTCATAGCCCTGACTGGGGGGTGACACTATTGTTGAGACTTGGAACAACAATGTCTATGGTTGGGTGGAAAGTCCTTGGTCTAAAACCTATTGGTGATTCATTTCATTAAATATAAGTTCTCTCTGTCATGTGTTTCTCTGCTTATACATTTATTTCCATGGTGTATTGATTAATATCTCTAAGATGTACACTTTTGATGTGCTTGATTTCTATGTATTTCTATGCATGGCATGTTTAAACATTCTTTATACTATAGCATGAACCTTGATCTTTGCATGTAAATATTTCATGCCTCTTAATTAATTAAAAATTTATTAGAATCTCAATTAAGTTCATAAGCGAGTTTTGAGGTAGTGTAGCCCGGCCTGGGAGTGGATGTGTAGGTTACAGATTGGTATCAGATCTTCAGGTTGAAACACTGGATTGGTATGGGCCGAAACTATGGACAGGGTATTATGGTTAAAAATGGATATGTCCTTGTGATCTTAAATCTTAGGAGAGATAGCGTTGTAGAGATCGCACAGAAGCCAAAGCATCATGTCGAAAGCGATCCTTTGTAAAGGATCATATAATCATAGTCATCCCTTTAGGAAGATCGGGCGAAATCTCAAATGTTGATCATGGTCATCCGACGTTGAACCTCTGGATGTAAGAAGTGTGAGCCTCTAGAAATCCCGAAGGCCGAAGTCACGAAGTCTCGCCGGTCATTCGATATGATAGGAATTTGGGAGTAATGTGAGACATAGATCCGGAGTGGAAGGATAGAAAAGTTTCGGGACTTTGAAACTTTGCCACTTCGTAGATTACTAGAGAATGGGAAAAGCCTCGAAGTGTCGAAGCCTCGAAGTGTCAAAACTGTGAAATGTCTAAGCCTCAAAGTGTCGAAACTGCGAAGTGTCAAAGACACAGTCCGCGAAATCACGCAGGTTGTCAGATCTGGAGTGGAGGAATGTGGACCGTCCATTTGATTGATGATATGTTGTAGGCCATGTGGAAGGGGTGTTGTGTGGGGACACGTGTCACCCAGATTCAATGCCTTTTGGACCCCAACCTGTTCTTTTTTTTAATGACATGTGGCACACATGCCATGGGTCCATGTCACCATAGACATCAACATGCCATGTCATATTCGGAAGTATGGCCTCTAAGGGTGTCCAATGTCTCTACCAGTGAAAGTGTTGAAGAAAGAAGTCAAAAATTCACTCAGTCCATCGATCTAAGATCCCTTCGAGGCCTTTCTCAACCGTTAGATCAAGTAGTGGAAGGATGGTGTAAGCACTTCGACAGATATCACTCCGGGTGAGTTAAACGACTCATGAGTTGAAATGTCTCGGAGTCTCGGAGTGCTAAAGTCTTGGAATTATTAAGGATTGTCCATCCCAATGCTTGATTAAGTCCTAGTTGTTGGATTAAGCTAGTGGAAGGATAGGGTAAGTGATTCAGCGGGTAAAACTCCGGGGGAGTTGAACGAATTGCGAATTGTAATGTCCTAGAGTCCCGGAGCACCTAAGTCCTGGAAAAATTAAGGACTGTCCATTCCATCACTTGATTAAGTCATGGACATTAAATTTCGACCGTCCGATCTGCTAGTGGAGCTAATAGAAGGGTTTCGGTGAAGTCTACTCTAGGAGAAGTTGGAATATTGAGAAGGGAGAATAGTCGAAGGCCAAAGTTCATAGGACTTGGTCCTAGTGTTAGTCTCATGATAAGGTAAAGGGATCAATTAGAGGCACGAAGGGCCTAGAAGTAACCAATCCCTCAGACATTGTGTTCGAACAAGCTCCTGTGTAGAAGAATACAGAGGAAGGCGCTAAAGAGTGATTAAGCCTGTGGTTTCGAGTTGTGGTCACATGGAAAGTGGTTTTGAGGAAGCGCTTGTGCATAATTCAAATTTTGTACCAGTTAAAGGAGTTGTGGAATATTTCGACAAGATCCTATTGCAAAAGAAAAGAAAAGGGGATGAAAGTGATTTTTCGGGAAGCCATAACTTTCAACTCAGATATCAAATTAGGGAAAGATTACAGTCATTGGAAAGATGATTCGGAGGAGAATAACATGGAATTGTTATAATATGGAGAATGATAATATATGTTTTCATGAATTGAGAAGAAAAAGAACTTTTATCATTGTTTGGATTTTTTATTATTATATAATATGCATAATTCTAACAAAATGGTTGCTTGCACATTTTGCAGAATTCGGGGTTGTAAACATATCAATTCATAAGAATGCATATTCAAGAAATGGAAGAAGGATAGGGAGCTTACAACCATGATAAAGAGGCCAAAGGTCAAAATATCAGTGTTGGTAATGCAAAGACAGAATCCAACGGAAGTAAGGGCAGAGGGGAGCAAGAAACATTGATAGAGATCGTGAGAAGCCTGAAAATAGAAGTGCAGAGTTACAAAGCACACAATGAGATACTGATAAAAATGACTCATACATCAACTAATATTGCATAAATTTACATGAGAGAGATTGCTAGGTTGCATGGGATACCCAAGGCAATTGTTTCAAACAAAGATACAAAGTTTACTTTAAATTTCTAGAGGGGATTGTTTAAAGGATTTGGTACAAATATTAACTTTAACACAACATACCATCCACAGTCAGATGGGAAGATAGAGAGAGTCAACCAAGTAATTGAAGACATGTTGAGAATGTATGTGATGGATAAGCCATCTAAGTGGGAAGATTACTTGCACTTGGTTGAGTTTTCCTATAATAATGGGTATCAAGCTTCATTGAAAATGAGCCCATTTGGAGATTTGTATGGTAGGAAATGAAATAATCTAGTGAGTTGGTACAACCCAACATACATAGTGGTACGTGGGCCAGAATTGCTCAAGGATATGGAAGACTAGATGGTTAGAATTAAGAAAAATTTAAAGGCAGCTCAAGATAGACATAAAATTTATGTAGATAAGAACAAGATAACTAGAGAATTTAAAGTGGGGGAGCATGTGCTTTTAAAAGTGAATCCCAAGAAGAGCTCTCTGAAGTTTGGTAGCTGTACAAATCTAGCAACCAGAGTTTGTGGTCCATTTGAGATATTTGACAGAATAGGTCCAGTTGCATACATGCTTGCATTGGATGCTTCCATGAAGGTGCATAATGTATTTCATGTCTCTTTGCTAAAAAAAATATGTACATGATCCTAACCGTGTTATTGATTGGCATCTGATTCAGGCAGAGACAGAGGGAGACTTTCAAGTCCAGCCAATGCGAATATTGGACTGAAAAGTCAAAATGCTCTGGAATCGAGTTAGAGAGCTGGTAAAAGTCCAGTGGACCTTCTGCGATCCTGAAGATGTTACTTGGGAGCATGAAGATGCCATGCGGGAATATTACCCGTAACTTTTTGAATAAATTTTGAAGTTTTGATTTATGTTTTGTATATGCACTAAGGACAGTGCTAAAATAAGGGGAAGGGGAATGTAATACCCTAGCTTTGAGCCCCGTATTAAATAATGTATTTTGTTCATTTATGAAAGGCCAGAGTTCCCAAACAATTAAAAGGGGCTAGTGTTCGTAGGAAATGTAATATTTTGATCATTATTAATAATAAATACATCATGCCCCCGGGGGGGCAGCTCAATTGGAAAGTGTCGTGAAAATGAAGTTCCATGAGGTTTCGAGTTCAACTCCCCCCGACTTACCTTGTGTGCCGCGTAAGGTGCATTGTGGGCACACCTGGAGGTTATAGTGGTAGCAGTTGGATAACACGGCCACGTGTAATGCGAGCACATGCCCAACTAGTTGCTGATTCCTCCAGACAAAAAAATAAAAATAAAAAAATAAAAATAAAATAAAATAATAATAATAATAATAATAATAATAATAATAATAATAAATACATCATTGGCTGCTAGACGAATAAGGACAAGAGTTATAGGGGGTTATGATTCCACAAGAGAGGGGGATTGAGGGTTAAGTATTATTTTATATTTAATTTACCCATAATTGTTTTAATGGAGAGGAGTGGTTACATGAGCTTCTTTGGGAAGGCCATGTGGTTATTGATTTGCAAGTAAATATGTAAACCCATATTGTGGGTTGTATGGGGGTTCCTCTTCTTCTTCACTCACTCACTCATTGTTCATTGTTCACACCTTTCATGTTGTTCTCTCTCCATTCATTATTTCACCCACTCATCATTCCTCATTCATGTTTTGGCTTGGGAAAGAAAAACGAATTGTTGGAGAGGAGTCATGGCTGTGTTGGTTGTAATGACTACTCGTGTATTCCGTCCATGAATTAATGTTTGCATGTACGAGATGCATTGTCATGTGTTAAGTTTTTTCCACAGCTGTGAATCCTGAGAGTCCCAGCATGGGGATTCTTGACCAGATGCATTTGATCCCTGGAAGGAGGTGGACAGCCTGAGGGACTACATGGCAGGGAAGGGGGTCCATTCTCTTGGGTTATGCAGGTTGGGTAGAAGAGAGTTGGTGTACTTTGGATTGTTGTGTGTGATGAGAATCTTGTGAGAGCTTGAGTTTTGACCAGTTTGGGAAGCTGAGTGACACTCTGGAACCATCCTTGTAGATTCATAGCCTTGGCTCGAGGGTGGCATTGTTGTTGACACTTGGAACAATAGTGTCTATGATTGGGTGAAATGTACTTGGTCTACATCTAGTTGGTGATTCATTTCATTAAAGATAAGAGTTATATGCCACATGTTTCTCTGCTTATACATTTATTTCCACTGTATATTGATTAATATCTCTGAGATGTGCACTTTTGATGTGCCTGATTGCTGGGTATTTCTATGCATGTAATGTTTAAACATTCTTTATACTATAGCATGAACCTTGATCTCTGCATGAGAATACTTCATGCCTCTTAATTAACTAAAAAATTATTAGAATCTGAATTAAGTTTAGAAGTGAGTTTTGAGGTAGCATAACCCGACCAAGGGGTGGTTGGGTACGTTACACCCATCTCCATCTATAAATACTCAGTTGTAATCTTTTGTGAGATAGATGGAGAATAGAAATAATAGTCTGGAATTAGAAAGTGTGATAGTGTTGTTGTATATTTTGTTAACATACTTTGAAGTTTTTTGCAATATACAAATATGCTTCTTTAGTTTCATTTTGGGATTACAAGTGAACAATAGTGTTGTAGCACCATTTTTTTCTTGTTGTACCTATTGGAAGAAGGACCCACTTCAAGGAGGTACTTTATGTTTTATTATCATATATATATAGATTTCTATTTTTAGTTACTTTGTCTATGTACTATGTTTTCTTTTGAATTTCAAAGTAATTTATGTTGCAAATGCATGTTGTAGATGGTAGCTACCATATTTCCTTATTTGCATTATTTAGTGTATAGTTCAATAGAGAGATAGTTTTCGAAGTTGAATGAAATGATTGCTTACCTCATGTCTCACTTCGAGAGCATTGTTGGGATTCTTTAAAACCCATAAAGAGAGAAACCCTTAGTCAAACTAGGACAATCAAAGTAATTATTTTCTCTTTGGTAACAATTTGAAAAGTTTGTTTTAAATAAGTAGGAATTTACATAACTCATCATAAACCAGTCAATCTATAGGTTCCTAATTCCATGCATATAGAATATGTGTCTCATAATTTATAAGTGAACTCCATATTGATAATTAAATGAATCCCCAAGATAGTTGTCTTTCAGACAACATATTTTAGTGTTGTCAGATATCCTCTCCGATCCATCACCAAAGTCCACGAAATCACGCAGGTCGTCAGATCTGGAGCGGAGGAATGTGGACCGTCCATTTGATTGATGATATGTTGTAGGCCACATGGCAGGGGTGTTGTGTGGGGACACGTGCCACCCGGATTCAATACCTTTTGGACCCCAACCTGTTCTTTTTTTTAGTGACATGTGGCACACATGCCATGGGTCCACGCCACCATAGGTGACATCAACATTCCATGTCATATCTGGGAGTATGGCCTCTAAGGGTGCCCAACGCCTCTACCAGTGAAAGTGTTAAAGACCGAATTCACAAATTCACTTAGTACATCGATCTAAGATCCTTTTGGGTTCTTTCTCAACTGTTAGATCAAGAAATGGAAGGATGGCGTAAGCACTTCGGAAGATATCACTCCGGGGGAGTTGAACGAATCAGGAGTTGAAATGTCTCGGAATCCTGGAGTGCTGAAGTCCTTGTATTATTAAGGACCATCCATCCCAATGCTTGATTAAGTCCTAGCCATTGGATTAATCCAGTGGAAGGATAGGGTAAGTGCTTTGGTGGGTAAAACTTCGGGGGAGTTGAACGAATTGAGAATTGTAATGTCCCAGAGTCCCGGAGCACCTAAGTCCTGAACAAATTAAGGATCGTCCATCCTAACACTTGATTAAGTCATGGAAATTGATCTTGTTGAAGCCTCCATATGGGGTGGGACCGTCGAGTCAATGGGAGATTAAATTTCGACCGTCCGATCTGCTAGTGGAGCTAATAGAAAGGTTTCGATGAAGTTTTCTCTGGGAGAAGTTGGAATATTGAAAAGGGAGAATAGTCGAAGGCTGAAGTTCAGAGGAATTGGTCCTAGTGTCAGTCTCATGATAAGGTAAAGGGGTCAATTAGAGGCATGAAGGGCCTAGAAGTAACCATTCCCTCAGACATTGTGTTCGAACAAGCTCCTGTGTAGAAGAATACAGAGGAAGGCACTAAAGAGTGATTAAGCCCGTGGTTTCGAGCCGTGTTCACATGTAAAGTGGTTTGAAGGAAGCGCTTGTGCATAATTCAAATTTTGTACCAGTTAAAGGAGTTGTGGAATATTTCGACAAGATCCTATTGCAAAACAAAAGAAAAGGGGATGAAAGTGACTTTTAAGGAAGCCATAACTTTCAGCTCAGATATCGAATTAGAGAAAGATTATAGTCATTGGAAAGATAATTTAGAGGATAATAACATGGAATTGTTATAATATGAAGAATGATAATACATGTTTTCATGAATTGAGAAGAAAAAGGACTTGTAGCATTGTTTGGATTTTTGTTTATATAATATGCATAATTCTAACAAAATGGTTGCTTGCACATTTTATAGAATTAGGGGGTGTAAACATATCAATTCAGAAGAATCCATATTCAAGAAATGGAAGAAGGAGAGGGAACTTAGAACCATGATAAAGAGGCCAAAGGTCAAAATATCAGTTTTGGTAATGCAAAGACATAATCCAATGGAGACAAGTGCAGAGGGGAGCAAGAAACATTGATAGAGACCGTGAGAAGCCTTAAAATAGAAGTGTAGAGTTACAAAGCAGACAATGAGAGATTGATAAGAGAACAAAATCAGATAAATTCTTAAGTGATGCAAAACTTAAATCCGTTGCAGAGGAAAACAAAGAATGGATCAAACTTAAAACAAGAGGAGGAGGGAAGATGTCATGAAAGTAGAGATGACCGCAGAAGAGATAGTTATTCAAGAAGTGATAGCATAACTCATAAACATCACTCACCTCTCTACTCAACAAGGAAATTTTATGCATATGAATATTTCATAAGTAGTCCATAGGTGTCTCTTGTTAGGCACCAAAGAAGAAGACATGAATTGGACAATTTGCAAGGAGAGTTGAGGAAGCTTAAGCCATCATCCTTTGATGGCGAAAGGGAAAGGGAAGGTGATGTTGAAGCATGGTTTCTTGGACTCAGGAGGTATTTTCAATTGCATAACTATTCATCAAACCTAGAAGCCAAAATTTCCACATACCATTTACATGGGAAAGCTGCTATGTTGTGGGATCAACTGAAGCAAGTTGAGCACATTAATGAGAGTAGGATCACTTGGAAGCAGTTCAAGAAATTTTTTCAGAAGGAGTACCTTTTAGAGCAATCTATGACAAGAAAATTTAGGATTTCTTTGAACTCAGGTTGGGAAGCATGACCATGGAAGAGTATGAAAAGAATTTCTTGGGGCTGCTAAAGTATGTGGGGTTTATAAAAGATGAGAAGGTGAAAATACAAAGGTTTTTGAGTGGACTACCATCCTTTAAAGATAAGATTCAATATGATGAACCCATGACTTAGAATGAGACCATTAGGAAGGCTAAGTACCTGTATGAGCAAGGAAAGGGCAAAGAGTCTTTGAATAAATCTTGGAAGGATAAGAAGAAGGAGAATTTTGACCAGAGAAAGAAAGGATTCAAACCTACTTTCAATAGAAATCGCCCAAATAAAAATCAGCCCGACCAGTATGCTAAGGATGAATCCAATATTGGGGATGAAAAAAGGGGAAAAGGGGAAGACCACCAATACAATGTTGGGGATGAAAAGAAGATTAGTTGTACAAGGATTTCCCTCACATAAAATACAAAGTGAATACCATGCACAACCTCCAAGAGGGTACAACAATAGAATACATGGGAAGCATTTATGTAGACTTAGATGATCGACAAGTAGAGTACCAATCCAATATGATCGAGGTGGAAGGTAAGATCATTAATAAGTCTGTTTCTATTTTAATTGATTCAGGAACAAGTCATTGTTACATTGATCCTAAAATAGTGGATAGATTACATTTGGAGAAAAGTAAGCTTGAAAAATTAAGTTTGGTTTAGCTAGCCACTGGAACCAAAAGGAGAATCCATGATATGGTCCGAGGTTGTTCCATAAGTCTTAATGGTGTGAATACTAATGTTGATATAAATATTATACCATTGGGGTATTATGATATTCTAATTGGAATGGATTGGTTGGACAAGCATCATGTTGTCGTAGATTGTCATAACAAGACATTTACATGTCTTGATGAAGAAGGAAAACATAGCACTATGAAAGGAGTTCCAAGACCCATCTCTATAAGGGAGATTATAGCCTTACAATTGAAGAGATGTTTTAGAAAAGGATGTCAATTGTATGCAACCCATGTAGAGGAGACAGAAAAGAAAAAGGGGCCAAGCCTTGAAGAATTTTTGGTACTACAAGAATTTGAAGATGTATTCCAAGAAATACCAGGGCTACCACAAAAGAGGGAGATATATTTATCTATTGATTTAGTGCCAGGAGTTGCCCCAGTATCAAAATCACCTTACATAATGAGTACACTAGAATTAAAAGAATTACAAATGCAGTTGGAAGAATTGTTGAAGAAAGGGTACATATGTCCAAGTGTTTCACCTTGATGAGCACCAATACTCTTTGTCAAAAATAATGATGGAACTTTGTGGTTGTGTATTGACTTTTGACGGCTGAATAAATCCATTGTAAATAATAAGTACCCTCTACCCATAATTGATGACCTCTTTGATCAACTAAGAGGGGAAAAAAATATGTACATATTTGCTAAAATAAATATGTACATGATCCTAACCATGTTATTGATTGGCATCTGATTCATGTAGAGATAGAGGGAGACTTTCAAGTCCAACCAATGTGAATATTGGACTTAAAAGTCAAAATGCTCTGGAATCGAGTTATAGAGCTGGTAAAAGTCTAGTGGACCTTCTACGATCCTAAAGATGCTACTCGGGAGCATGAAGATGACATGCTAGGAGATTACACGTAACTTTTTGAATAAATTTTGAAGTTTAGATTTATGTTTTGTATATGCACTAAGGACAATGCTAAAAAAGGGGGAAGGGGAATGTAATACCCTGGTTTGAGCCCCGTAATAAATAATGTATTTTGTTCATTTATGAAAGGCCATAGTTCCCAAACAATTAAAAGAGGCTAGTGTGCCTAGGAAATGTAATGTTTTGATCATTATTAATAATAAATATATCATTGGTTGCTAGACGAACAAGGACAAGAGTTATAGGGGGCTATGATTCCACAAGAGAGGGGGATTGAGGGGTTAAGTATTATTTTATATTTAATTTACCCATAATTGTTTTAATGGAGAGGAGTGGTTACATGAGCTTCTTTGGGAAGGCCATGTGGTTCTTGATTTGCAAGTAAATAAATAAAACCATCTTGTGGGTTGTTTGAGGGTTCTTTTTCTTCTTCACTCACTCACTCATTGTTCATTGTTCACACCTTTCATGTTGTTCTCTCTCCATTCATTCTTTCACCCACTCGTCATTCCTCATTCATGTTTTGGCTTGGGAAAGAAAAACAAATTGTTGGAGAGGAGTCATGTTTGCATTGGTTGTAATGACTACTCATGTATTGTAGCCATGAATTAATGTCTGCATGTTCGAGATGCATTGACATGTGTTAATTTTTTCCCACAACTGTGAATTATGAGAGTCCCAACATGGAGATTCTTGACCAAATGCATTGGAGCCCTGGAAGGAGGTGGACAACCTGAGGGACTACATGGCAGAGAAGGGGGTCCATTCTCTTGGGTTGTGCAGGATGGGTAGAAGAGAGTTGGTGTACTTTGAATTGTTGTGCGTGATGAGAATCATGTGAGAGATTGAGTTTTGACCGGTTTGGGAAGCTGAGTGACACTCTGGAACCATCCTTGTGGATTCATAGCCCTGGCTCGAGGGTGGCATTGTTATTGAGACTTGGAACAATAGTGTCTACGGTTGGGTGGAATGTCCTTGGTCTACAGCTAGTTGGTGATTCATTTCATTAAAGATAAGAGCTCTATGTCATGTGTTTCTCTGCTTATACATTTATTTCCACTATGTATTGATTAATATCTCTAAGATGTGCACTTTTGATGTGCTTGATTGCTGGGTATTTCTATGCATATAATGTTTAAACATTCTTTATAATATAGCATGAACCTTGATCTCTGCATGCAAATACTTCATGCCTCTTAATTAACTAAAAATATATTAGAATTTGAACTAAGTTTAGAAGCAAGTTTTGAGGTAGAATAATCCGACCCAAGGGTGGTTGGGTACATTACACCCATCTCCATCTATAAATACTCAGTTGTAATCTTGTGTGAGATAGAGGGAGAATAGGAATAATAGTATGGAATTATAAAGTGTGATAGTGTTGTTGTATATTTTGTTAACATACTTTGAAGATTTTTGCAATATACAAATATGCTTCTTTAGTTTCATTTCGGGATTACCAGTGAACAATAGTGTTGTAGCGCCATTTCTTTCTTGTTGTACCTATTTGAAGAAGGACCCACTTCAAGGAGGTACTTTATTTTTTATTATCATATATATAGATTTCTATTTTTAGTTACTTGGTCTATGTACTATGTTTTCTTTTGAATTTCAAAGTAATTTATGTTGTAAATGCATGTTGTAGATGGTAGCTACCATATTTCCTTATTTGCATTATTAAGTGTATATTTCAATAGAGAGATAGTTTTTGAAGTTGAATGAAATGATTTCTTACCTCATGTCTCACTTCCAGATCATTGTTGGGATTCTTTAAAACCCATAAAGAGAGAAACCATTAGTCAGACTAGGACAATCAAAGTAATTATTTTCTCTTTGGTTTTAATTTGAAAAGTTTGTTTTAAATAAGTAGGAATTTACATAACTCATCATAAACCAGTCAATCTATAGGTTCCTAATTCCATGCATATAGAATATGTGTCTCGTAAGTTATAAGTGAACTCCATATTTATAATTAAATGAAGCCCCAAGATAGTTGTCTTTCAAACAACATATTTTAGTGTTGTCAGATATCCTCTCCAATCCATTCCCAAAGTTCGTGAAATCATGCAGGTCGTCAGATCTAGGGTGGAGGAATGTGGACTGTCCATTTGATTGATGATATGTTGTAGGCCATGTGGCAGGGGTGCTGTGTGGGAACATGTGTCACCCATATTTAATACCTTTTGGAATCCAACCTGTTCTTTTTTTTAGTGACATGTGGCACACATGCCATGGGTCCACGTTACCATAGGTGACATCAACATGCCATGTCATATCCAGGAGTATGGACTCTAAGGGTGTCCAATGTCTCTACCAATGAATGTGTTGAAGACCGAAGTCACGAATTCACTCAGTCCATCGATCTAATATCCCTTCAGGGCCTTTCTCAACCGTTAGATGAAGCAGTGGAAGGATGGCGTAAGCACTTCGACAAATATCACTCCGAGGGAGTTCAATGACTCAGGAGTTGAAATGTCCCGGAGTCCCGGAGTGCTGAATTCCTAGAATTATTAAGGACCATCCATCCCAATGCTTAATTAATTCCTAGTCGTTGTATTAATCTAGTGGAAGGATAGGGTAAGTGCTTCGACGGGTAAAACTTCGGGGGAGTTGAACGAATTGAGAATTGTAATGTCTCGGAGTCCCGAAGCACCTAAGTCTTGAACAAATTAAGGACCGTCCATCCCAACACTTGATTAAGTCATGGACATTGATCCCGTTGAAGCCTCCATATGGGGTGGGACCGTCCAGTCAATGGTAGATTAAATTTTGATCGTCTGATCTGCTAGTGGAGCTAATAGAAGGGTTTCGACGAAGTTTACTCCAGGAGAAGTTGAAAGATTGAAAAGGGAGAATAGCCGAAGGCCGAAGTTCAGAGGACTTGGTCCTAGTGTTGGTCTCATGATAAGGTTAAGGGGTCAATTAGAAGCACGAAGGGCCTAGAATTAACCAAGCCCTTGGACATTGTGTTCGAACAAGCTCCTGTGTAGAATAATATAGAGGAAGGCACTAAAGAGTGATTAAGCTCATGGTTTCGAGCCGTGGTCACATGGAAAGTGGTTTGAAGGAAGCACTTGTGCATATTTCAAATTTTGTACCATTTAAAGGAGTTGTGGAATATTTCGACAAGATCCTATTGCAAAA
This sequence comes from Picea engelmannii, assembly GCA_009831015.1. Lineage (NCBI taxonomy): Eukaryota > Viridiplantae > Streptophyta > Pinopsida > Pinales > Pinaceae > Picea > Picea engelmannii. Next base: position 313,909 of record ML802556.1, on the reverse strand, counting down.
CAAAAGAAAAGGGGATGGAAGTGATTTTTCGGGAAGCCATAACTTTCAGCTCAGATATTGAATTAGGGAAATATTACAGTCATTGGAAAGATGATTAAGAGGAGAATAACATGAAATTGTTATAATATGGAGAATTATAATATATGTTTTCATGAATTGAGAAGAAAAAGGAATTGTAGCATTGTTTGGATTTTTTTTTTTATATAATATGCATAATTCTAACAAAATGGTTTCTTGCACATTTTGTAGAGTTAGGGGGTGTAAACATATCAATTCATAAGAATGCATATTCAAGAAATGGAAGAAGGAGAGGGAGCTTAAAACCATGATAAAGAGGCCAAAGGTCAAAATATCAGTGTTGGTAATGCAAAGACAAAATCCAATGAAGACAAGGGTAGAGGGGAGCAAGAAACATTGATAGAGACCGTGAGAAGCCTTAAAATAGAAGTGCAGAGTTACAAAGTAGACAATGAGAGACTGATAAGAGAACAAAGCAAATAAATTCTTAAGTGATGAAAAGCTTAAATGAGTTGTAGAGGAAAACAAAGAATGGATCAAATTTAAAACAAGAGGAAGAGGGAAGATGTCACGAAAGAAGAGATGATTGCATAAGAGCTAGTTATTCAAGAAGTGATAGCATAACTCATAGACATCACTCACCTCTCTACTCAACAAAGAAATTTTATGCATATGAATATTCCATAAGTAGTCCATAGGTGTCTCTTGTTAGGCACCAAAGAAGAAGACATGAATTGGACAATTTGCAAGGAGAGTTGAGGAAGCTTAAGCCATCATCCTTTGATGGTGAAAGAGAAAGGGAAGATGATGTTGAAGCATGGTTTCTTGGATTCACGAGGTATTTTCAATTGCATAACTACTCATCAAACCTAGAATCCAAAATTGCCACATACCATTTACATGGGAAAGATGCTATGTGGTGGGATCAGTTGAAGCAAGTTGAGCACATTAATGAGAGTAGGATCACTTGGAAGCAGTTCAAGAAATATTTTCAGAAGGAGTACCTTTCAGAGAAATCTTTGAAAATAAAATTTAGGATTTCTTTGAACTCAGGTTGGGAAGCATGACCATGGAAGAGTATGAAAATAAGTTCTTGGGGCTGCTAAATTATGTGGGGTTTATAAAATATGAGAAGGTTAAAATACAAAGGTTTTTGAATGTACTTCCATCCTTTTATAAAGATAAGATTCAATATGATGAACCCAAGACTTAGAATCAGACCATTAGGAAGGCTATGTACTTGTATGAGAAAGGAAAGGGCAGAGAGTCTTTGAAGAAATATCGGAAGGATAAGAAGAAGGAGAAGTTTGACCAGAGAAAGAAAGTATTCAAACCTCCTTTCAATAGAAATTGCCCAAATAAAAATCAACCTGACCAGTATGCTAAGGATGAATCCAATGTTGGGGATGAAAAAAGGGAAAAAGGGGAAGACCACGAATCCAATGTTGGGGATGCAAAGAAGATCACTTGTAAAAGGATTGCCCTCACTTAAAAGACAAAGTGAATACCATGCACAACATCCAAGAGGCTACAACAGTAGAAGACATGGGAATAAGTTATGCAGCCTCAGATGATCGACAAGTAGAGTACCAATCCAATATGATCAAGGTGGAAGGTAAGATTAATCAGTCTGTTGCTATTTTAATTGATTCAGGAACAAGTCATTGTTACATTGATCCTAAAATAGTGGATAGATTACATTTGGAGAAAAGTAAGTTTGAAAAATCAAGTTTGGTTCAGCTAGCCACTGGAACCAAAAGGAGAATCCATGATATGGTCTGAGGTTGTTCCATAAGTCTTAATGGTGTGAATACTAATGCTGATCTAAATATTATACCATTGGGGTATTATGATATTCTAATTGGATTGGATTGGTTGGACAAGCATCATTTTGTCATAGATTGTCATAACAAGACATTTACATGTCTTGATGAAGAAGGAAAACATAGCACAGTGAAGGGAGTTCCAAGACCCATCTCTGTAAGGGAGATTTCAACCTTACAATTGAAGAGATGTTTCAGAAAAGGATGCCAATTGTATGCAACCCATGTAGAGGAGATAGAAAATACAAAGGGGCCAAGCCTTGAAGAATTTTCGATACTACAAGAATTTGAAGATGTATTCCAAGAAATACCAGGGTTGCCACAAAAGAGGGAGATATATTTATATATTGATTTAGTGCCAGGAGTTACCCCAGTATCAAAAACACCTTACAGAATGAGTACACTAGAATTAAAATAATTACAAATGCAATTGGAATAATTGTTGAAGAAAGGGTACATATGTCCAAGTGTTTAACCTTGGGGAGCACCAGTACTCTTTGTAAAAAATAAGGATGGAACTTTGAGGCTGTGTATTGACTTTCGATAGTTGAATAAATCCATTGTAAATAATAAGTACCCTCTACCCATAATTGATGACCTCTTTGATCAACTAAGAGGGGAAACAATATTTTCAAAGATAGACTTGAGATCAGGGTACCATCATGTAAGAATCAAAGAAGAAGACATCAATAAGACAACCTTTAGAACTAGGTATGGGCATTATGCATTTGTAGTGGTGCCATTTGGATTGTCCAATGCAACAACTGTTTCTATGTGCTTAATGAATGGCATATTTAGAAATTATTTGGATAAGTTTGTCATAGTATTCCTGGATGACATACTTTTCTATTATAAGTCAGAGGAATAGCATGAACATAACCTAAGATCGGTATTGAAAGTGTTGAGGGAACATCAGTTGTATGCCAAGCTTAGTAAGTGTTATTTTTACCAAGAACAGATCCATTACTTGGGAAACATTATTTCAGAACGAGGTATAGCAGTGGATCTATAGAATATTGAATCCATTAGAGGATGGCCAACACCCAGGAATGTTTCAGAAGTTAGATACCTTATGGGATTATCTAGTTACTACATAATATTTATAGCAGGGTTCTGTAAGATTACTCATCCCATCACTTCTTTGCAAAAGAAGGGAACTAAATTTGAATGGAAATTTGAGTGTGAAGAGAACTTTAATTTGTTGAAAGAATTACTTACTACTGCACTTGTTTTAAATATTGTTGACACAAATGAAATTTTTGTGGTATGTACATATGCATGCAAGGAAGGACTTGGTGGAGTCCTCTCTCAAAAGCGACATGTCATTGTTTATGAGTCCATAAAGATTAAAGAATACGAGAGAAAATATGCCACACATTACTTGGAACTTGTTGCCATTGTTCACGCTTTGAAGATATGGAGGAATTATCTCACGGGGAAGAGATTTGAATTAAGAACAAACCATAGTGGTATGAAATATATTTTTGAACAACCAACTTTAAATGCCAGGAAAACGAGATGGCTAGAATTTTTAAGTGAATACGATTTTGACATCAAGCATAGAAAAGGAAAAGAAAATAAAGTTGTTGATGCACTTAGTAGAAGAGTACATCTCATGCATGATACAATTGTTAGTATGCATCAGTCATTTTTAAAGAGAAGAATTTTAGATGTTTTTGTTACAGATCAACATTACCTATAGGTAAAGGAAATCTTACAGCAAGAAAATGTACAACAAAAAATCAAAGAATATGAGATGAAGGAAGATGGATTACTTATGCATAAAAAAATAATTTATATTCCTAGTTCTAGAGAACTTAGGAATTTGGTATTAAAAGAAATGCATAATGTTCCATATGCTGAACATCTCGGTTACCAGAAAACAATTGTAAGAGTAAGAAGCCAATTCTTTTGGACAGGAATGAAAAAAGATGTTGTTGATTATATTGCCAGATGTATGGAATGCCAGAGAGTGAAGGTTGAGCGTAGGCACCTAGCGGGTTTGTTACAACCATTACCAATTCCAGAGAATAAATGGGAAGTGGTAACCATTGATTTTATAACTAAATTTCCCAAGAAAACAAGACAACATGATTCAATCATGGTAGTAGTTGATAAATTGAAAAAGGTTGCTCATTTTGTTTCTGTAAAAATGACTCATACATCAACTAATATTGCAAAAATTTACATGAGGGAGATTGCTAGGTTGCATGGGATACCCAAGGAAATTGTTTTTTTTTTTGATAGAAACGGTTATAGATTATATTAAAGGGGTGGACTAGCCACAAATCCGATTACAAAATGGCCTCGAATTTCTTCGGGCCTGTCTTTCTGAACCATTCTACTTCTATAGCTATAGACTTGTGAATTGAACTAGTTCTTGTACGTCTTCTAGTAGAACTGGATTAAATTTAATTGCCGAAACTCCAGTCACTGTTTCAGCATAAGTCTCCGCACTGTTTCAACATCTGTCTCAACACTGTTTCAACATTTGTTACAGCGGTGTTTCAGCATAAGCTCCAGCGTTGTTTCAGCATATGTTCCAGCACTGTGTTTCATCATATGTTACAACACTGTTTCAGCATATGCTCCAGCACTGTTTCAACATATGTTCCAGCATTGTGTTTCAACATATGTTCCAGCACTGTGTTTCAGCATATGGTACAACATTGTGTTTCAGCTTACAGCACTGTGTTTCATCAGATGTTCCGGCCCTGTTTCAGCATATGTTCCAGCACTGTGTTTCGGCATATGTTACAGCATTGTTTCAGCATATGTTCCAACACTGTTTCAACATATGTTCCAGCACTGTTTCAGCATATGTTCCAGCATTGGATTTGGTCTTGTCCCTTTCTTTACAATTTGCATGCTTCCATTTAGGTTGGGGCTGGTCAAGGTAGATCCACCATGGTTAGCTGGCCGTTTGACACATGCGTCCTTGTTCCAGCTTTGCGCCTCTATTTGCCTCCTCATCCGCTTCTCTATTCAGCTCCCTCAGGACGTGGAACACTTGATATGAGTCAAACCTTTGAAGGAGGAGGCGTATCCTAGCCAACAAATTATTGAGCTGTGCATTTTGAGTTTTCGTGGAGCGGGCTATGGCTCGGATTAACATTCGGGAATTTCCTATGATAATCAGTTTTCGAATTCCATTGCTTCTGGCTTGGCACAAGCCCTTCCATAATGCCATTGCTTCTGCATGGTTGTTGGTGGCGATGCCTAGGCCTATGGCATATCGTACCATGACTTATGCGTTTGGATTTACAATTAATCCTCCTCCTCCTGCTTGGCCTGGATTGCCCTTTGAGGCTCCATCAAAAGACATAGTGCAGTCTATCCTTTCCTTTTTCCATTTGTCATATTCGTTCTTCCCTGCCCTTATTTCCCAAATTTCCTGAGTTGTAGTATTGACTGTGTTCCATGTTTGCAAATGAATTTGGAATTGGCCCAACCAAATTTCTTCTTCTTCTTCCAGCTCCCTTCTGTATTGAGGATGTCGATGGGTGTTAGCCCATTCGCCAAAGAGGGCTTTGATCTTTGCAGTCACCAGTGAGGCACTCCTTTGCTTGTCCCTGAAAATCCTGTCGTTTCTTTCCATCCAAAGCCCCCAAAGGATAAACCTTGGGAGTGCTCTCCAGAGACCCGAGGCATAGCTTTGCTTCTTCAATTGGAAAGGGTAAAGGGCTGTCCAGTTTTGGAGAAGGGAATTAATGGCTTGGGTAAGAATTGGGTTCTTTTTCAACCCAACTGCCAGATTCCAGACTTCTTTTGAATAGCTACAATTAAGAAGAAGGTGATCTAAGGTTTCCTCAGCTTGTTGACATAGGGGGCATCTGAAAGGACCCTCCCAATCTTTCTTTTGAAGGTTCTCCCCTTTTTGGATACTATTATGACTTAAAGTCCAGAGGAACAGGTCTATTTTGGGAATGGTTTTGGTGTTCCCGATGAATTTCCATATGGCTGGGTTGGGAGGAACATGAGGGATGTTTCGGAAGGTGCTGTATCCCATCGAGGTGGAGTAGGGCTTCTCATTCTTCCCCCAACCTCTCTCATATTTACCTCTTTTTTTAATGGGGGATTTCCCCTGCAAACTGAGCTTTAGAGCACCCCAATCATTTTCTAAGTCCTGGGGCAGATTGCCCACTTCCCAACCTTGCCACGGCTTGCCTCTTTCGTTCCCCCACTTAGAAATGTCATGGAGCATCTTTAGATTTTGCCCATCAATCCAACCTTTTAGCCTTTGCAGATCCTGGTTTCGTTCCAGAGGTGGGTCCCCTAGAATGAAATCTTGCCAGATTTTAATTTTTTTCCTGTTTCTTGGCACCCAAGTGAGGTGAGGAGTGAAAATTTCCATGGCTTTTTTGCACAGATCATAGGTTGGGGACCCCTTAGTCTCTCTACATGGGTTCTCTATGCACATGTTCCTTGAGCCTCTGAAATATTTCTTCCATAGTGCTTCCTTGCTCCAAGCGATGTTCCCACTGACAATGTGCCATAACAGCTTCGCCCCTAGAGCTAGGTTCTGTACTTGGGTGTTTTTAAAATTGAGGCCTCCTTCCAAGAGAGGTTTGGAGATTTTGTCCCAGTTTATAAGGTGAAGTCTCCTGCCTGTTTGCTTCCCCCCTTCCCACAGGAAGCTTCTCTGCATTACCTCTATTTTTTGAATTATAGAGCTTGGAGCTAGCAATAAAGAGTTTTGGTAGATGGGTACACTGGCCAGGACGGATTTGATAAGGACTATCCTCCCTGCTAGAGTTAGCCAGTTTGCCCCCCAGGAGGAAATTCTCTTTTTTAGTTTGTCAAGTAAATGGTTCCATTGTGAGGCCCTTGGAGCAGCTTTGGAAATAGGGATTCCCAGGTAGGTGAAGGTCTCCCATTTGGTATGCCCTTCCATCCCCAAAACTCTGGAAATTCCCAGCATCTCTATGGGTGTAATGTTCCAACCATAAATTTTACTTTTTGATTGGCTTATCTCACTTCCTGACATTGCAACATATGCGTCTAGCTCCTCTTTGAATCTTTTTGCAACTAAAAGACTTGCCCCACCTAGAAGCAGGGTATCGTCCGCAAATTGCGCATGGTTGATTTTCTTTACACCTTGCGCTATTTTCAGTCCTTGGAGGTTGCTTTGGATTCTGGAAGTTTCCAGCTGGTAGCTCAGAACTGAGGCTTGAATTGCATATAGCATGGGAGAGAGAGGGCATCCATGCCTCAAGCCCCTAGACACTTTGAAAAAATTGGTTACTCTTCCATTTACCATGGGGGCTATCCATGGCGATCCTATGCAAGCTCTTATCCAGTTCACGAAGGATTGGCCAAATCTGAACTTCTTCATTACCTCAAAAAGGAAATTATGATTAACTCTATCAAAAGCATTTGCAAGGTCTAGTTTGATAATCATTCCTTTATCTTTCCTGCGTAGGCTTGAGTGAAGAGCTTCTTGCACCAGAATTATGTTGTCTGCTATTTGTCAACCTTTGATGAAGCCTCCCTGGTTCTCTGGAACTATTAGAGGGAGAACGTTTTTCAATCTGTTTGTGATGACCTTCGTAAGAATTTTGTAACTTGTGTTACAAGGGGAGATCGGCCTGAATCGGCTAAAGCTCAGCGCTCCTTTCTCTTTAGGGATGAGTGCCAGGAAGGCTGAATTTGTACTTCCTCCTAGCTTACTGCTCACTTGAGATTTTCTTATCATTTTGGTTAGGTCCGATTTGATTATTTCCCAACAGTGCTGAAAGAATCTTGCAGTAAATCCATCCGGTCCAGGTGCATTTGGTCCACCGCATCTTTTATTTCTTGTTGTGTGACTTCCTCCATGAGCTTGAGATTGATATCTTCTTTTATTAGGTTTGGGACAGTAGAAAGGGGGTACATTTGAGGGTCGATGCTTGACCTTTGCGTTTCTGAGTAGAGAGTTTTGAATGTTTCAAAAGTTGTCTGCTTGATGCCCTCTAGCTCAGAGATTGTGACGTTTTGGACTTGAATTTCTGTTACAACCTTATATTGTTTTCTTGCTTCCGCTTGCTTGTGGAAATAGCTTGTATTTTTGTCTCCTTCCTTCAATCACAAACTCCGGGACTTCTGCCTCCAGTATCCTTCTTCCTCTCTGTAGGCTTTGTGCCATTGCCTTTGAAGCTGTTCCTCTTTAAGCAAGTCTTGCTGAGTAATCTCCTTTTTTTCCAAAACGAACTGATGACTTTCCAGACGCCTTTGGGCTTCTTGCCGTAGGGCGATTGGATTAGATTGATTCTTTGCCCATTCTTTTAGCGCAGCCTTAAGTCTTCTCAATTTTTCTTCCCAAACGTAAAACGCAGAGCCATTGACCTTGCTTGTCTAGACGCTGGAGACTTTGTGGAGAAAGTCTTTATCCTGTATCCATGAGGGATTGAATCTGAAGGCGATGGGCCCCTGGCCTTGGTCCTTCCTTAGCTCTAGGCTGATTGGTTTTTGGTCAGAGGTTCTATGGGGGAGAATTTCTGAGGTGGTTGTGAGCCCAAGGGACAAGAACGAGCTTTGGACAAGGAATCTGTCCAAACGGGCAGCTATATGCCCCAGGCCTACCCTTCTGTTAGTTCAGGTGTAATGTCCCCTGGTCGGCTTAATATCCATTAAATCCCATGCTGAGATTAGGTCCTCCATCCATTATCTAGCTTGGTCCCTTACAATAGATCCTCCCCATTTTTCCTCTTGGGCCAAAGTTACATTTAGGTCCCCTCCTAGTATGATATTTTCTAGCTCATTGTCGGCTAAGTAATTTAGGAGGGTTTTCCAACAATTCTTTTTTTCGTCTATATGCTGTGGGGCGTAGATATTAAAGATACTTACCATTTTCCCTAAATACCGATGGAGTAGTTGAGAGAAGATCCAGTGCATGCAAAGGTCTGAGCGGATCAGATCTATTTTGGAGGCATTCCAAAGGGTGCAGAATCCTCCTGACGCGCCTCTGGAATTTTCAGCTAAACCCTGGCTGCTTTTTCATACGTTTTTTGAAACTTTCATAGAGTCCTGTTGACTCATCTTGGTTTATTGGATAAGTAGGATGTCTGTTTTTGTTGCTCTGAGAATGTCCCTGAGAGCTTCTTCCTTCTTTTTTCTACCTAGGCCCCTACATTTCCAGGAAGTTAACTTCATTGCTTACTTTGTGGGGGGGAGTGGCCTCCTTGGGAGGCCTTGGCTAGCTTCCTGGTTTGCCTTACTACGATCATTTGCTTGATGGTTGGTTGTGCTCCTTTGAGAACGTCTTTGTAGGTTTCCTGGTCTCGTTCCGCTTTTTTGGATTTCCTACCTCTCCTCGGCTTCTTTGGGGTATCCCAGGCTTCACTCGCTCCTTTTGTTTCATTTCCTGATGAGATCTCCCCCTCCTCGATGCCCTGCCTTTGGGGGGAGTTATTTTGCGCCCCTTCTTCTTTTGTTGGTTGGTTTCCCTTGTCTTCGGGATTCTGGTCTCCCTTTTCTCCCTCTTGGACTTCTTTTCTTGGAGCTGGTTCCCCTTCCTCCACTTCTTTATCCAGGATACTGAAGCTGTTCTTTGTTTCCTTGGTCCATGAAGATTTGGCATTCGGTGGGACTATCTGTTCGTTTCTTTGGCCCCTCGCTTTGGATCTCCCCTTCCGGGCCTGTTGCCAGCCCTCTTCCCCTTCTTTCTTTGTGGGGGGGTTCTTTGGGCAGTTCCTTTGGAAGTGACCATATTCGCGGCAACCTCTTCACTTGAAAGGGAGTTGTTCGTAATCCAGCTTTTGGTAGTGGTGCCAGTCACCGACTTTTAGTTTTATTGCCTCGGGTAGACCTACCTCCAGATCAACCTCCACACAGATCCGTGCACAAGAGTACTAGTCTCTTGGTTCTACTCGGTCAATGTAGCGACCAAGGCCATTCCCTATTGCTTGTAGCGAGGTGGATTTCCAGGAGTGGATCGGCAGGTTAGGGAGTCTTACCCAGACAGGAACATCCTTGGGGACTTCTGAAGCAGGGTCAAAACTTGGGGTCCATCTGTTTAAGTAAAGTCCTTGGGTGCCCATGAAGTACGGGCCATTTCTGAAAATCAAATCTCTATCCTCCTGAGAGATAAATTCGAAAATGAAGTATCCTCTCCCGACCGCATAGAAAGTAACACTATTTGTGATCAGCGGCCTCCAGTTTCGTTGTATCCAGTTGTCTGTGGATCTGGTTGAGGGCCAGAGTCCCATGAATTGGCCAACAAGTCCGCGTTCAGAGAGGGATAGGGCTACTTTCATTGGGAGTTCAGGCGGCAGGTCGATCTCTGGTATGGCATCCAGTTTATTAACAAAGCTCGAGGTTACTGAGGGGGACGACTTCTTACTGCAGGTTGCAACTAGCCGCCGAAAGGAGGTGGAGGGGGTAGGAGGGGGTGGCGGCTCCCCTCCTTGAGCTGCCATGGTGGTGCACAAAGGAACCCTAGGCGTTACCAGGGCGCGTGGTCAGAGGGCGCGATATTCGACCTTTTTGATCATCATAAAATTAGAATTAGATATCCTTGGTTACCTCAGACACATATAGATATTAAATATTCCCCAAGGAAATTGTTTCAGACAAAGATACAAAGTTTACTTTAAATTTCTGGAGGGGATTGTTTAAAGGATTTGGTACAAATATTAACTTTATCACAACATACCATCCACAGTCAGATGGGAAGACAGAGAGAGTCAACTAAGTAATTGAAGACATGTTGAGAATGTATGTGATGGATAAGCCATCTAAGTGGGAAGTTACTTGCACTTGGTTGAGTTTGCCTATAATAATGGGTATCAAGATTCATTGAAAATGAGCCCATTTGAAGATTTGTATGGTAGGAAATGAAATATTCTAGTGAGTTGGGACAACCCAACAAACATAGTGGTACGTGGGCCAGAATTGCTCAAGGATATGGAAGACTAGATGGTTAGAATTAAGAAAAATTTAAAGGCAGCTCAAGATAGACATAAAATTTATGCAGATAAGAACATGACAACTAGAGAATTTAAAGTGGGGGAGCATGTGCTTTTAAAAGTCAAGCCTAATAAGATCTCTTTGAAGTTGGGTAGTTGTACAAAGCTAGCAACCATATTTTGTGGTCCATTTGAGATATTGGACATAATAGGTCCAATTGCATACATGCTTGCATTGCATGCTTCCATGAAGGTGCATAACGTATTTCATGTCTCTTTACTAAAAACAATGTGTACATGATCCTAACCATGTTATTGATTGGCATCGGATTCAGGTAGAGATAGAGCGAGACTTTCAAGTCCAACCAATGTGAATATTAGACTTAAAAGTCAAAATGCTCTGGAATCGAGTTATAGAGCTAGTAAAAGTTCAGTGGACCTTATACGATCCTAAAGATGCTACTTGGGAGCATGAAGATGCCATGCAGGAAGATTACCCGTAACTTTTTGAATAAATTTTGAAGTTTTGATTTATGTTTTGTATATGCCCTAAGGACAGTGCTAAAATAAGGGGAAGGGGAATGTGATACCCTGGTTTTGAGCCCCGTATTAAATAATGTATTTTGTTCATTTATGAAAGGCTAGAGTTCCCAAACAATTAAAAGAGGCTAGTGTGCCTAGGAAATGTAATGTTTTGATCATTATTAATAATAATTACATCATTGGTTGTGAGACGAATAAGGACAAGAGTTATAGGGGGCTATGATTCCACAAGAGAGGGGGATTGAGGGGTTAAGCATTATTTTATATTTAATTTACCCATAATTGTTTTAATGGAGAGGAGTGGTTACATGAGATTCTTTGGGAAGGTCATATGGTTCTTGATTTCCAAGTAAATATATAAACCCATATTGTGGGTTGTTTGGGGGTTCTTATTCTTATTCACTCACTCACTCATTGTTCATTGTTCATTGTTCACACCTTTCATGTTGTTCTCTCTCCATTCATTCTTTCACCCACTTGACATTCCTCATTCATGTTTTGGCTTAGGAAAGAAAAACAAATTGTTGGAGAGGAGTCATGGTTGTGTTGGTTGTAATGACTACTTGTGTATTCCAGCCATGAATTAATGTCTACATGTTTGAGATGCATTGGAATGTGTTAAGTTTTTCCCATAGTTGTGAATCCTGAGAGTCCCAGAATGGAGATTCTTGACCAGATGCATTGGAGCCCTGGAAGGAGGTGGACAACCTGAGGAACTACATGGCAGAGAAGGGGGTCCATTCCCTTGGGTTGTGCAGGCTGGGTAGAAGACAGTTGGTGTACTTTGGATTGTTGTGTGTGATGAGAATCTTGTGAGACCTTGAGTTTTGACTGGTTTGGGAAGCTGAGTGACACTCTGGAACCGTCCTTGTGGATTCATAGCCCTAGCTCGGGGGTGGCATTGTTGTTGAGACTTGGAACAATAGTGTCTACAGTTGGGTGGAATGTCCTTGGTCTACAACCAATTAATGATTCATTTCATTAAAGATAAGAGCTCTATGTCATGTGTTTCTCTGCTTATACATTTATTTCCACTATGTATTGATTAATATCTCCGAGATGTGCACTTTTGATGTGATTGATTGCTAGGTATTTCTATGCATGTCATGTTTAAACATTCTTTATACTATAACATGAAGCTTGATCTTTGCATGTGAATACTTCATGCCTCTTAATTAACTAAAAAATTATTAGAATCTGAATTAAGTTTAGAAGCGAGTTTTGAGGTAGCATAACTCGACCTAGGGGTGGTTGGGCACGTTACACCCATATCCATCTATAAATACTCAGTTGTAATCTTGTGTGAGATAGTTGGAGAATAAAAATAATAGTCTGGAATTAGAAAGTGTGATAGTGTTGTTGTATATTTTGTTAACATACTTTGAAGTTTTTTGCAATATACAAATATGCTTCTTTAGTTTCATTTCGGGATTACCAGTGAACAATAGTGTTGTAGCACCATTTCTTTCTTGTTGTACCTATTTGAAGAAGGCCCCACTTCAAGGAGGTACTTTATTTTTTATTATCATATATATAGATTTCTATTTTTAGTTACTTGGTCTATGTACTATGTTTTCTTTTCAATTTCAAAGTAATTTATGTTGTAGATGGTAGCTACCATATTTCCTTATTTTCATTATTAAGTGTATATTTCAATAGAGAGATAGTTTTTGAAGTTGAATGAAATGATTGCTTACCTCATGTGTCACTTCCAGAGCATTGTTGGGATTCTTTAAAACCCATAAAGAGAGAAACCACTAGTCAGACTAGGACAATCAAAGTAATTATTTTCTGCAAGATACCAGATATATAAAATATGCAGAACAGAAACGAAATGCTAGAAATGACAGAATAACAGTAAAATATCCAGCATAATCTTCACAATACACAGAAATGATATACGAAATAGCAACAGAAATAGCACTTTGAAT
>ML802556.1:241957-290169 GCA_009831015.1 Picea engelmannii | reverse complement strand
AACCCTACATCAACCTCAATCATTCTAGCTCCTTCTCATGAGGATTATGAGGAATGAACCTTTATAGGTGACATATGACAACCAACCCAAAAGATAGGATAACAAAGAGGGGAGGGATGGAGTGTTATATGTATGGACTAGGATATGGACACATTGCCACTATTAAGCCCCCCTAGTAGTACAACTTGACCCAAGAGTGACAACACTTGAATAGGAGAAAATGATGACCACCAAGGTGAAACAAGGAAAAAATTATAAATTCAAAGCATCACTATTCATAATCCATTTCAACCCATGATCACCATTTTCATGCCCAAAACATTGACATTATCACTCGATATGAAGTGTTAGAAAAATGTACCTTAGTGTGTAGTGCACCATGTCATATGATGCGAGTGAGATAAGCATGTAATGGAAGACATATGTGGGCAACTATATTTGGAGAGTCTGAAATGTCATCTTCAAAACTATTGTTTAGAATGTGGATCATGGAGAAAAAATCTCCTTTAGTTACCCCTAGAAGTGAGGGGGACACACCTACATTCGAAGAAGTTACCTCGTACTTTGGGGTTTCCTTTTTCTTGGCTAAGTTGTAACATCCCTCAGCCCAACTAAGGAACAATACGGTGCATAATGCTCTTAAAATTAAATTTTTTGCAGCTAATTCAATTTCCTATAGCTTCCAACTACGATTTACATACATATTTAACTACTGTCTATTACCATAAATTAGATGCATCTACAACATGCTAAATTAGACATGAAATGAAATTAATAAACCAACAAAGTGGCCTATAAATTCTTCTCAAATACACAGAATTCATGCACAAAAATTTAACTCATAAATACAAGATAGAAAACAGATAAAACACTTATCTTTCAAATTAGTTGTGCAACCAACTACTTGGTACGGACATTCCACCCAACCATAGACCTGTTGTTTCAAATATGTTAGGTAGCTAGAGAGGTAGTGGGGGGGGGGCTAGAGGGCCCATAGTGATAATAGTGGAGGCCATTCAATGTAAGGTGGACTAGGTCCACTATAGTATTAAATAAGGCCCATTATGGTAGTTAGATATAATAAATGTAAGAGGGATTTCTAGAAGGTTATACTTCTAGAAGGTTCTTCCTCTAGAATGTTATTAGGTGGTTAGTAGCACTATATAAAGGGGTTCAATCAATGTAATCGGACATGAAGAGAATTATTGTATTTGGAGCAATAACTCAATAGGAGGATGCCCCCTCGAAGAGGCAAGTGAACATGAGAGGATTCTTTCCATAATAGGATCCATTGTATGGTGTTACCCTACCTAAAGGGTTTTGATATAATAAAGTGTGGTTATTCTATATTTTTCTTGTATATCTACTGTGGTGATTTTGTATTTAGTCTTTGGTACTTAACAAGTGGTATCATAACACTTTCCTTGGCAATAAGTGTGGGCAAATATTTTTTATTTTTGCAGATTTGTTTTTTGGACAAGAAAAAGAGGGTCGCGACATTCCAGACTATTTTTGTATATTTTTGTGCAAAATTTGCATAAACAGGTTGTATATCTGAGTTCCTCTAAGAAAAAAGCCCAAGTTAAAAAATAAAATCGTCTGAAATGGAGTCTGAAAAGTCAAGTTATTTGCATTTTAAAATTTGAAAAATTTCAGGGTTTTTTCTACAGACGACGGTGCGATTTTTTATTTATTTATGTAGCACATAGAGGACGAAAGTGATAAAAAAAATTACATATCCGAGTTTCTCTTTTAAAAATAGTTGATTTAAAAAAAATATCATCTCAATCAAAGCTCTAGAAGTGAATATATCGTTGATTTTAAATCAATGATTTTTGGGGTTTTTCGTGACGATGGCGAGACTACAGAGTTCATAACTTTTCACAGTGTGCTCAGATTGCTACCAGATCAGTTCCATTGGATAGATAATTTTGATATATTTATTTTGGTACATTATATGTGGTGTTTTCAATGGATATTATATTTCTCATGGAACTTCCACATAAGTTTGCATCCCTCGAGGGCATTCTACAGAAGATTGAATCCATTGAGCAACATCTTCATGAGGGGAAACAAATTATTAGTGCTAATTTTCAAAATGTTCAAAGGTCTTTGGCTATAATACGTGAGATATATCTTATGATGGACATCAGGGATGCATATAATCAATAAGTCTATGCTTGGTATGATTTTGAGGTTGATTGTGATGATTGGTATATGGATAGTTGTCATTTCCGGGATGACAACCACTTTCATATTTTATTTGATGAATCTTTTTCACCTTATGTAGAGCACATTATGGAGAGAAGTCCAGAGCCTTCTATGAATACTATTTTTCAGTATTGTCTAATACTAGTATGTTATTTAGATGATTTTTTGGATATGGAGGGATCTCCATATTTGGATCCCCGTGATCAATGTAGATATTTGGAGCATCATTTTTAGTTGGTTCTTGAGTTCAGATATTTTTTGTGTGGATTTCACATGAGCACTTGGACATGGGACCCCGGTTTACAATGGAAGTTGGAATACTTCAATATGATGGTTTTATTTCTCCATGGGACCATGATTCTCTAGTCTATTTCAACACTATGATCTACACTTAACCATGGGAACTTGGTATATGGTTGTACATCAAGCGTTGAGGACAACRCTTTCATAAGRGGGATGGAATGTTAGGTAGATGGAGAGGTAGTGGGGRGKCGRGAAAGGGCYCATAGTGATAATAGTGGAGRCCATTCAATGTAAGGTGGACTAGGTCCACTATAGTATTAAATAAGGCCCACTATGGTAGTTAGATATAATAAATGTAAGAGGACTTACTAGAAGGTTATACTTGTAGAAGGTTCCTCCTCTAGAATGTTCTTAGGTGGTTAGTAGAATTATATAAATGGGTTCAATCAATGTAATGGGACATGAAGAAAATTATTGTTTTTGGACTGGTAGCTCAATAGGAGGATGCCCCCTCTAAGAGGCAAGTAAACATGAGAGGATCCCTTCCATAATAGGATCCATTGTATGGTGTTGCCCTACCCCAACGGTTTTGATATAATAAAGTGCGGTTCTTCTATATTGTTCGTGTATATCTACTGTGGTGATTTTGTATTCAGTATTTGGTACTTAACAAGCTCAAAATAAATTCACCCCCAATATGAGACTAGTAATCTACAAAAGAGGGTGGTCTCTCATTGTTCATTCATAGCTCAGAAATCGCACAACCCACTGATATTCTCGTACAACTATCCTGATTTTCCACCAACTCTCTTCCTCTTGACCTACCCAACCCAAGGAATGTACCCCTTCACTAATCTCATTCCCTTAGGCATAACATTTGTTTATCATGGTCTCTCTGGCATAGGTAACCATGAATCTCTCAACTGGAAAATCAAGGGAACTTGTTGCTAGGAAAAAATACAAGCAACAACAGCAAACACTTGTTGTTATAGTGCAACTCACACAAAAGTTCACTCTTCAGGCCTGAAAACCTGTCTCTTCAATATTCAACTCCAAAACACTCAAAAAATGCTCCAACATGCTCTAGAATTTGCCCTCCATGGATTTTCCAGCTCCAAGGTCTCTTTCATTCTCTCCCCTTGTTGTTCATGCACTAAAATTGATTGTCTAAAAACTATTATAGCTACCCATATGAATTTCATCTCCTTTGGATTTCTTGCTTGACTCACACACTTCCCCAAGATGATTGTACTCAGCCCTCAATGTGCCCAATAACTATGGGATGTGACCACTCACGCCCACCCTCTTACACATATTTAATGATTGGATTTGGGAACACTCCATCAGAAATTAGAAGGTTCATATACCAATAGAAATTTCAAGAATATGGGTTGAATTAATATACATTGGTAAATTCCCCTTAGACCCCTCTAAGACATTCTCCTAGACATTCTCTTCTCTTTTGGATTAATTCAGCCCCCATATATGTATGTGTCCCCTTAGCAACTGGCATCACATTTTATCTCAAAAATACAATTCACGCATTACATTGCTTGGTCGTAGCCACATATTATATCTACATTAAGCATTAATTAAACTTGGGATTATAGTGGGGATGTTACATTCCCCCTCCCCTACAATTGTGCATCGTCCTTGGTGCACACTATGTCGATATACATATATGCAAATTTACATCACAATACTTAGAAAATAAAAGTTATGCACTTTCACAACTCCAACAACGACTCCAACCATAATATTTTGATCCTCTACACTCGTTGACCCAAGGAATGCACCATTCATTTATCGGGGATAATCCAAGGAATGTTCCATTCATTTATTAGGATTAACCCAAGGAATGAGCCATTATTTTATTAGGGTCTCCAACACAGTTGGATAGGACTCTAAGATGTGGTTTTGGAACTCTATATGCTCAAAATGGAGTCTTGCATTATGTTTTCTTCAAAATTGTAAAAACATTGTGGGTATTCTTCACACATGTTTTCTTCATGCTCCCATGTAGCATCTTCAGGACTGTAGTAGGTCCATTGAACCTTACCATCCCTATGGATTTGTTCCTGTGCACTTTGACTTTCCGGTCCAAGATGTGTACTGGTTCCACTTGGAAATCCCCTTCATGCTCCACCTAGATCACATTCCAATCAATTATGTGGTTAGGGTCAGGCACATATTTCTTTAATAATGACACATGAATTCAATTGGCCCTATATTTTCTAAGATTTCAAAATATCCTCAATATCTTCTTTCCAACTTTGGGAAAATCCATAATCTTAGCGAACTGCTCTTTGCTTTCACTTTTAAGAACACATGTTCGCCCACTTTGAAATATCTAAACACTCTATTCTTGTCTACATAACATTTCTGCCTATCCTAGACAACTTTTAAATTCTTCTTGATATTTTCCATTTGCTCTTCCATTTCCTTTAACAAATATTTCCCAAAAACTACTTTGTCTATTGTATTATCCCAACTTACTAGAGTATTACACTTCTTGCCATGCAATGCTTCAAACAGACTCATTTTTAATGAGGCCCGATACCCATTGTTGTATGAAAATTCCACTAAGTGGATATAATCCTCCCACTTTGATGGTTGATCAATCACATACATTATAAGCATGTCCTCAATTATTCTGTTAGTCCTCTATGTTTTCTAATCTGACTTTGGGTGATACATTGTACTGAGATTTAAATTTGTCCTGAATCCCTTGAACAAACCTTTCCAAAAATTGGATGTGAAGTTTGGATTTGTGTTTGAAACTATTTCCTTAGGCACTCCATGTAGCATGTCAACTTCTTTCATGTAGATTTATGCAATATTTGTTGCATTGTGTGTTGTCTTCACTGAAATAAAGTGTGTGGCCTTAGTTAATTTATCCACTACCACCATGATGGAATGATGATGCTTCACTGTTCTGGGTAGCTTAGTAATAAAATCAACCGTAACTGCTTCCCGCTTCCATTCCAGAATGATAAATGGTTGTAGCAACCATGTTGGATGTTTATGCTATGTCTTCACATTCTGGCATTCTACACACTTGGCTATGTAATTAGCCATTTCTCTTTTCATTCCCAGCCAAAAGTATTGGATTTGTATAGCTGCAATTTTCTTCTGATATCTTCGGTGCCCAGCATATGGCACATTATGAATGTGGAACATATACTTTGCCTTTGTGTATGATAATTCCATCTTATTTTACCTCATAATAATTAAATCTCTATTGTAAATTACCTTGCTATAATTTTTCTTTTACTTTTAGATATTTCTTATCTGAATTTGCAGTTTCAATAATTTATATTTTAAGTTTTTTCTATACATGGTAATGGATACAATATGCAGTTCATGAGCTCTCTTGTTGAGTGCATCAACCACTTGATTTTCCTTTCCTTTTATATGCTTAATTTCGAAGTCATACTCACTAAGGAATTCAAGCCATCTAGTTTGTTTAGCATTTAGTGTTGGATATCCAAACAAATGTTTCAAACCATAATGGTTTGTCCTTAGCTCAAATTTCCTCCCCATGAGGTAATGTCTCCACATTTTTAATGCATGCACAATTGTTGCTAATTCCAAGTCATGGGTAACATAATTCCTCTCATGCTCTTTTGATTTTCTGGACTCATAGAATACCACATTATCTTTTTGTGTGAGAAATCCACCGAGCCCTTCCTTGCATGCAACGATGCACACAACAAAGTATTCATCTGGATCTGCAATCTTCAATATTGGCGCACTGGCCAATATGTCTTTCAACTCTTGAATTTTTTCTTCACACTTGGGAGTCCATTCAAATTTTACTCCCTTCTTTTGTAACGAAGTGATTGGGCTTGAAATATTTGAGAATCCTTTTATGAATCTTCTATAATAATTAGCAAGACCCGTGAATGTTATGACCTCTGTCACATTCTTTGGTGCGGTCCATCCTCTAATGGCCTCTATCTTCTCAGGATCCACTGCTATCCCTTCCATTGAAATTATATGCCCCAAGTAGTGAATCTTATTTTGATAAAAGATGCACTTAGATTATCATACAATTTATGTTCTCTTAAAAATCGCAACACCATTCTCAAATGGTGCTTATGTTCCTATTTTGAATTAGAGTAGATGAGTATATAATCTAGGAACACAATTACAAACTTGTCCAGATATTCTCTGAACACTCCATTCATCAAGAACATAAAAAATTATACTCCAAAAGGTACTACCATGAATTCATATTGCCCATATATTCTCCTGAATGTTGTCTTATTGATGTCTTCTTCCTTTGTCCTCACTTGATGATAACCTGATCTCAAGTAAATATTGAAAAATGTTATTGCACCTTTCAGATAATCAAACAAATCGTCAATCCTTGGCAAAGGATATTTTTTTTTATGGTGACCTTATTCAATTGCCTAAAATCAATACACATCCTTAAGGTTCCATCTTTCCTCTTCACAAAAATAATTGGGGCTCCCCAAGGTGACACGCTTGGGCATATATACCACTTCTTTAACAACTCTTCAAGCTACATCTGTAACTACTTCAATTATGGTGTGTCGATTCTATAAGGCATATTGGACATTGGGGTAGCTCTTGGCACCAAATCAATAGAGAAATCAGTGTCTCTCTTTGGTGGTAGTCTTTGGATTTCCCTAAATGCATCTTCAAAATCCCTCGAGATTGGATGGTCTTCAATACTTTCCACTTTCTCTTTGGCTACCTCTTCCATATGGGCTGCAAAAATATGACATCCCTTCATCAAACTCTTTTTCAACTACATAGATGAAATCTCTCTAACATATACATCTCTTGGAATGCTTTGAATATTGCCTTGCTTCTCTTCTTCATCAAGACATGTTATTGTCTTGTTGTAACAGTCTAGGACAACATGGTGTTTTTCCAACCAATACATGCCAATTAGACAATCATATGAACCAATGGTATGATGTTTACATCTACCTTTGTGTGGAGTCCATTCATGTCTATTAGAAAATCTTTAACTAGCTCATTAATTTTCCTCTTAGCTCCTGTGGTTAATTGAACTAACCAAGATTTATTATGCTTACTCCTCTGTAAGTGAAATATTTCAACAATGTTAGAATTTATGTAACTATAGGTAGCTCCAAAATCAATTAAAATTGCTATTGGTTGGTTATCAATCTTACCTTCCACTTCAATCACGGGGGATTGATATTTCGCTTGCTTGTTGTCCAAGGATGCACAAATCCTTGGCATGTTTCCTCCCATGTCCTCCATTGTTTCAGCCTCTTGAATGTTGTGGAAAATCCTCATTATTTCTCCTTTGTGAGTGAAATCTCTATATAAGTGATTTCCCTCACATCCCCAACATTGTCCAGGTTGTTTCCTTGGCCTTTTCCCAAATGAATCTGTAGTCTTATGCTCATTTTGGGCTGATTGACCTTGTTGATTTGCTTGGGAATTATTCCTCAAAAAGGGTGGTTTAAAACCTTTATGCCTCTAATCATTTTTCCCTTTCATCTTGTCATTAGAAGATTTTTGGAATATTGACCTTCCTCTGCTATGCTCGTAAAGATGTTTTTCTCTCCTTATGGCTTCCTCCAAAATCTTGGGGTTATTGTATTGAATTTTGTCACTCATGTAGAAGGAGGATAACCCACTTAGAAACCTTTGTATTTTGAATTTCTCATCCTTTACAAAGTCAACATACTTCAGTAACTCAAATAATCTCTTGTCATATTCATCCATTGTCATGGTTCCCAACTTGAGTTCAAAGATCTCTTTCATCTTTCATCTTTCATCCTCCTTTCATAGTAATGCTTGAAAAAATATTTTTCTTGGAAACATCCTTTGAACTGCCTCCATGAGATTTGTTTCTCATCAAGGTGTTTGACTTTCTTAAGTTGATCCCACCACATGGCTTCCTTTCCTTGCAAGTGGTAGTTTGAAATTCTATCTTCTACCCTTGACGGGTAATCATGCAACTGAAAATAATTCTTCAATTCCAATAGTCAGGCCTTGGCCTCTTCTCCTTTCATGTGCTCACCATTAAAATTTGGTGGCTTGATTTTCCTGAGTTCACCTTGAAATATGTCTTCCTTGGGCCTTATTCTTTGTCTTCTAATAGGAGATACACTTGGGCTGCTTCTTCTCCCTAAACTTGCATGACTTCTTTTGGTGGATTTCCTAGGAGAATTATGGTGCATGCTCATGCTTCTTGATTTCCTATCAATCCCACGATCATCCCTTTTACTTTGGGATCTCGATTCTCACACTTATCTAGCACTAGATTCTTGATTGGTGCTAGAGTCCTTGTTGACTTGTTTTTGGAACATATTTATTCTCTGAAGTATTTCTTCTTGAGCCTTCATAATCCTTTCATTATCTTCCCTATAGCTTGGCACTTCCCCATGTAGGCTTCTCATAGTTACAAGCTCATGCTTGTCTCTTCTCCCATTTGACTATGTCTCAACATTTCCCATGTTGACAAGAAGACCTTTGATCTATTCCTCATGGATGCAAGATATTTGAGCATCTTCCATAACTCCATTCCTTATATAAGAACCAAAGTTGCTTTCCTGCACCTCTAATTCTGCAAGAAATGTGCATTTAATAATTATTGTTAGACATGAATAACATGAAACATTTCATCATATAGAATACAGGTTATTTTTTTTCTCAACTTACAAAGGACACAATGCACCAAATCAAAAATTTATTCATTAGATGCATTCCTCTCTAAAATAGCTTTCCAATGACTATACTCATGCTTCAAAGTGAGTTTTGAGGGAAAAGTTACAACATTTACAGGTTGTAATTTCTATTCTTTTACTACTAATATCTTTATCATTTTTTGAGAAATTATAGCACCCAAATCAAATTTCTAGGTTGAAACATATCTTCTATTGTGGTAAATTAGGTAAAACAACCTAAACTTCTTTGGACCATAAAGAAGTTTAGGTTGTTTTACCTAATTTACCCCTATATGATACATGTGTCTTCTTTTTATTCCCATGCGTTTTTACATACCCAGATCTTAAATCTAGCTCTATGGATGTCTTCTGTGGATCATAATCTTTCCATAGACTTCTCATGTGCCTCAAACGTACTTATGAGCAAGGAACTATGCCCTCTAGAAGTAAATTTGTGCCAAAATTTTATCCTTACTGTTTTGGTTGTTGTGCACTCGAAATAGCTCGTTGGATAGATCTCTCCAAGTTCTTTTATTTGAGCTACAGAAACAAAGTGTACCTGTGTACACTATGTGTTCATGGGTTTTGATTGCCTTAAAACATTTTTTAGGTCCTCAAAATTGCCCTGCAAGTTCATGACCTTAAAAAATATGAAAAGTCGAAAAATTTGATATAAAAATGACTATTTTACTGTTGTAAAAACCCTTTAAATCTAATTTGTCGATCTCAAATTGGGTGAAATATGATTCGTTGATATGACTCCATCGATCATCAGTGATCAACTTTCTCCTTTGGGCACGTGCAACCCTTTTCCCAACCTGTTGACCTGACGTCATCCATCGGCTCATTCTCTTGACAATCGATTCACAACATCTTGCTAAACCGTTTGACCCAACCATAGGCCATTGGAAATCGATGAATTCCATTGGCAAATGAAAAATCCTCACCAATTCGTCCAATGCAAGACTATCGACCCATCGGTCGTCGGTCATTTCTCTCAGAAACCACTTGCAAGATATCGCTAAACCGACTGACCTGACCATCGACCATCAGTCACTTCTGGGATGATGTGGCAACGAATGACATGGAATGACATGTGGATGTTGACATGGCATGTCATGTCATTCTAAGGAGTCAACTTGGTTGACATGGCACGACACGTGTATGTTGACATGGCATGACACGTCATCACCTCTTTCCTTCATCACCCATCGGTTGTTTCTCTTGGACAACTTGAACACTCGTCGAATCAGCCAACACCCTCAATCCTCAAATATGGATGAATACCTGGAATCCTCTTTCTGAGATATTTCCAATGATTGCTTCCTTGTTCAATTCTGAGCTTTGAGAAGAAAGATATGATCCTTTAAAACTTGTGCTTCTTCTCTGATGCACTTTTTGTGCAACAATCTCTTTTCTCTGAGTTAATGGTTCTTATATATTTGTTGGACCCTATAATAAAGTTCCTAGGTCTTCAGTATTCTTTTGATGCAGGTTCAAACTAGATGAAACCCACTGGCTTCCTTCCTAACCCCCTTTTCCTTCTTTAACACAATTTTCGGGCACTGGCCCTTTTTCTTCATCCCTCAATTGCATGTGACCATGGGTTGTGACCCGGTGCTATCAAATAGGTGCTTATATGGAGCCTTGAGAGATTCAAGGCTCCAGAACTTTGGCTTTGGAAGCTCTTGCTACTTCATGTCTTATTTCTCCTGAACATCAAATTGGTGAACTTCGCGAAGTGGGGTGGATCAACTGTCCACAACTTCCTCAACAACCGACAGTTGGGATTTATTACAGAACTCTAGGCTTCAGAAGTTCTGGGTTGTCCATACTCTCCAACCTTCTAGAGTTCCCAGTCTTTGTACTATGGTATCGGTTGCCACGTACCTTCTCCCGATCAACGGTCAATATTAACTCCAGCCTTTGGGAGTTCTCGACTCAACGCAACTGCAACACAATTCCTATGGAGTACCAAGCCTCTGGACCTTGGAATCAGGCACCACGCGTCCACTGGGTCCCCAGGGTTCAATGTTCGGACACTAACATGTCACATTAATATTTACACCTTTCAAATTGCAGAGGAATGCGTTGATAGTTTTAGAGTAACCCGCCTATCACTCCGCAATTCCTCGGACGCTGACTTTTAACCCTCTGTAAAACCATGGTTTGGATTGTGGGGCGGCCTTGGGGAATTAACTCCCATGCAAATTGGATCCCTACAAAGCCTCATGTTCTTCGATCTTGATGTATTGTGATCAACGCTAGTGTGGGCCCATCGTATATTGACCTTTAACTATGTTATGTAACCTCAGGCCCCCACTAACCATGCTCATACGGAATGCCACATGGCGGAATACTAACGGCTAACACGTGGCCTAATCAGATGGGTGACATATGTCACGTTCCAAATGGAATTTCAACCTTCCACGGGTTCGAAACCCACTAACACATGGCACACAACCCATGTGTCCACGTCAATACAAGTGACATCATCATGAATCACCACTTCGGCTCTTCAGGGCTTTGGAGCTTCGGTCCTTGGGAGTTTTCACCCCAGCATACACTAATTTTATCGAACGTCGAAATCCCAAACAAGCCAATCTGATGACATGTGTCACTCTTAACGGACGGTCTAGATTAACTCTGGACTTCGGAGCTCCGAGAGTTTTCGCCCTTCATATAACGTCGTAACTTCCACCCTTGGCTTGATCCAACGATTTTGATGCACTTTGGCCCAATCAAATGGTTGATCTCTTCTCCCCAGATCTATGGTGTAGTTCCACTTTGGGGACTTCAGGGCTTCGAGCCTTTGGCCTCTTCCACTCTATAACACATAACTTCGTCGAAGTATCGAATTCTGAAGGACTTGCAGGTTAACCCTCTTGCACGTTTCTTCAGATCTCATGATCGTGAATTGTCCTCCTTCTCCTGAACAGATCCTATGACCCACATTACTCTGTGGCCCAATACCACGTCTGTCATGGTTTTATAATATCGCTACACCTCATGAGATTTGTAACACAGCCAAGGTAACCTATTGGCACTCAAGAATGTTCTGAGGTTCAAAATTTGTTCCTATTGACACAATTTCCACCTGAAACCTTAGTTACAATGACCACTTATCCGGCCCATCTAGGATCAGTGCTGAAACCATGGCTCTGATACCATTTTGTAACATCCCCATCCACCAATAGGCCGGGAAATTCCATTACTCAGACACTTCACTTAGCTCTGATACCATTTTGTAACGTCCCCAACCACTAGCAGGTCGGGCAATGTCACTACAGGACGTCTATCTTAGCTCTGATACCATTTTGATACCAATTTGTAGCATACCCAGCCATAACCTGTTGGGATATGCCACAAAGAGATTCTTGCGGAAACATCATACACATCTAGGCCACCTAGGTCAAGACATGATACCTCATAGAAATGAAAATTATCATGTGCATATATATAAACATAAACATACAACATATTCTTCTAATACACAGATTAATGTGGAAATAATAGTAAGCCTACACATACAACATATACAGGCATTACTCATCAATTATAACACATGTACAAATACACAACATGTAAATGAACATAAAAGTGGTACTTATCTTTTAATATAAGACCACCAACTGCGTCCAGACCTTCCACGAATCTCCCATCCTTAGACCACACTACTCATCACTCTCAGTAGTGGGTCTCCCTTGATCTGGGACTAAGCTCCACCCAGGCCAAAGGAATCCTAGACTAGGTTGAGGTTACGGAAAACTGCATAGTGCAACTGGAAGGATTCTCTCCAAGAGCATTCTTATGCCCACTACTCACGGACTCTCATTCCCCACATGCATGTCCCACCCCAGGAGTATACACCTTCAATGTCACACAGTCCATCAGTTTCTCCACCTCCCTTCTGGGGCTTTAGTAACAGGCTAGACCTGAATTCTTAGAGCTCTATAGCTGGTGCTGGACTCTCTCTAGTTGAAAGAAAACTCTCTCACCTGGAGAGAGATGTTCACAGGCCTGACAAACTGCCTCTTCAACCACGTGCCTGAAAACCCGCTTCTTCAACCAGCTTCAACTCAATTACAACAAGGTGAGGACAATAGCAAGGCTCAATATAGCTCAGGGGATGGAAGCAACCACAATTCTATAAGGCACAACACGGCTCTGGCAAGCACAGACATGTTGTGCTTCACAAGAAAATGCAGGTCAACTTCACGGGTTACTGGTTTCAGAGGTGCGTTAAAGATGCAAAGGTCGACGATGGAGGCCAAACGAGTGAGGCGAAGGATGGAAGAATGGGGAGAGAACCCCCCCCCAATTCTAACTTTCCAGCTTTAACTGCATTCTCCCAGGTTGAAACCTGTCTTCCTGGAGCTACATGCACTCCATTTAGCACATGTTCCCTTTCCCAGGAACTTAGGATAACTGGGTTTATTTTCCCCACTTTAATATTTTCATTTTCAGGAATATATTATAACATTCCCTTGGGTTAATCCCTCTAGCTTAGCCCCTCTTTCCTAGCCTCTCAGTCCCATCCCTTTCCCTACCTAGTGGAGCTTAGTCCCCCATCACTCTTTCTTCGTGGTCGGTCTACATGCAACGATGTATAATTTTTATTAATGATATGCATAATTACATATACAAAAATCCAGCTTATAGCCTTAGCATCCTAGGCTCTCTGGCCTAATCATCACATAAGCCTCCTAGCTTATTATAACTCGGCTCACCAGCCTAAAAAACATGTTAACAATTCATAATTACAACCAGGGCTTTGCCGAGGGATATTACAATCCCCTCCCCTTATTTTTGCATTGTCCTAAGTGCAACTTGTTTATACATATATAATTCAAAAATTCTTCAAAAAGCTCCAAGATTTAGCTATTGGAAGACCATTATCCACCCGATGCTCTACTTTCAAGCACCAATTCTTGTGTTCACACTGCAGCTAGAATTCATTTTCTCTACTCTATAGAGTTGTTTCAAGAAGAATCCATCTCACTGTACCATTTGACACACCCTCCTTATGGAAGCTACTGTGCCATAAGCATTTCTGAGTTGCCTCTTCCATTTTGAACTCACCCTTCTAGGCTCAGGTATCCTTTCACTACTACAGAGTCCATCAACGATCCATATTGCCAAGGATTTCACAAGCAAGGAGAGCGCCAAACCACTACCAGAGCCTCTCACCAAGGTTCTCCATTAAAGGGCTTCAATGTCTCTATCGGTAGTTCTTCTTTCAACATTCTCACTTTAGCCAATATTGTCTCATCTGCATCACACACATGCAGTTATCATGAGAGAACATAAAATAATTCATTTAGGAACTCAAACTTAGTTCAAAAAGGGAATTCAACTTCCCCCCAAAACATGAAATTCTATTTTATAATTCTTCTTGGTTGTTCCCATATTAGGATTGCAACCTTCCTTTTCCACAAGCACCAAACTGCATACCATTTTCCTGCAAGGCTTCATCTTGCATACTGCCAACAAATTGTTAGTATTTTCTGTACATCATAATTCAATTGCAATATGTACAAAACCGTATGCAGTGAACTTAGAATTGTTTGCACCTATCAATTCAATCATAATTACCAAACAATTTAATAGAATAGAATGAATCATCATTCTATGCATATGCCTGTTCTTAATTAATATATGTAAGTTCCTTATTTCTTTTTCTGAACATGAAATTTTTTGTAGTCAGTATTCATGTGACTACTTGACTTGCAAATTTCCTATTGCAATGTCTAGCAACTCCTGAAATGTCCTCAGCTTCATGAGTTAACAACATTTCAGCTGTTAGTAACAATTATTTCCATGCAATAATATATATGCATGTACTTACAAAACACATTCAATAATTGCATTTAGTACACAATTCTATCACTAACTATGCATGAGTGGAATTCTCAATGCATACTTATTCAGTGCACCTTGCATTGAATCACATAATGTTCTTCATCTCAGTCATGTATCTCACAATCCATAAGTTGGAATTCTGGCCAATGTGTTGACACATTCTCCGCACACTTCCTTTTGTCTTCCCAATTAATTGGATTCCTTCCTTTTTGACCCGAACACTACACCAAGATCATAATTCTGTGGTGTTCATTAGTGTTAGAGAAAAGGTTGCAACCCAAGTTTTATTTAAAGGTAGGAATCTTTTAGTACCTGTGTGGCTCATAACCTTTCCATATCCAACCATGTCCTAGCCTCATACATGACTAGCTTACTGGCATTCATTCCTATAACAAGTTCTTATCTTTTAATTCTTTGGTTATTACCCCACAACCAAATTAACATGACATTCTACTATGTCAGTGTGTGCATTCAGAAGATAAAAAAACTTTGAATTAATACAGGCCTCCAGCCTTTACCATATCCAGTGGTATGCATTCAAGTAATGTAATCATGTGATTTTATAAAATAAATCTGGTTGAGGAAATTCTTACATAAATTACCTTAAGCAATTATGCAAAAAGAGTAATAAAAACTCATACCTGCATGACTTTCATTAATAAATTTGATGTTACCTGTATGGCTAATGGCAGTAGACACTTTCATGCTTCTTTTATCAAACCTAACCAACCTTCAAGTTTATGTTGCTTCCTTCCATATGTAGCAACATCATCAACAACACTTGCAACATGAAATAATTATTTTTCTGCTTATGGTTGTTCAACCAACCCTAATTCAACTGCTGCTACCACAATTTCAGAAACTTCTTTCCCATGTGCAACTTTTCCTTGCTAATCCCAAAAGTCTTCAATTCTTCCCGGATTCCTGAATTTTCTTGTGCTCTCATTGTAGTCACTGTACATGACTATTTTTGTTCTTCACTTTCTATCCAAATCACTCTTGGATGCCTTTTCATTTCTAGCCAATTATTAATGTCGACATCAACCTTCAACTTTATTTTTTTTCTATATCCATCTATCCCAACTAGCTTCAAACTTGACTTACCTATCCAATCTCTAGCATACTGTAAGGATGCACATATGCCCCTTTTTCCAGTTGCATAGAATCAAATGAAAGTCCTTCTTTTACCTTACCATCATAGATTTAGGTGATACCTCCAACCTTTTGGGTTGTCACTCATGGCTCTATGTTACTTAAGATGGATTATTTTCAGGCACCATCTCCTCTGCATTCAAAACCATGCATAGAACTGTTTTCTTCTTCCTAGTTCCTTATTGATTTCTCTTTAGAAGTCATTTCACTTTTAAATTATCCTTGACTTGATATCTCCATGCTCTTATGGAAATACCTTCACACCTTTGAAGTGCATCAACAATCCTCTAGTATTCTAGCTTTCCTTCCTGAAGTGTTGACATGCATTCCTATTAACTTGATATCTATCTCATGATTTCTTCTTCCATTATCTTAGGATGTTCATGGAATTGACTCCATCTAGGATTATTTTTTTTGCTTGTCTACTTTTCATTCTTTCCACCACACATTATGCTGATATTATTTTCAGCATTCCCCTATTACGTGGATCCCTCTTATCCAATTCCTTCATGACCCAATTATATTTCCAGTCATGTTCTCTGAGTAACCTTGGATAGTTAACACCAACTTCTTTTTTGAAGCAATTTGGTTTATCCTTTCCATGAGTGATCATATCAACACTGGTATTAACATGATGAATTATTATTTTCTACTGACTTGACCCATCCGATTTTTCAACCTGACTGGAAAAATCAACTTATGTCATGTCATATTTGATGATCTTCATGCCATGCTTCCACTTCGCACTTTGTTAGCAATAATGGAGGTGCTACCTCCAATCTGTAGGACTAATCTTTGGATATGTCACATCTTGTCTCCAAACTCTTTCATATTCCATAAAACCTTCCTTATTCCCATGCGTTACGTCTCCATATGAACTTATGGTTCATGCATTATCATGTATCGCAAATGGATTTCTCCACCTAGAATTCACATTTGATGTGAAAATATTGTCACCAAAAAAAATCCTCTCTCACTTCCTATGATCTAAGATTCTCAATCCTCAAATATGGATGAATACCTGGAATTCTCTTTCCAATATCTTTCCAATGACTGCTTCCTTGCTCAATTCTGAGCTTTGAGCAGAAATCTATGGTCCTTTAAAACTTGTGTTTTTTCTCTAATGCACTTTTTGTGCAATGATCTCTTTTATCTGAGCTAATGGATCTTAGATCTTTGTTGGACCCTATAATAAAGTTCCCAGGTCTTCAGTATTCTTTTGATGCAGGTTTGAACCAGACGAAACCCACTAGATTCCTTCCTAACCCGTTTTTCCTTTTTTAACACATTTTTCAGGCACTGGCCCTTTTTCTTCATCCCTCAATTGCATGTGACCATGGGTTGTGACTCGATGCTATCAAATAGGTTCTTATCCGGATCCTTGAGAGCTTTAGGGATCCGAAACTTCGGCTTCAGAAGATCTTTATCCTTCGTTCCTTATTTCTCCCAAACACCGAATTGGTGAACTTCGCGAAGTGGGGTGGATCAACGGTCCATGGCTTCATCAACAACCGATAGTTGGGATTTATTATAGAACTTCGGGCTTCAAAAGTTATGGGTTGTCCATACTCTCCAACCTTATGGAGTGCCCAGTTTCTAGACTGTGGTATCAGTTGCCACGTACCTTCTCCCGATCAATTGTCGATATTAACTCCGACCTCCAAGAGTTCTCGACTCAATGCAACTGCAACACAATTCCTCTAGAGTACCAAGTCTCCGAACCTTGGAATCAGGCGCCACGCGTCCACTGGGGCCCCAGGGTTCAATGTTCGAACACTAACATGTCACATCAATCTTTACGTATTTCAAATTGCAGGGGCATGCATCAAAAAATTTGGATTAACATGCCTATTGCCCCGCAATTCCTCGAATGCTGACACGTAACCCTTTTGTAAAACCATGGTTTGGATTGTGGGGCCACCTTGGGGAATTAAATCTCGTGCAACTTGGGTCCCCGCAATGCCTCATGTTCGTCGATCTTGATGTATCGTGATCAACGTCAATGTGGGCCCGTCGTATATTGACCTTTAACTGTGTTATGTAACCTCAGGCCCCAACTAACCATGCTCATACAGAGTGCCACGTGGTGGAATACTAGCGGCTGACATGTGGTCCAATCAGATGGGTGACACGTGTCACGTTCCAAATGGGATTTCAATCTTCCACTAGTTCGAAACCCACTGACACATGGCACACAACCCATGTGTCCACGCCAATCCAAGTGACATCATCATGAATCACTACTTTAGATCTTCAGGGATTCGGAGCTTCAGTCTCCAGGAGTTCTCACCCCATCATACACTAATTTTCCCGAACGTTGAAATCCCGAACAAGCCAATCTACTGACATGTGTCCCTCTTGACACATGGTCCAGATTAACTCTGGACTTCAGAGCTCTAGGAGTTTTCACCCTTCATACAGTGCCCTAACTTCCACCCTTGTCTTGATTCAATGGTTCTGATCCACTTCGGCCCAATCAAACGGTTGATCTCTTCTCCCTAGATCTACGGTGTAGTTCCACTTCGAGGACTTTGGGGCTTCGGGCCTTCGGTCTCTTTTGTTCTATAACATATAACTTCGTTGAAGTCTCTAATTCTGAAGGACTTGTAGGTTAACCCTCCTAAACTTTTCTCCAGATCTGACGGTCATGAATTGTCCTCCTCCTGAATAGATCCTACGACCCACATTACTCTATAGCCCAATACCACATCTTTCATGGTTTTATAATACCACTACACCTCATGAGCTTCGTAACACAACCAAGGTAACCTCTTGGTACTCAGGAATGTTCTGAGGTTCAAAATTTGTTCCTCTTGACACAATTTCCACCTGAAACCTTGGTTCCAATGACCACTTATCCGACCCATCCAGGCTCAGTGCTGAATCCATGGCTATGATACCATTTTGTAACATCCCCAGCCCCCAATAGGTCGGGAAAATCCACTACTCAGACACTTCACTTAGCTCTGATACCATTTTGCAACGTCCCTAACCATCAGCAGGTCGGGAAACGTCACTACAAGACGTCTCTCTTAGCTTTGATATCATTTTGATACCAATTTGTAGCATACCCAGCCATAAACTCCTGGGCTATGCCACACATAGATTCTTGCGAAAACATAATACACATCCATGCCACCTCATCCAGGACATGCTACCTCATAGAAATGACAATTATCATGTGCATATATATAAACATAGACATACAACATATTCTGCTAATACACAGATTAATGTGGAAATAATAGTAAGCCTACACATACAACATATACAGGCATTACTCATCAATTATAACACATGTACAAATACACATCATGTAAATGAACATAAAAGTGGTACATATCTTTTAATAGAAGACTACCAACTGTGTGCAGACCTTCCATGAACCTCCCAGCCTTAGACCATGCTACTCATCACTCTCAGCAGTGGGTCACCCCTGAGCTGAGACTAAGCTCCACCAATGGAAAAGGAATCCTAGACTAGGTTGAGGTTACAAAAAACTACACAGTGCAAATGGAAGGGTTCTCTCTAAGAACCTACTTATGCCCACTACTCATGGATTCTCATTCCCCACGTGCATGTCCCACCCCAAGAGTATACACCTTCACTGTCACATAGTCCATCGACTGCTCCACCTCCCTTCTGGGGCTTCAGCAACAAGCCAGACCAGAATTCTCAGAGATTTGTAGCTGGTGCTAGACTCTCTCTAGGAGAAAATCACTTCCGAACAAACTTTCTCACCTGGAGAGAGTTGCTCATAGGCCTGACAACCTTCCTCTTTGACCAAGGGCCTGACCACCCGCTTCTTCAACTAGCTTCAACTCAATTCCATCAAGTTGAGGACAATAACAAGGCTCAATATAGCTCAGGGGATGGCAGCAACCATAATTCGATAAGGCACAACACGGCTTTGGAAAGTATAGATATGTTGTGCTTCACAGGAAAACATAGGTCAACTTCACAGGTTACTGGTTTCAGAGGTGCATGAAATATGCAGAGGTCGCTAATGGAGGCCAAACGAGTTAGGCAAAGGATGGGAGAATGGGGAACGAACCCCCCCAATGCTAAATTTCCAGCTTTAATTGTATTCACCCAGGTCGACACCTGTCTTCCTAGAGCTGCATGCACTCCATTTAGCACTCGTTCCCTTTCCCTGGAACTTAGGATAACTGGGTTTATTTTCCCCACTTTAGTATTTTCATTTTCATGAATATATTATAATATTCCCTTGGGTTAAGCCCTCTATATTAGCCCCTCTTTACTAGCCTCTCAGTCCCATCCATTTCCGTACCTAGTGGACCTTATTCCCCCATCACTCTTTCTTCGTGGTCGGTCTACACGCAACGATGTTTAATTTTTATTAATGATTTTCATAATTACATATACAAAAATCAAGCTTATAGCCTTAGCATCCTAGGCTCTCTGGCCTAATCATCACATAAGCCTCCTAGCCTATTATAACTCGGCTCACCAGCCTAACAAACATGTTTTCATAATTACAATTGGGGCTCTACCAGAGGATATCACAACAAATCTTGATCGTTGATCTCGAGTTCAAATCAATCTCAAGTGTTGATTCTTTGAACTCTTCCTAGCACCACAACATCCATTAGAATATGAATTTTTCGATCTTAGAGGTCGAATTCAACTTTGCAACTTGTAAATTTACACCCCATATCATCTCTTTGACTTCCTTGAGGCATTCAAACTTGAAATTCACCCACGAATTTGGGGATTTTGTTCCAACTTCTTTGTTTTTCCCCAAATTCGCACAGACCAAAATCTGCAACAGTAAACTTCACCAATTCACTTTGGATCTTGGCCCATACAAGCCTGATTTTTTAAACAGAAGCTCTTATACCATAATGTAACGTCCCTTAGCCCAACTAAGGAACATTACGGTGCAAAATGCTCTTAAAATTGAATTTTTTTTACAGCTAATTCAATTTCTTGAAGCTTCCAACTACAATTTACATACATATTTAACTATTGTCTATTACCATAAATTGGATGTATCTACAACATACTAAATTAGACATGAAATGCAGCTAATAAACCAACATAACAACATATAAATTCTTCTCAAATACACAGAGTTCATGCAAAACAATTTAACTCATGCTATTCCACCCAACCATAGACCTGCTATTCCAAATCTCAACAACAAGTCACCCCTGGGTTGAGGCTAGTAATCCACAAAAGAGGGTGGTTTCTCACTATTCATTCATAGCTCAGAAATCCCACAACCCACCAATATTCTCCCACAACTATCCTGATTTTCCACCATCTCTCTTCCTCTTGACCTGCCCAACCCAAGGAATGTACCGCTTCATTGATCCCAGTCCCTCGGGTGTCCTATTCATTTATTAAGGTCTCTCTAACATAGGTAACTATGAATCTCTCAGCTAGGAACTCAAGGGCACTTGTTGCTGGGAAAAAGTACCAACAACAATATCAAACACTTGTTGTTACAATGAAACTACACATGAGTTCACTCTTCAAGCTTGACAACTTGGATCTTCAATATTCATCTCCAAAACGCTCCAACATGCTCTATTCGCCCTCCATGGATGTTCCATCTCCAAGGTTTCTTTATTGTTCTCCCCTTGTTGTTCATGGACTAAAACTTATTGTCTATAAACTGCTGTAGCTACCCATACGAATTTCCTCTCCTTTGGATTGCTTGCTCGACTCACACACTTCCCCAAGTTGATTGTACTCATCCCCCCATGTTCCCAATAACTATGAGATGTGACCACTCACACCCACCCTCTTACATGTATTCAATCATTGGCTTTGGGAACACTCCATCATACATTAGAAGGTTCATATACCAATAGAAATTTCAGGAATATGGGTTGAATTAATATACTCAGGTAATTCCCCCTTGGACCCCTCTAAGACATTCTCCTAGACCTTCCCTTCTCTTGTGGATTAATTCAGCCCCCATATTTGTCTGTGCCCCCTTAGCAGCTGGCATCGCATTTTATTATTAATGTTTAGAAATACAATTTACACATTACATCGCTTGGTCGTCGCCACATATTATATCTACATTAAGCATTAATCAAACTGGGGATTATAGTAGGGATGTTACAAAGCATTCATTGCAAAGTTTGTTGTTTGTGTCCTTACCATTAGATTAATCCTTAACAAGTTATATCCCATTCACATGCTCCTTTCCTACACCACCATTTCCATGTGGGTGTTGATTGGAGGATGTATGCCCTTCACTGCATCCTTGAAGGAGCATGAGTCAACATGTATCTAGGAGAGCATTATCATGCTATCATGGGGAGAAAACAATAGGTTCATGATTCTACCTATAGCGAGTGTTATAGAAAATTTTTCCTCACCCCATGCAACTTGCTTGGATGGCCTTTCCATTTCCCTATGCAAACTTGAAGTCCCTTGTTATACCTTCCAGAGCCAAAAAAATCATATTTTTCCACATATGCATGCCCTACCAGTTAGATAGCATGTGTATATGTAGGTTTCACCACTACAGCCTGCGTACATCAAGTTTGGTGCTCAAAATTAAAAATTGTGTCGGGTTTCCATGTCACATCACGTGATCCATGATCCTTGACCTTCCATATACTGGAAACGTTCCAACTCGGATCTTCAGTTCCACTTGAAGGCTATAAATTGAGCCATATCCAAGTCGTGGAGGGGGAGAGAATTCAACTTTTGAGAGCAAACATACTTTGGAGAAATTTTCACTTCACATTCAGTTTGCATCCCTTTATGCTTTAAAGTCTGAACTCATTTTTCAACCTCCAAGCTCTTCCTTCTTTAATGGAGTACCTAATTGTTTCCTTTATATG
This sequence comes from Picea engelmannii, assembly GCA_009831015.1. Lineage (NCBI taxonomy): Eukaryota > Viridiplantae > Streptophyta > Pinopsida > Pinales > Pinaceae > Picea > Picea engelmannii. The sequence continues at coordinate 267,200 of ML802556.1, read as the reverse complement.
AGCTTGCCTTTGGTGGAGGATTGAAGTGGTTGAGGCCTAGCTGGAAGGGACTTAGTTTCTCAGTTCTGAGATGTGCCAACACAAAAAAAAATCACCTATCTACTTCTGTTGATTATTTTAATAGAAATACTCTTTTCTCGTCCAATTGATATCTTGAAAATATTTGAATTATTATTCCATGGGCATATTTGTCATGAATGTTAATGGATTATGTTATTTTATATGCTAAAATTATATATTATCACCATATGCTTGCGTATCTTGGTTGTTGAGGACAAGTTGCAGGTATAAATATTTGAGTTGCGTGCTCAACTATGGTTTTCATCAAATGTCCGGACGAGGTAGGCTCTTGATCTTGTCTTGTTAGCATTCTCATTTATATAGCATACTTGGGATTAGAGTTGATTTCTGTAGTCATTCTATCTTTTGTGCTTTACCCCATTCCATAGAGATATTTTACTCGTATGGTATGGGGTAAACCACAACAGACGGAATGAATGCATGGGGTAAGTCGGAGAAATTCATAAAAACCTAAAACAAGAAAGGTTACAGAGCACAAGTTCAAGAGCATTTTCCATATTTCTTTGTTATCATCATTTTTTTTAATTATTTAAGGCATCTTTTTATTTTTTCTTCTTAATTTATTTCTAGGTTTTCTTGAAAAATAAAATAAAAGGAGGGTGTCATGCCATTTATTTACTTATTTATATATTGTCTGTTTTTTAAAATAAATTTAAAATGTAATTTAAATTTTATTTTATTTTATTTTAAAAACATGTTTTTCCCCTCGTTTTTTTTTTAACTCTTTTTATTTTCTGCCATATTTTTATTTATGTATTCCATTTTTTTCTCTTTTAATGATTTTTTAGAAAAGTGTCAGGATTTTAGGCCAATGGTTTCAAAACTATTGTAATTTTAGACCCGTAAAAAAGGGCGCAACTGGGAGCACCACTTTTTAATTCGAGGGTTGATTTTAGTATTTTAGTTGCAATGATCTCAGTTGTTAAGGCCATGATTTTGAAGAAGTTGTAATTTTAACCCCCTGAACCAAAAAAAAAAAAAAAAAGTGATGTTTTTTAATAAGTTGTAATTTTGTCAACAAAGTGTTGCCATGTTTGTTTACTGCAACAAAAGGAGTCATCTAGTAGGGGTAACTAGGTTGGCTTGTAATAATTGAGAATTCAAAATTTGAGTTTAACGAGTTATCTCCCATGATATAGGTTGACTTATTTGCTACGTAGATAAAATAATTTGAGTTTTTTCTTAAGGGATCATATACAAAATTCATAAAAATTACATAAATAAATATAAATTAAGAGTTAGTGTCACGTTCCGTTTCCACCTTCTTCTTGCACATTGTCGTGGGTGTTTTACACATGTTGATATTTGACAATAAATTTGGCCATAAACATATTTTGGCAACCATACTAAGGGTTCTGCTATCCCCGTCACTTGTTTTGTGGGTTTTTTTACTTTATTTTTGTTTATTGCCTTATAGTGTGTGCTCTCTTGTTTTTACTTCTCGCTTTCCATTTTTTTATTGCCCTTCATGTCATCTTAAAATTTTTGGGGCTTTGTAAGTGATTTGCACATGACCTTACCCCTTGTCACTAAACCTAGATTGGATTTTTACTCATTTGTGGGTTAAATATTTTGAGTCAAGTCCTAGACCTTATTATTATAATTATTGCCATGCATGAACAATGAGTTAACAATCTCTAGGTTCTATTCCAGGAATATAGACTAGTTGACATTATGTTGCAAGAAAGGTTTAATACTCTGAGATGAGTTTATTAATCTATGTTGGGTCACTTGATTATGATTATCATTGATAGAACAAAACTCGATTTAATCATTAATTTGACTACCCAATATAGCATATTTATCCAGTTCTTTGGTCTTGCTTTGTATATAATATATAATAGAGTCAAATGAACAGTTTAAAGAGACTTGGGAAATTTTGGTGAATGCATTAGAATTAGAGATGAAATATAAAACCTTGAACCTAGACACTTCTTTAGGACTGATATTTAGTGGATTGATGTGACTCATATGAGAGGGTCCCATTGGTTAAGTCTCTTGATTTTGAAGCCTTATCTCAACTTAGAACAAGGGGGGGAGTTCTTATCTATTGGAAAGTTTTTATGGAGGGTAAATATTCCTTTTCAAAGTCTAGATATGAAGTTACTAGTCCTTCCTTCTTCTCATATAATCCCAACCTAACTACTCAATGGGACCCAAGGGTCCACCTCCTCCTCTTTTAGTTCTCAAATCTCTACTACTCAACATATTAGGAGTAAGTTTAACAATGATATTTTATTGGCATATTTCACTAACTCGAAAAGGATTTTAAGAAGTATGACTTATTCTGATATGAAACAAATCTTAGTGCAAAACTAGGGGTGTCAGTAGCACTATTTTCAATAAATTTGTCCTAGTTAGAGATAGGCATATGAATGTCCATACTTGAAGTTTTTGTTTGAATTCAATTATGTTTCTTATGTTTATACTAGTCGTATTCCTAGGTATTTGTTCGAAAGGGAAGCTGTTGAGAAGTTAATAATTCTATTAATGTGGATCTAGACCAGAATTATGGCATTGAAGAAGGAAATTTTGGATTTTTCTTCATTGATCTAGCCTTTTGATATATTAATTGCCTTGGATATTCTAGTGGTTAGCTTGCCAAAAAAATATTAATGTACAGCTACTTGATGAGCCTACGATCAATTACATGATTATTTTTTTTAGTGATTTAATTATTTAACCATTGTAGCATGAAATAAAAAACTACAATATAAAAGACACACATTGTAATACAAACTTTACCTTTGGAAACTCGACATGGGAAAACCAACAAGAAATGAAGGATTGTGTCTTTTGTATTTTATATAATGGAGATTACAATATACATTAAAAAGCGATCGAAGATTTTTGTGAAGCTATGAGATACTGTAGTTTGCTACAATTCTCGATAGTTTTCTTCTTTCTCTACTATGTTAGAATATCCTCTAGACCATTGCTCACACTATGGAATAATAATTGTGACCAAAGAAAGTGAACCCTTTTCCCTCTTGCTAAAATTTTGATGGTTATAATTAAGGTTTTGGAACCTCTTGGAAATTTCATGATGCTTATAGAGGCTCTAGTGGAATTCCATATGTTACTAACTCTTCATGGGTTAATGATGGAACATTGAGGTGGTTGTCACATGGATTTGTGGGAAATAACTGGATTGTTTCCATGTTGGGGGCATACATTTTCCATACAAAATCCATTTGATGAAAATGAATCATAGTTGGAAATATATCAAACTATAGAATGTAGTGAAGATCTCCAAGAGAATTGTACTTTAGGTTAGAGACTTCCAAATTCTACTTTGTTGACCCTGAACTAGAGGATTTTTAGTTTTGGTATGTGACTGTGATTTTAGGCTTTGACCTAAATCAACCTTTATTGATACCAACTTATATATTTCCCATTCTATATGATCGATAATGTCATATAGTAACTATGTAGAGCCATTTTGGATCATCTCTCCCCATTTTGGGAGCCTTTTGGTTTCCAAAAGATTTAGATTTTATGGTGACTAAGAAACTCTTCTTTGAATTTATCTTTGGAGTAACATTTGGAATTGGTTGGTAACTGTCCCTTCAAACCACTTTCCAAATTTATTTTCAACCCATTTTGTTCATTCTAATATTCTTCTACAGAATGATATCCTTTGGTATTTTATCTTATGCATCTGGTGCCAAATCCTTTGTGGAATACAATACTTGATCCTCTTCATATTCATTTTTCATGTATGGTTCGTAGAGTTTAAAGTTTTCTACATCAACCACTAAGTAATGTACATGTAAGGTGGAATACTAGGTTTATAAAAAAATGTTATTTATCTTCTCCAATACTTCAAAATGTTCACGTCTCGGGGATTTGATTTTCTTTCTGAATACATGTAACCTTTACTTTTATGGTGTAATCAAATTGTCTCCTACTCTCTCTCATGTTTCTTTAGTTTCTATTAAACTTGTAAGTGTATCTTCATGATTCTATCTACAAGCTTTCCTGATTTCAATGTATCACTTGAGGTTGATTCCCCTGTTTCATGTTGTTCATATATAATATCGAATGTTAATGGTGGGAAATATCCAATAAACACTTCAAAAGGGGGCTTACTAGTGGAGGTGTGAACAACCTTGTTGTCAGAATGTTGTATGTAAATCCAAATTTTATCCTAGATCCTTGGATAATTTTTATTGGAGTCTGTCAAATGCTAAACCAAATTCATATTCACCATTTCAATCTACTCATTAGTATGTGGATGGATGGTGGCATATTTATTTAATTTAGTGTCCAACTTCTCCCATAATGAAGTACAAAATGTATTGATAAATCTAGTATCTTTATCATAAATGATATAGCTTGGAATCCTAAAGTGCACCCATATCCTTTCAAAGAGAAAGCTTATTGTTTGTTGTCATTTTATGGTTTTTTTACATGGAAAAAACACATCTCTTTTTATTACTTAAAATAAAAATTATATGTGTTATATATATCACACACATTTGGAGACAAGAGATGACTATGTGCTATAGAAGCTCCACATATAATGGTTTATCAACATCATCTATATGTTTGATGATGTAAATCAATTTCTCTTGGTTTTACTCAAAATAACGTCAAGCATGGATATGTATATAATAATAGACACCAATGGAAACTATAAACCAATGAACACTAAAGACCAATAGACATACAATTTATAAAACTTTTTGGAAGCAAGGGCCAATTCTTCCCATCTTCGACGGTTTTCTTACAAGCCATCATAACACACATATCACTAAACTTGTAAAGTACTACATACAAGGAGTTACTCCCTCTTATTTTCCTTGGATATAATTTCACATGGCCTCCAAGCATTGGAAGTGGACTATAGAGTCCTTGCTTTTAATTACTAGGTTTACTAGTACAACACAATATAAAACCTCTAATAAATTGATATACTTCACCATGCACCTTGGGACAATAAACATACCTCAATAAGTTGACCACACTCTTTCGAACACTAAAATGTCGAACAACCTTGGAGGTATGAACCTCCTTTATCAATCGTTCTCTTTTTACCTTTGACACACACATTCCCCATTTTGTAGAGTAATCCATCTTGGAGATGATAATTATCCTTACTATCATAGTCTCCTAGTTTTATATGACCTTGTAGTTGTTTATACACCCATTTGAAGTCCTCATATTATGAATACTCCTCTCTGTATGCTTCATGGCTCCATGTGCATAATGCCCCCTAGAGCCATGATTTTTTTCAAGATTCTTAATATGCAAAATGAAAAATATCAAAGAAATAACATATACAATAGCTAAAAAGAAAGGAATCATAGTAATTAAATTTCAAAATGGAAAAAGTGATATTGATATTGGAAATGATAGTAATGTTGGCAACACTACTTTGAGAGGGAAACCTCCAAAAGAGTAGAGATCTAATACAATGTAAAATGCTTCATATATCTTATATATCTCTTTGCCCCTATAAAAAATTTCTAGCAAACCCTAACCATAACTACTAGTGGCCCCTACATTAATGAATGTGGCATGTTACATTATCGAATGCCAACTACCTATTGGGCCTTATATAATGAGGCCAAGTGACATTATTGAGCACACACACCAACTACCTAGTGGGCCTTCTTTAATGAGGCACATGAAATTATTGAGTACACACTCCATCTACCTAGTGGGCCTTATTAATGAGAATGAACACCTTCCATTAATTAAAAACCTAAGTACCAATAATTAAAGTAGCTAAGGTGGGACCTTAACATTCCCTTCCCCTTCAAAAAACATTGTCCTCAAGGATGGAGATGGGAAAACTATTTAAAGATCTTCGTTGGTTCCCATGTGGTATATGTTGGTTGCATTTCCTTCCATTGTATCAACACCTCCCTATATAATGTGTTGGCATAGGTAATGCTCACATTTTTCCAATATGACCTCTTGTTGCAACCAAATTGGACCGTCTTTGTCTATTTCTAGTAGAACTATCTAAACTCAAATATTTTTCTAGACCATTGGCTTGAGGAAAGAAACATGAAAAATGAGGTGGATCTTGGAAAGGGTTGGAAATGAAATTTGTAGGCCACTTGGCCAAGACTTTTGAGTACCTAATAGTGCCCATATAACTTTCATGCAAGTTTCTAGGTGATCTTCTACTTGAAAGAGGTTTAATTTTATGGTTGGAGACAAAGGAACACTTGGGTTCCCCCACCTTAAAGCTACATTATGACTAGTGTTGATCAATTTTGTCTTTCATTCTATTTTGAGTGGTGACTAGATTGTATTGGATTGTATGAAGGATGTTTTCATATGTGTACAAAAGTGCATTTACTACTGACACCTTGGAGTTGTCGAGCAAGTAAGAAGTGATAGATGGAGGCTTATGTTCATATAATGCCTCATAGGGTTTCATGTGAGTAGCACAATGATAGGTTTAGTGTACCAACATTTTTCAAGGGAAAATTATTTGACCCACTATCCCTATTTGTCCATTGAAAAATACCTTAAATAGGTGTCCAAACACTTATTAACCACCTCTATTTGATTATCTATTTGAGGATGGTAATTCATGCTCAATTTCATTTGAGTTCCTTGGAGTTTGAACATTTCCTGCTATAAATTATTGGTGAAGGTAGGGTTGTGTTCAATCACACTTGAAATGGCCATGCCATGTAGTTTTAAAATATTATCAAAGAAGGCTTGTGTGATTTTAGAGGCTCAAAACAAATGTTGTGAGGCACAAAAATGAACATATTTGGAAAGGCAATTGAAAACTACCATGCTGAAAATTTTGTTTATAAATGTAGGTAATCTTATTATGAATCCATGGAGATGTAAGCCCAAATGAATTTAGGAATTGGTATAGGCTGCAAGGAACCCTGTGCCGTGGCCATTTCACCCTTATGTTGTTGACACATGTCACATTCTTCTACAAAAGTAGATATGTCATTCTTTATGTCTTTCTAAAAGGAAGAACACTTGACCCTAAAATCCATGGTGACCAGTGGTGGGAGAGGTATGTGACCCAGTTAACACCTTAGGCTTCAAGGTTGAGCCTTGTACCAAAAAATTACATCATTTATACCTCAAAATGTTGTTCTATTGTGTGTAGCGATTAGTTGATGTTAGATTTTCTTGTAACTTTTAGTTAAGTTGACTAATGTTTGCTCAAAAAGCCATTCTCGTTAGCATTTTGTGATCCAAATTGTCACTAGTAAGGACAAAGTGAAGAGGAACTTCTCATCCTCATATTTGCAAGATAAGGCATTGAAAACTACATTCTCCTTTCCCTTATAGACAATATCATAGTCACATCCCAATATTTTTGTGATCCACTATTGATGATTTGGGTAGGGAATCGTTGCTCGAGGAATCACTTTAACTTGTGATGGTCAACATTGATCTAATAGTGCTACCCAATCAAGTAAGGTTGCTAGTATCAACAAATTAAACAATGACCAACATTTATTTTCCATACATAGAATTTCCCAAGTTTCTTTCACTTAATTGTTTGCTCATGAATGACAATGGGTTCCCTTATTGTATCAACACCGCCCCAATACTTTTGCATGAGCATCACATTCCAAGATGAAGGGTTTATTGTGTTGTTGTTTTTTTGGTTACTTTGAAAGTGTTTACACCATGCTAGGGGTGCACTTCATGTGATGTGGGATTCATGGTTAAACCTTGTCCCTTTTTTTCACCTTACACTATTTTGGTTGATTGACATTTGGAGATACTGTCGTACGTGGATGATTTTCCTTGGGATATGTGATAGAAGAGGCACATTTCTTATGAAGTTAGTTATCTTATGTAGAATTGAACATGTTGAGGAGGATGGGGCCTTGGCATAGGCTGTGAATCTATCTTGTGGAGGAGCACTAGGAACTAGGAGGAAGGGTGTTTGGCATTAGAATCATCGGGACTACGTGGAACACTTTAGTAGGTTGATTGCTTGGATTGAAAGAGTCTTTCTTGGAGGGTGCACCAATTAGAAGGTGTCATGGACCTAGTATACACATGTGGGGGAGGAGTCTTGGATCTTAGGATATTTTCTTAGAGAGCATACAACCTTGTGATGAGGATAAATTTACATGTGTAATCTTATGTTAAGTCGTAGACAAATCCCCATGTTAAGTATAAAACCCCTTATTAATCCCTAGATATTGAATTATCGTGTTTCTAGTGTTATATTTGTATGTAGGCTAGAACCCCTCATTGTACCCTTTCATTATAATTGTACCCTTTGTCTCATATATATATATACCAAGGAGACCTAGTCTTAGTATCATCTTATCTCATCTTGCACATTAAATATACTGTAAAAGGAGGTTTCCCCCTTGAAGTGGATTGTGATTCATTGATTTTTTATTATTTTTGAGGAGTTGGTTCATAAAACGTGGGCATCTTTGAGCATTGTTGGCCAATAATGTCCTACCCTAAATATCTTGTGGGCCATCATCTCACCAAAAAAATGTCCTCCGAAATTTTTTCCATGTAGCTCTATAATCACTTTATCAACATCTTATTTCTCAAGACATATGATAAATACACCATCATAATTTTTCTGAATAAGACACCATTGATTAGATGGTATTGAGATGATAAGAGCCTAAGTACTTTCTTCTATCTAGAATTTATATGATTGGTAGGAGTACCAGGTTGTAGATTTTTCTTTAGGTAATTGTACCATGAATCTATTTGGAACATATAGAACCTCTTGCATGTAGAGTGATACTTCATCTTCCTAGCTTTCTTTTGACGATTAAGATGGGTCCAATGCTTTTGCTACCAATCTGCACAAACCTTGACCTATGACTATGGTTGCATGTTTGAACTCTAAATCATACTCTTAGGTGCCTATCATCGAGTTCCCTCTTCTCTCGTTGAGTTCTTTCTGCACAAACAATGATCTCATGGTTAGGTGAGGAACTCATTCCCTAGTTCATCCTTCTATGTGAGCACTACTGCAAGAGAATGATCATATGAAAATGTGTACAATGAAAAATATTTATTGAAATTTGGGTTGTGAAACAATGGTGTTGTGGCTATGGCAGCCTTTACTTTGTCAAAAGACTCCTTTTCACAAAATTCCATTTGAATTGTGAGTCATTATTTATCATCTACTGAAGGGGTTTGACAATATCAATGAAGTTAGTAGTGAAATTGCATACACAATTTATCTTTCTAAAAGTTAGTTGAAATGATGTGACCAAGAAGTTGCCCTTCTAAAACAACAAAGATGTTTTTCTTGGGATTGAGAGATATACCATATTTCTGACATCTTTCTAAAACCTCCTTTAAGTGATGAAGATTATCTTACCTTTTCTTGGAGTAGACGATGACATCATTAAGGTAGACCACAACACTTTGACTCATAAATTCTCTGAAATATATATCCATGGCACGTTGGAACTTCACACCTATGTTTATCAATGCAAAAGGCATCCTTTAGTATGCATGTGTTCCCAACTTTGTGCAAAAGGAGGTTTTCAATTGATCAGGTTTGGCTACCAAAACTTGATTGTAGCTAGAGAACTCGTCTAGTAATTAGAACATCTTAGAACTATAAATTAGCTATCGGATTTGTTCCATTGAAGGAATAGGGTAGTTATCCTTGTTATATGCTTGATTTAAATTGCAAAATTCCATTTGAATTGTGAGTCATTCTTTATCATCTACTGAAGGGGTTTGACAATATCAACGAATTCAGCTGTGAAAGTGCATACAAAATTTATCTTTATAAAGAAAGTTTGCATATAATTATTGCTATTAGGCTTGGGGATCTACATTATGGAATTGGTTCATTTTGTATACACAAAAATCCCATTATTGGAGACGATGTTCCCAAGAAGTTTTCCTTCTAAAACTACAAAGATGCTTTTCTTGGGATTGAGAGATATACCATATTTATGACATATTTCTAAAACCTACTTCAAGTGATGAAGATGATCTTACCTTTTCTTGGAATAGATTGTGACATCATTAAGGTAGACCACAACACTCTGACCGATCAATTCTCTAAAATCTATATCCATGGCACATTGGAAGTTTGCACCTATGTTTATCAATCCAAAAGGAATTCTTCAGTATGCATATGTTCCCTACTTTGTGCAAAAGGTGGTTTTCAATTGATCATGTTTAGCTACCAAAACTTGATTGTAGCTAGAGAACTTGTCTAGTAATGAGAACATCTTAGAACTAGGAATGGGTTATAGGATTTGTTCCATTGAAGGAATAGGGTAGTTATCCTTGTTATATGCTTGAATTAAATTGCAAAATTCCATTTGAATTGTGAGTCATTCTTTATCATATATTGAAGGGGTTTGACAATATCAATGAAGTCAGTTGTACTGCATACAAAATTTATCCTTCTCAAGAAAGTTTGCATAGACTTCTTAATATTAGGCTTAGGGATCTAAATTATGGATTTGGTTCATTTTGTATCCACAAAAATCCCATTCTTGGAGATGATGTGCCCAAGAAGTTTTCCTTTTAAAACAACAAAGATGTTTTTCTTGGGATTGAGAGATATACCATATTTTTGACATCTTTCTAAAACCTACTTTAAGTGATGAATATGATCTTACCTTTTCTTGGAATAGATTGTGATGTCATTAAGGTAGACCACAACACTCTGGCCGATCAATTCTCTGAAATCTATATCCATGGCATGTTGGAACTTCACACCTATGTTTATCAATCCAAAAGGCATCCTTCAGTACACATATGTTCCCTAATTTGTGAAAAAGGTGGTTTTCAATTGATCAGGTTTGGATACCGAAACTTGATTGTAGCTAGAGAAATCGTCTAGTAATGAGAACATATTAGAACTATAAATGAGATACAAGATTTATTCCATTTAAGGAATAGGGTAGTTATCCTTGTTATATGCTTGATTTAAATTGCAAAAGTCCACACAAAGTCTAATCTTCCTAGACTTTTTTGTAATAGATACTAGATTTTCCACCCAAGCTGAATGGAAAAATTTAAAGATGATCTTGGCATACAATATTTTCTTCAACTCCTTCTTTATCATTGGCTATAGAGTCAGATGAAATTTGCATAGATTCTACTAAAAAGTATTTTCATATTCTTTGAGAGGAATGATGTGTTGTATCATTTTCGTGTGTTACATCTTTGGATCCTTGTATGTCCATGTATTTTGTGAATAATTGGATATAAGTTTGCTTCTCAACTTCCAAGTAGCATGTTCCCAAATTAATGTATTTGGTGTTTTCGTGAGTACCCAGGTTAACTAATTCATGACTCATGGAAGATATTTTTGTCTTCATATTAATTGTTCATGAAAACCTTGTTTGTAAATCAAATAGTTTTTCTAGAGTTAGAGCCCTTTAGGTATTTGGTACCTTTGAGACTATCTGAGTTGTCTTTGCAGTTTTGCATAGCCCGTTTGTGTTCCGCATAATATGTGACAACATCCTTGAAGGTCCCTGGATTGGTAAAGAATTCAATTATCTATTCATCATCATTGAATACACTCTAGATCGTGATATTGTTCGGTACCGAGGGATTGAAAACTAGTTCAATAGAGAAACCATTATTTAGAGGGGAAAATATTGAAGCTACATTATCAAAAGTTTCAATAGAAACATTCTTTGAACGAGGAATACAAGTAATATTAATTGCAATGAAATTATAAGTCAACTTCCAAACCTTTTGTTGACAACTCTTTAAGTGAGGAGACAAACATTGCATGGAATTTTTTACCTATGCAACAGTGATTTCTAAGTCACCAAAAACAATTTAAGCATTTTATCTTTAGGTGAGTGGCCTTTCTCAGGCCTTGAATCAAGGAATCGTACTCAAATGTGTTGTCGGTGCACTCAAACTCTAATTGGTAAGAAATCAAAGTATTTTGATTATGTGGGTCATGAGATTGCAACCTTCCCCAACTCCTTATTGTGACCCAGATCCATAAAATAACAAAGTCCAAATGTTAGTATTTACATCTATTGTAGATGAACTAGTACTAGCTAACTATATTATTGTACAATCATTAGAATCAGTTTGAATGCAATGAAGAAGTTCTAATTGTATGTCTTATTTAAGGGGTGATTATTGAGCTACATAACACCCAAAGTCAGTTTCCAAAAAATAATTCCCCAAAATTGAATGGGAGAAGTTGATTGGTTCATTTTGACCTTCCAAATTTGTAATCATGTGTTTCATATGGGCTTCCCTATCTATCTTGATTTGATTCATTCTCCCCTTATATGGCATCCACAAGTGAGACCAATCAATAAAAAAATAACCTTACAACTTGTGTGACCAATCTCTACTCAACAACAAACTGTAAGCTTTGGCAATGTCAAAAACAACAATGTCAATAATTTGGCATACCCAAGGATCTAAAGATAATCTTATCATAACATCTTTAAGTTCACCTGTGACTTTTAACTCTAACCTGCCTAATTGAATAATTCTAGATATGATTTTGGAGGGAACAATATTTACCCTTTGACACATTGAATATGGCATTATGTTGGATGACGCTCTTGAATCTACTAGACATTTATGCACATTATAATTGTATATTTCAAATGTCAATAAGAATAGGGGTGTCTATGATTTTGAAGTGTGACTATGCTAGCTACATTAACTGTATCCTTTTGTATTGTTTCTTTCTCTCATTTGTTTTTAGTTTTGAATATGTTTTCAATGGGTTTGTGTTGGCTAGCATAGGTGGTAGTGGTTTCTTGATGTGGTGGATTGGGGAGAGATTTAAAGGTATTCAAAAGTAAATTCATATGTTGAGGTAGGGTACATATGTCATACATTGAAACATTGATTCTTGGGTTGAGATGGAGAAATGTTTCCTTCAGTCTGAGTAGGGGTAGTAGCTTTGCTAAATGTCGAGGTTAGCCTGGAAAGGAGAGTAATGACAGATATATGCCCTTTAATTCTTAAATTATAATTCTTTAGGGCATTTTGGGTAGCCTATATTTCTCCTTCCGATACTTCCCCCACTGCATCGTTACCAAAATCCACTGCCCAATCCCAAAGGAACATGATCACTTCTCCCATTGCTTCCCCTTCCTTAACAATTTTCTCACTATTAGCTTCTTGAACAGTTCTATCATAAAGTGAATGATAATCAAGAAGTTGGTTTATAACCAGATTCATAGACTTAATCCACTAAGTGTAGGTCTTTTAAGAAAAGTTGGCTTGGTGGTAGGTACAAAAATTGTTCATCCCCACCTCTTCTAGTTTTAGATTCAGATTTAAAGGTTCATGGGGCTTCACTGGATTGTTGAATATTTTATGGAAAGGTCTAAATGTTTCTTGGTTAGATGTTCCTTCCCCATAGTTAATTTTCAAGTTAGCTACTTCATTAGAATTTTTTTAACCAACTTGAGTACACCTTTCAGGTCAGTAGATTCTTTCTTTACAGGCTTGGTTAATAACATAGGTTTCTTTCCTACAACAAAATATTTTCTAGCTTCTCCTCCCAGATTCCCCACTAAGGTGAGCATTTCCTTCTCCACCTTCTTAGTTTCCTTGAAATACTTTGTTAGTGTTGTTTTAATAGATCTCTTGATAAACATGGAAATAGATGCATGTAAGGTAGATGTGTATTATTCTACCACTACACCTTCAGTTGATTGGGCATTATCAAGAAATTTATTATGAATCGTGGTGAAGTGTCGATTGAAATATTCAATCCTTTCTTTCTTCTCCATCATAATTACTATCAGTTTTTCAATAGTGTAGATAGAGTTTTCTCTTCACCAAATTTATTGATAAATTCCCTCTCAAAATAATTCTAGCCAGTAATGTAACATCCCCACTATAATCTCCAATTTAATAATGCATAATGTAGATATGAATGTGTCTATGGCCAAGCAATGTAATGTGAAAAATGTATTTTCTGATTTTAATAAATAAAAAATGTGATGCCAATTGCTAGGAATATGGATAGAGATGGGGGGTGATTAATACACAAGAGAGAGGGAGATGCCTAGGGAGTGTCTNGGGGGGGGGGGTGAATTAATTTTGGATATTCTAAACCATATTTCTGAATTTTATTATCTTTAGGGTCAACCATCTATTTTTGGTTTGAGTGTATGAGAGCACAATAATTGATTACCTATCAGAGGGTGGGTGTAGAAGTCACATCCTATAGTTATTGGCAACATGGTCTTGAAGAACAATCAACATTGGGCATAGTGAGCAATCAATTTTCTTGGGAAAATATAGGAAATTCGTATAGGGATCATAGGCATATTTTCACATTCAGTATTGGCATGAACAACAAGGGGAGAGCGGGAAAAAAGAGTACTGGAACTATACCAAGAAGGCTGGAAAAATTCTGGAGCATGTTGGAACATTTTTGGAGTGTTTTGGAGCTAAAAATTGAAGAGTCGGGTTGGCATGCTTGAAGATTTAACTCCTTAGTGAGTTGCATTGTAACAACAATTGTTTGTTGTTGTTTGTTGGTGGTTTTCTTGGCAGCGAGTTCCCTTGAGTTCCTAGCAGAGACCCTGATAAATGAATGGGATTCTCGATGGATCGAGACCGATGAAGGGGTACATTCCTTGGGTTGGGAAGGTCAAGAGGGAGAGAGCTAGATGAAATTCATGATAGTTGTAGGATAATACTAGTGGTTTGTGGGATATTGAGTTGTGAGTGGACTATGAAAGGCACCCTTCTTTTGTGGATTCCAAGCCCCAACTTGGGGGTGACTTGTTGTTGAGATTTGGAAAAATAAGTCTATGGTTGGGTGGAATGTTCTTCCCAAGCAACTGGTTGCAAAAACTTTCTTTTTTAAAGTAAAGTGTTTATCTATTATTTGAGTTTCTTATGAGTCTTATGGTTGTGCATTTTACTCCGTGAATGAGAATGGTTTTATGTGTTGTTATAGATTATTTATTAGCTACATCCATGTGCATTTATCATGATGTAGATGCATTTAATTGTAAATTCTAACCTTGTACAATGTCTACTGTAAACAGATATTCAGAAAAGAACAAAAAATATACAATGGCAAATAAAAACATTACACAGAGATTTTTCCCTTGGAAACCCAAACCGGGAAAACCAACATATATTATATTTATTCATTGTGTTACATTGTTTACAATACAATATACATATAGGAGCCAGCGACATCCAAAACCCTAACGCAATGACCTGGATTAGTCCAAAACAATAATTCCTTAACCAGAAATAGAAAACCATCAGCAAAAACCATGTGTCGAAAAAACCACCTAAATACATGACATGTTTCCCGAGGTAGGTGTCACGTTTCCCGAGGCATAAAATATTTTTCTCGACACTGATCCGCAGAACATGAATAGGAATCTTGGGACACTGATCTGCATATAACTTTACACTGACAGGAATAGGAACCTTGACCGGTTTACATTCCTGCATATTAAACCTTTGCAATATTGTCTCAACATATTTTCTTTGATTTAACCAGAGTTTCCTCTTTATTCGATCTCTTTTAATTTCCATGCCCAAAATGAAATTTGAAGCACCAAGATCCTTCATGTCGAATTTAGAGGAAAACTAAGTTTTCACATCCTGGATAATCTCCTTGTTGTTTCCTATCAGCAACATGTCATCCACATACAGGACCAAATAAATAAAATGATCACCAATTAATTTAGAATACACACAGTGATCCTCTTTGCTTCTTGCGAAGCCAAGTCCCAGCATATAAGTATCAAATTTTTGATACCACATCCTTGGTGAATCTTTTAAACCATACAGGGACTTTTTCAGCTTGCATACCAGCTCCTTCTTTCCTTTCACAACATAACCTTTTGGTTTCTTCATAAAGATTTCTTCTTCCAGATCCCCAAATAGGAATGTTGTCTTCACATCCATCTATTCTACTTCAAAATCAAATGCAACAACAATAGATAACATAAATATTATAGAGGTTAACTTGGCAACAGGAGAAAAAATCTCACCAAAATCAATTCCCTCAACCTGGGAATAACCCTTTGCTACTAACCGAGCTTCGTATTTCTCCACTTTTCCTTCTGCATTTAGCTTCTTTTTAAATACCCATTTGTTGCCAATGGGATTTCTTCCAGTTGGCAACTCCACTAGATCCCAAGCCTCATTCTTATCCAAAGATTCCATTTCTTCTTCCATGGCCCTTTTCCAGAGATTTCCATCCTCTGAATCCACTGCCTCCCTAACATTTCTAGGATCATCATCAGTAATAGACAAAGAAAAATTTGAATGAAAATCAGATGGACTATACCTTTCCGGTAGCCTTCTTTCTCAATCTGATCTCCTCAATACTGGAGTATGAGGATCTTATTCTTTTGATTCATGTTCTTCTGTATAGTCTGCTTCATCATCCTTTAAATCAAAATCTATCTTCTCTGGTTCTTCCTTACTTGGTAGGACTTCCTGTTTAACAATATCCTTCATTTCTCTAAATACCACATCTCAGCTATACACTACCTTCTTAGTTTCTGGGTTCCAAAGCTTATAAACTTTGAGACCATCTTTATATCCAATAAAGATACATTTTTTAGCCTTCTTATCCAGCTTACTCCTGTTTTATTTTGGAACATGAACATATGCATCGCAGCCAAATACCTTAATATGAGTGAGAGACGGTTACTTACCAGTCCATACCTCTTGTGGAGTCTTGTCACCCAACGCTGATGAGGGTGATATGTTGACCAGATAACATGCAATACCCACAGCCTTTGCCCTGAATTCTTGCCCTAACCCAACACCACTGAGCATGCACCTTACTTTTTCCATCAACGTCCTATTCATCATTTATGCAACTCCATTCTGCTGAGGTGTATATGGAGTAGTCTTCTACCTTGATATACCGCACTTCTTACAGAATTCTTCAAATTCATTCTCGTAGAACTCTCTGCCATTATCTGTTCTCAACACCTTAATTCTTTTCTCTGTTTGATTCTCAACAAGAGCCTTAAACTCTTTAAACCTATCAAAGACTTTAGATTTCTTCTTGAGGAAATATATCCAAGTTTTCCTCAAGAAGTCATATATAAATGAGACATAGTACACAGATTTTCTCAATGATGGGACCGACACAGGTCCAAAAACATCACTATGAACTAGTTGTAAAATTCCTTCTACCCTCGTTGCACCAGAGGGGAATCTTACTCGATTCTGCTTTCCATATATACAATGTTCAAAGAAATCAAAATCTAGAGAGAAGTTAGACATACCTTCAACCATACCTTTACCGTGTAGTAGTCTAAGACCCTTCTCTCCGATATGCCCCAGTCTTTGATGCCACAACATAACCTTTTCTCCAGAGACTGTAGGAGTTCTTTCTTCTTCAACTCCAATATCAGGAACAATGGAGCTATTACACCGATCACTAATAGTGCTTCCTAGCAGCTTATACAGAGTTCCAAACCGAACTCCCTTCATCAACACCATTTCTCCTCGAACCATCCTGCAAGTTCCCTTTTCAAAAATTGTTTTTACCCTTACATCTTCCATTTTGCTTACAAAAATCAAATTTTTGATCATACCTGGGATGTGTAGAACACTAGGAAGTGTTCTAATACTTCCATCTATGAGTCTCAACTTGACCCTTCCTCTTCCTATGATTTTGGTTGTCGAATAATTACCTAAGAAAACATTACCTCCATCATACTTTTCATATTCACAGAACCACTCCCTCTGGGGAGTCATATGAAAGGATGCACCAGATTCAATCAACCATGCCTCATGATCTGCATGTGTGCTTGAAGAGGCTAAGTACACATCCCCTCCTTCTTCCTTGGAGGTATTTTCTTCTGTAGAAGAATATTCTTCAGATCCCTTCTTTTTCTCAACTTTGGATCTACACTGCTTCTTGTAGTGCCCTTCTTTTCCACACCTCTAACATACCCTTACAAACTTTCCAGGAGATTTAGATCTACCCTTAGACTTCGATCTCCCACTTGAGAAAATAGATCTATTTCTTTCCTGGGAACATCCTTTGTAAATAATGCGTCTGTGCTATGTCCTTCCATATTCTTTCGTATCATCTCCTCTGACAACAAGGATGAGACCACTTCTTCAAACTTCAAAGAAGTTGTATTACTACCTATGGCCACAACCAGACTATCCCACGAGTCTGGTAAAGAACACAAAAAACTGATACATTTATCTTCATTTGAAATTTTAATCTCAACAGATACTAACTGACTTACCACAGTATTGAAGGCGTTCAAATGCTCTGCCACTGAGTCTCCATCTCTCATCCTCAAGTTATACATCTTCTTTCTCAGGAATAGTTTATTTACCAGGGACTTGGACTGATACAACTTCCCCAACTTTTCCCATAAATCCTTGGTTGTAGCTTCCTCTGACACATTCAGTAATACTGAATCAGAGAGACACAGTCGGATTGTGCTCTTTGCCTTCTGATCCATCTTTTTCTAGTCATCTGCAGAAGTTCTTGTAGGTGCAGTACCTGGATCTACCGTGATCCACTGATCTCTGTCCACCAAAAGATCTTCCATCTTGAGCTTCAACAACTCAAATATTTTCCCATTAAACTTCTCGATCTCCATCTTCGAATTGCTTGCCATTTCTTTTCACCTGAAAAACAATACCACAGATCTCCCACTGTAACAAGGCTTATCACAGTCTCGAGCCAAACCCTTAACCACAAAGGCGTCCCCCTGAAGCCAATAAAGCTCTGATACCAAATGTAAATTCTAACCTTGTACAATGTCTACTGTAAACAGATATTTAGAAAAGAACGGAAAATATACAATGGCAAATACAAACATTACACAGAGATTTTTCCCCTGGAAACCCAAACTGGAAAAACCAACATATATTACATTCATTCATTGTATTACATTGTTTACAATACAATATACATATAGGAGCCAGCGGCATCCAAAACCCTAACCCAATGACCTGGATTAGTCCAAAACCCTAATTCCTTAATCGGAAATAGAAAACCATCGGCAAAAACCATGTGCCAAAAAAACCACCTAAATACATGACACATTTCCCAAGGTAGGTGTCACGTTTCCCGAGGCATAATTTTTTTTTCTCGACACTACTACTTGTGAAAATAATATAACACATACCCAACATTAATTATGGGCACTATAATCTAGTTAAATCTATGCAAAATTTGTAGTTGGTAAGCTACAGGAAAATGAATTAGCATAAAATTTTCAATTTTTATGTGTATTTTTCATAGTAATGTTCCTTAGTTAAGCTGAGGAATGTTACAGAATGGTATCACAGCTTCAAGTTCAAACACCGACCCTACATGGGACAAAATCGGCATGTAGAAGCCAAATTTGCAGAATTAAATCTTAGAGGATGTATGCAAATTTATTTTCTAAATTATTCCAGCGAAATTGGGGAAAATTCATGAGGAATTTGAAGAAGTTGAGATAAGAAATTAAAATCCCCAATTTTAACCTCTGAATGAGTGTTTTGGGGCCTATAATTGGTATAATTTCATACAATATAGTGCAGTCGGGCTGAATTTGGTCAAAATGCACAAAAACTCCAATTTCTACAGTGAAATTCATTGAGAATTTGACATAGGAAGCATCAAATTTTGGGTAAAGAGGTTGAATTGACATGGACATGGTCGAAATTGGCCATTAGAAGCTTAAATTCAGAGTTCATGGAAGCCTTAACTGAAAAATTCAAAAATAGGCATTTTTAAAAATTTAGAAAATTATGAATTTTGGGAAATTTTGGGTAATTGTGTGTACCATGATGTGGCAGCCATGTGTTAGGTGACGTGGCAGTGATGACATGGACTACCATGGTGGTAGGCCCCAGTTGCGAGGTGGTAGGCCACCATGGTGAGACTACTAGTAGAGCGACATTCGATACCACCAGCGGTATTGGTAAGCAATATCGCATCGTGGAGGGAGTTGTTTTGAAAATCTCTTTGGTGATGTGAACCCAATAGGAATGTGCCACGTATCGTGGAAAAAAACCACAATCGCATCACAGAGGGTTGTTAACCCTTGAGAACTTTGGTGATCTGAAATTGATGTGGGTCCTTGATCTTCCAATCATCCCCACCATTAGATCGTGAAGCATGCGAGTTGTCGCAACCAACGAAAGGGTGTCAGGTGGTAGAGTCTATAGTCTACGGTGGTGGGCTTGGGGCTAACGTGGGTGCCACATCAAGTGAAGTGGTATTGAGTGATACCATAACTCATATCACATGGTAGCAAGGAATTTTCCAGAATTTCTTTGGAGATGCAAATCCAATGGGAGGATGCCACGTATTGTGGGTGAAAACCACTATCACATCACAGAGATTTGTTAACCCTCGTGCATGTTGATGATGCAAGATCGTTGAGGGCCATTGATTGTCCCCCAATATCCACTGCTATATTTGGGAGTATCCAGGTTGCATGTGCCCGAGGAAAAAGTGTATGGGATGGGACCCACCCATCCCCGTAGCTAATGAACAGGAACCACATGGAAGTTGGCAAAAGAGGTGGGACCCCTGTCCCATCCATGGTCAAAGAAGATGCTAGTTGGACATATGGGTATAGTGGGACCCAAAATGTAGTTTAATTTATGAAATAAAGGTAAAGAAGGTGATGAGGGTTGACGAGGCAGGGCTAGGTTGGCCAAGAGGGTGACATGGAATCACCTCAGCGTGCCACGTGGATCCAGAATGACACATTAGCACCCATGTCAACATAGATGCCACGTAAGAAAATTTTCCTATAGTCTCAAAAAATTAAGTCTTGAGACATTTTCTTATTTTGGCCATACCTAGAGCATATTAATTCATATTGAGATGAAATTTTTGGGTTTTTGTCCATAGGGAGGGGATCTACAAAAGTTCTAGAGAGAGTCATTGTCCATTTTTGCTCATATTTGTCAGAAATTCCAAATTAGTGGTTTTAAAGATCTGGGTCCATATCATTGACATTGAAATATCCCTAATCTCGTTGATCAAGATATTTTCTATTGATCTAATGTTCTGTCCCGCAGATCTGATACATTGGGGGTTTGTGGATGTGTTTCAGTTGTGTGTTTGAGATATTTATGGTTATTGCATGTGCATGTTGGTTATTGCATGTACATGTTGTGTATTTATGGTTTAAACAATATATAAAGGATGCATGTAGAAGTAAATAACATCAACTGCCCAATAACATGTATTATGCGACTCAAGCATGGAAATACAATAACATACTGGAAATATAGAGTATAATTTCCAGCTAGATCTCATGGTTCATCACTAGAATACAAGAAAATAGCATAAAAATACATGTGATCAGAAGATGGAGGCAGATATGATGCATGCATGAATAGATTTGCAAAAATATGTGATTCCAGAGAGGTACGGTAACCGCTACCTGCTAAAAACTTGTATAGAAGGACAGACCATCGGAATGAGCTGGAAACTGCTCCAATAGAAGCGCCCTAGCCTCTAGACTAAAATGGATGAGTGTTGGATATCAGATCTGGTCTCTGAGGCACTGGATCTGGACCCCTGGGGGGTTTTCGCACCTCCTAGGACATTGGATGCGCCCCAAATGATTCCACCAACATAATTTGTTTCTATAGGACTCAAAATGATCGTCTCGCTAAATGCAAAATTGTGTCGAAAGGGTTTCCTCGGATCTTCTCTGATGCTCCGTCTACAACCTCAAATGTCATGCCGGAAGATTTGCGCCCTAAATGGTTAGATGATGCACCATTCAATATTCCACAGTTAGAATCTGATGGAAACTAGCTCAATTTGAGCGCCTTGGCGGGATCTCAACTAGGTTAGAAGGAAACTGCAATATGAGCTCGAACCTCATACAGCTCCACAAACCCTCAATCTGGCTTGCACCCTCACTGGCTCAACTGCGCACACTACAACTGGATACTCTTGAATAGCATAGTGAAATACTTGGATGGTATCTTCGATGGGCTAGGGTGTGTCTCTCAACACCGAAACCGATCAATGGTGGTGGTTTCCTCCAGAAATCCACAAAACAGTCAAGGTCGATTCTCTTCCTCCTCTGGGAACTTTCAACATCAAATCATAACAATGCATAATGAGGAATTAGGTCAAATTCCTCCCTTTATACCCTTCCTAATCTAATTCACCATTGACCTCACTTAAGCTAGGCACTTTTCCTCCTTAGGTGAATAATTAATTAATTAAGTCCCCCTTTAGCACCTTTACATTCTAATTCTTCGTTGACTTAGGCTTAAGTGACTTTTCCTAAGTTTTTGGCTTAATTCATCGTTTAGCCATTAAACCTCCCTTATTTCTCCATCGTGTTCCCTGTTTGTGCCTGACTATAGTCTACGGGAACACATAGACTACTAAGTCACTCCCTGTTGGCCTACTCTTGGGAACGGGACATCACAGTCCTCCCTTCCTGAGATTGCTTATCCTCAAGCAACATCAATCCTGGGTGTTGCAAAATATGCTATCCCTCCCATGTGGTATCCTCCACTGGAAGAACCCTCCATCTAATAAAGCACTCCTTGATGACCATGTTCCTCAACCTGTGCTCTCTCTACTCGAGCACCTCCTTTGGCACTAACTCCAACTAGCCCTCCTCATCTAAAGGCGACAGCTCCTCTGAAGTGTTGATATGTTGTCCCATTACCTTTTTAAGGCAAGAAACATGAAATACATTATGAATCTTGCTACCCTCTGGTAGCTCTAGCTTGTATGCCACCTCGCCTACTCTCCCGATGACTCTGTATGGCCCATAAAATCTTTGTTTCAATTTCTCTGCTCCACTCCTCTTCAAGGAGGACTGTTGATATGGTTGTAACCGCAGGAAAACCAAGTCCCCAACCTCAAAACTATGCTTGATCCTCTACCTGTCTACATAGATATTTTTTTGATTTTGTGTTGCCTGTAAGTTTTCCTTTACTGCTCGCAGAATCCTTTGGCTCTCCTCCACCTAATATTTGGCCATTGGGACCCTTCCATCCCCGAATATAGTATCCAAAAAAGTGGGTGCATCATATCCATACCATGCTCTAAATGGTGACATCCTGATAGACATATGGTGTGTCGTGTTGTAACAATACTCACCCATGTGCAACCACTTCACCCATGTGCATTGTTGTCCTCCCACATAGTTCCTTAGATACCCCTCCACCCATTTGTTGATGATCTCTGTCTAGACATTTGTCTGTGGGTGGTAGCTGGTACTCGTGGCTAGATTTGTGCCTGTCAACCAAAAAATTTCCTGCCAAAATGCATTGATGAAGCGCCCATCTCTATCACTGACTATCTGTTTGGGTAGGCCATGCAATCTGAATGCCTCTCTGAAAAATAACTCTGCTACCTGTATGGCCTTGTATTCTGTGGGTATGGCGAAGAAATTTGCAAATTTGGTCAGACTGTTGACCACTACAAATATATAGTCCCTACCCTGCACACGAGGGAGGCCTGTGATGAAATCCATAGAAATTCTCTCCCATTTATGCTATGGAATGGGTAGAGGTTGTAGTAACCCTGTTGGGTGTGTCTGCTCTGACTTGTTCTGCTAACAAGTCATGCACTCTCGGATGTGCTTCAGTGCATCATCCTTGAGACCCTTCCACGAGAATCTCTCCCTGATCTTCTTGTAAGTTTTGAAATACCCTTGGTGCCCTGTTGCAGGCGAATCATGACACACCTTCAGAATATTCCCCTCTAAGATAGATTATGGAACCAAGTAGATAAGGTCTTTGTATAAAATGATGTCACATAGTACCTGGTATCTATCGTTGACCACCTGTTCATCCATTACCTCACAAGCAAACTTGTTTTTGGAATATCCACCAACAAGTGTGCTTTCCAATCTGTGCAAATGTCCATCATCGAACACCCTGGTGGCCTCCTGGACAAGGCATCTACCACAACGTTTATTTTTCCCTTGACATACTCGATTTCAAAATAAAAGGCTTGGATCTTCGAGACCCACTTCTGTTGCCTCTCACTGAGGTCTTTCTGATCCAAGAAATACTTGAGATTGTTGTGATCAGTCTTCACTACAAATCTACTGCCCACTAGATATTGCCTGAATTTGGTTAAGGAGTGCATAATTGCTAGTATTTCCTTATCGTAAATACGGTAGATTCACTCTGAATCACTGAGATTTCTGCTCTCAAACACAATGGGATGGCCTCTCTACATTAACACTTCTCCAATTCCCACCCCTAATGTGTCACACTCCAAGACAAACGGCTGTGAGAAGTCCGGAAGGGCTAGAACTAGGCATGTGCTAATAACCTCCTTCGTCTTCTCAAATGTTCATTGTGACTCCTCTGTCCACTGAAAGTCACCCTTCTTGGTCAAATCTGTGAGTGGTGCTCCTAAATACAAAAACCTTCTAACAAACCTCCTGTAATAACTGTACAACCCAAAGAATCTCCTTAACTCTGTCAAACTCCTAGGTGTTGGCCAATCCAAAATGGTCCTGATCTTATCCTAATGTACCTAAACCCCCTGTGCATTGATGATGTGGCCCAAGTAAAGCAACTATGTCATCCCAAACTCACACTTGGACTCTTTGGCATACAGTGACTACGCCTCCATGATGCTCAATACCTCCTCCAAGTGTCCCATATGCTCCTGCCATGTCTTGCTATAGACCAAAATGTCATCAAAGAAAAATAAAATTGATTTCCTCAACTACCCCCTGAAAATGTGATTCATGCAAGACTGGAATGTAGTTGTTGAATTGGTTAGTCCAAATGGAATAACTAGAAACTCGAAATGGCCAAAGTGGCACTGAAATGTCATCTTGCAAGATACCAGATATATAAAATATGCAGAATAGAAATGAAATGCTAGAAATGACAAAATAACAGTAAAATATCCAGCATAATCTTCACAATACACAGAAATGATATACGAAATAGCAACAGAAATAGCACTTGAATCAAATAGCAATGTTCACAGGCCTCTTCGAGGGGGCAACCTCCAGTCGATCAACGCTCTGTTACAATAATCTCCAAGCTAGGGTTTTCATACCCTCGACTCTTATTTATACTAATATGTCTATTAAGAGAAGCATCTAGAGGAATATCCTTCTAGAAGCGGAAGCTTCTATTAGGTCTTCTTACATCCGACTTATTCTATTTTATTGAAATGTCTTATTAATATTGACCTTTATTACATCCGAATACATTGATCTACCTATGTGCGGGTTAGGACCTTAACATGTCCGCCCCCTTAAAAACAACCTTGTCCTCAAGGCTT
>ML802556.1:194773-216087 GCA_009831015.1 Picea engelmannii | reverse complement strand
CATGAATATTGATCTTTTCTTGCAGCCTGGTCTATGTATTTTCCTAATCTGTTGTCGATAATCTGGAGAGACTTCGAGTTCCAGCAGTGGAGGGGGAGATGGGGAAGCCGCACCCACACCGGAACAGCAGATGGGACATCCTGAGCTGGGTCGAAGTCTGGCGACCATTTGTTGAGATATAGTCCTTGGGGGCCCATGAAATAGGGTCCGTTTCTAACGATTAGGCTTCTGTCCTCTGCACTTTCAAAAACGAAGATGAAGAACCCTTTGCCTACAAAATAGCTCTTGATTCCTTCTTTGATTAACGGCTTCCAATTTCTCTGTGTCCAATCGTCTACTGACTTAGGCGAGGGCCAGAGGCCCGTGAACTGGACTATGAGCCCTTTCTCAGCAAGATTAAGAGCTGCTTTACAGGTTTCTTCTTCAGGAAGAGCTACCGAAGGTATGGAATCCATCCTCTTAACGAACTTCTGCTTAATGGCTGAGGGCTGTCGCTTGGAGATCGAGTCCATCATTGCTTTGAAAGCAATTACTTCAGGAGGGGGCAGGGGAGGGTCCAGAGACACCGGATCCCCAGGGGGCGGCATGACTGTTCTCTGGACAGTCCCAGACGGCCCGTATGCTCGGCTAAAAAAGAGGAGGGGGGCCCAGGAAGGCCCTGGAGGGAGACCGGGAGGCCCAGCAGCAGGAGCTGCCAGGCGGGGAGGCCGCAGGAGGCAGCACGGGGGCGCAGAGAAGCTAGGTCACGGAGGCGCAGCTCGTGATCCTCGTCTATAGCTCCGCCAAAAAACACATATTTTTAATAACTTAAAATGAAGTGTAAAATGATCTCAATTTTTAACGTTTTGAAAAGAAAAAAGAAAAAAAGAAAAAAAAACGTATTTTTTTTAAGTGTTGATTTTAAAGTTTTTATGAGCTATTGTATGAGTTTTGAAGGCCATGTTTGAAAAAGGTTGTAATTTTGGCCTCGTTTAAAAAAATGGTGCTACCGGTAGCACCAATTTTTTATTTGGGGATTAATTTTGATGTTTTTTATGCAAAAATATGGGTTTTTTGGCCCAGAGTTCTCGTTTTGAGGTCATAGTTCTCATTAAGTCGGTAACTATGTTCAGAATGAAAAGTGTACAAAAGGGGTAAAATAAAAATATTCATATTACTATAACTTTCTGCTCAATGCTCAAAATTAAGCAAGAAAACAATCTTTGGAAAGATATTGGAGAGGATAATCCATCTAACAACCCAAAAAATTGATCTGGGCAGTATAAGATTATAGTCAACTTGGACAAATATGACTAGTGGCATTAAAGAGAAGAAACAATTTATGTATTCTTTTCCAGAAATGTGTATGAGTATATTTTTTTCTAACAAGAAATTGTTGCATGTACATTTTATTGCAAAATTTAGAGGTATAGGAAGGAAATTTGGTTCCTGTGTGAGAACTACAACCATGGAAAATTCCCAAGGGTCCTACGGTCATGAAGAGGAGTTTAGAAGGTTGTATGTCAGCATGGGAAATGTTGAGACAAATTCTAATGGAAGAAGAGATAGGTGGGAGCTTGTGACTATGAGAATCCTGCAAAGAGAATCGCAAAGTTGTAGGGTTGATAATGAGAATATTATGAAGGCTTAGGAAGAGATACTTTACAGCTTGAACATGCTACAGAGGCAAGCCAATAAATACTCTGGCACAAAGCAAGTAGCTAGTGCTAGATAAGTGACATCATCCAGATCCCATAGCAAAATGGATGAGCATGGAAATGGAAGGTAGTCAAGGAGTATGAGCATGCACCATCATTCCCCATAGCAATCCACTAGGAGGGCTCATGCAATTTTAGGGCCAGAGAGTAGCCCAAGTGTGTCCCCTATGAGGAGATCGAGGAGAAGGCTTGAGGGATACATCTTGAAAGGTGAACTCAGAAAAATCAAGCCACCTACTTTCAATGGTGAGCATAGAAAGGGAGAAGAGGTTGAGGCCTAGCTATTGGAAATGAAGAAGTATTTTCAGCTGCATGATTATCCTTCCTAGGTATAAACAAGAATTGCAACGTACCACTTGCAAGGAAAGGAAACCATGTGGTGGGATCATCTTAAACAAGCCAAGCATCTTGATGAGAAGAAGGTCTCATGGGGGAAATTCAAAGTATATTTCTAAGAGAAATATTTATCAAAGGTTTACTATGAGATGAATATGAAAGAGTTATTTGAACTCAAATTGGGAAGCATGACAATGGATGAGTATGAGAATAGGTTCTTTGATTTGTTGAAGTTTGTGGACTTCATAAAGGATGAGAATGTAAAAATCCAAAGGTTTATGAGTGGGTTACCGTCTTTCTACAATGAAAAGATACAATATGATAACCAAAAGGACTTTGGAGGAATCCATAAGGAGAGCAACGCATCTTTATGAACAAAGCCTATGGAGGTCAATATTCCAAAAAGCTTGGAATGAAAAGATGAAGGGTAAGAACGAGCAAAGCAAGAAAGGTTTTTCAAGAACAAGTCCGAAGCAAATAAACAAGGATAGTCAACCCAAAATGAGCACAAGACAATAGATTCATTTGGGAAAAGGCCAAGGAAATATCATGTACAATGTTGGGGATGTGAGGGAAATCAATCACTTATATAGGGATTTCCCTCACAAAGGAGAAATAATGAGTATTTTTCACAACATTTAGGAGGTTGAAAAAGTTGAAGATATGGGAGGAAGCATGCCAATGATTTATGTAGCCTTGGACAACAAGCAAGCAGAGTATCAATCCCCCATGATTGAATTGGAAGGTGGAGCACATCCTGGATCGAAAAGTCAAAGTGTTCAAGAAAAAACCATAGGGTTGGTAAAGATTCAATGGACCTGCTACGATACTGAAGATGCAACATGGGAGCATGAAGAAACTATAGGGGAGGAATACCCATAAATTGTTTCCAATTTTGAGGAAAATAGAAGATGAAAATGCAAGACTCCATTTTTTTGGCAGCTAGATTCTGTAACCACGTCTCAAAATTCTTGGTCACCTACGTTGATATCCCTAATAAAAGAATGGTGTAGCCTAATGGAATGAGAGAAAGGAATGGGGCACATTCTTTGGGTCAATAGGTTGAGAAGAATAAGAGATTTTGGTTGGAACTGCTATTGGAGAGTAAACATATTTTAGAATTTTATTTTCTAAATATTATGATGTACATTTGTACATGTATTTTGACATGGTGTTGTGCATTGAGGACAGTGCACAATTGTATGGGAGCAGGAATGTAACATCCCCACTATAATCCCCATATTAGTTAATCCATAATGTAGATATGAATGTGGTTATGGCCAAGCGATGTAATATGTGAAATGTATTTTCTAATTTTAATAAAAATAATTTGATGCCAACTATTGGGAATATGGACAGAGATGGTGGTTGATTAATCCACAAGAGAGAGGGGGATGCCTAGGGAGTGTCTAGGAGGGGCCCAAAGGGGGGTGGAATTAATTGTGGACATTGATTCTAAACCATATTTCCGAATTGTATTATCTTTTGGGTCAACCATCTATTTTTGGTTTGAGTGTATGAGAGCCCAATCATTGATTGCATGTCAGAGGGTGGGTGTAGAAGTTGCATCCCATAGTTATTGGAAGCATGGGGATGAAGTACAATCAACATTGGGCAGAGTGAGTAGTCAATTGTCTTGGGAAAATAGAGAATATGTGTATGGGGAGCATTGACATATTTTCGCATTCAGTCTTGGCATGAACAACAAGGGGAGAGCAAGGGAAAAGAGCATTGGAACTATACCAAGAAGGACAAGCGAATTATGGAGCATGTTGGAGTATTTTGGAGATGGAAATTGAAGAGCCATGTTGTCAAGCTTGAAGAGCGAACTCCTAAGTGAGTTTCACTGTAACAACAAGTGTTTGTAGTTGTTTTTTGGTAGTTTTCCTGGCAGTGAGTTCCCTTGAGTACCCAATAGAGAGATTCCTAGTTACCTGTGCCAAAGAGACCCTAATAAATGAATGGGATGCCCAATGAACTGAGAACAGTGAAGAGGTACATTCCTTGGGTTAGGAAGGTCAAGATGACTTAATTTTTTTTAAAACAAGAGAGTTGTATTTGAACACAATATCTAGTTTATTATTGTTACCTCTAGTATGGAAATGACTAGGATGAATTTCGTGGGTTCAAGGTTTAGAGGTATGACCACATGAAGACTAGGTATTTCTACCATCCATACAACTTAGACCTTCCTTCTAGCACCAGTTTTTGTTGAAACAGGAAAAGTTCCCTTCAACAGACAAGGGTAATCCTCAATGTAAAGTCTTAATTAGACTTCACATTGTTTGAGATAGGAGGCCCATATAGATTATATCCTAACAACCATTACTTAAATTAATGGGGTGGGGGTGTTATTCATGATCCTGGAGGAAATTAGATAGCCTCTTACACCTGGGGTCTTTGGAATGATTCAAATAATCTGGCTAAACCATATGCCTTGTGGTGTGGCCTCATTATCGCTAAGGAGGAATGTGAAATAACCTTTTCATTCTATGGATATTCAATGCTTGTCATCAAGGAAATGATTGGTCTATCTAATCTTGAAGGATATAAATTAAAAAATATCATTTCCAAAATCAAGCGAGATATCTCTATTTATGAACGAGTTTCCTTATTTCACATAAAATGAGAACTAAATGAAGATGCAAATCATCAGGCTAAGATCACTTGCAAGATTAGTATTGGAACCTTGTTAAAAAGTGGGATTTCTGACTATATATCAATCCCCTAAATTCAATATTAAGTGGGTATTAATGAGCAAAAATTTCAACATGAAGCATTCATTGTTAACAAGTCAGTCCATCCTTAGGAAAGGTGGTTCATGAAGTTCCATTCAGTTGGTCCTTATGCAAAGTAATACCAGGCTTGCGGCTATTGAATGCCATCTGGTGCTCTGGTAAAACCAACATGGGACTATGGTAGAGTCGAAATTCGTGTGAAGGCATATTTCATGATGGTTTGTTGCTATGTGTCTACTAGAATGTGGTTTTGGTGGGTGTATTGGTGTTCTCTTGTTCAATATTCTTTTAATTTCAAGTGTCTATGTGGGCCTACTCCATTTACTTCTCATATCCTCCTTTCTAGTTCTTGTTTTCTCTCTTGTTGGTGCACCTACAACAAGAGTATTTGAAGCAGGCAGATGATGGTTCGAGAGGGTTCCAACATCAAATGAATTGGGAGAAACTCAGTAGAAAGTGTGGGTGAGTTAGGGAATTTTCCCTCCTTGAAAATTGGTAATAACTCCTTACTTCTCCACCTTTAGAAATTGGCTTATACACAATTCAAATTTCTTTATTTTTCCCCTCGAATCTCTCGTGTGTTGGTCAGATGTGTTCAATGCAGAATAGTCAACAATTAAACATTGTAGTCTTATAGTGGTATTAATGACAACATGAATATTGGAATAAGTTCACAACATACATAGCTTAACACCATAGCTCCTCTTCAAAAAATGGCCTCAAGGTCTTCTTCTCATTATAAATTCTCAAAAGAGTTCTCAAACTTTACAAAAGGCAAAAAAAAAACCCCATTACAATGCATTTTTGGGCTAATAAAGCCCTTAGACTACAACTGCTTCTTGGGACTCCTTGTCTTCCCTTTTGGTAGTTACAACCTTTCAACTTCCTCTTTCTTGACTTTTCCTAGAGATTATATGAAATTATATATTATTTACATAAAGACTATAATCATCCTTGATCTTTGTCTTGGATGTAGGAAGCCCAAACTTCATGTTGGGAAGAAATTCCATGGACACGTCTAAATATGAGTGTCTCAAGAGCAACTTCATATGATATTATTTTCTTTGGTATGGGCCCCATTTCTCTCTTCAACATGCTAAGGAGTTAATTAAATTTATCTCCTTGGAGGGACCAACAATGTGTTCTTTTCACACTTCTTTAGGGATCTTGGAGTCATACCAATTTTACTCCCTTTATTATTAATGTTGTTCTCAAGTTCTTTCAAAATCTGTACCATGGGCCTGGGAGCGCCCATATCACCTAGTGGTGGTAGATGACATTGTTTTATAATTTTTTCAATAACCAAATACAAATGCTCACAATTGCTTATTGAAGTTGTAATATCCTTTTCTAGTGTCGCGTCGACTCCTTGGAAATTAGATAAGGTTGGATAATTCAGTTGAATCTATTTTTCTATCATCCTTGCAAGAAATTCTCGTGCATTATTTTATTATGTCTTCCATTTCTTCATATTTTCCATGGCGAGCTTAACTTCATAAAGAAACAATTTTATTTTTATTTTATTTTATTTTTTTTATCTTTGACTTTTTCCAAAAAGTCATAAATTGCATGGAAATGTCCTGGAACTCCTTGAGGTTCACATACATCTACTTTTGGGTTGTGTTGAGCTCATATTGTAACTCAAAGGTGCAGGTTTTTAATTCAGATAGACTAGTCATGTGACATTTGTAATGAGTTACCTCCTATTATGGTGTCTTGATCCTCAACTTGTATTCTTCAATTTCTCAATCTATATTTTTTACATTCAATTCCAAGGTTTATGAGAATACGACTCTTGCTAACGTTGTGGTGATGGGGTATCTTCTAGTGTCTTCCATGAGGAGAGTCTCAATCATGACTATGAATTTTAGGACTCTCGGTAGTGTTATATTTTTGTGTGATTGCTTCACTATCTTTCCCCTTGTCTTGTTGAAAACAATTGAGTCTAGGATTGCTATATTGTCTGAATTGGAAGGAGTAAATGCACCCAATCCAAGTTCTCCTAATGAAAAGTGTCATATGTTCATTGCAATCTTGGGTGTGTCAAATGTTCCCTTGGGAGGTTCAGTGTCCATGGGATCTAAGCCTCCCACCTTTTCCTCCTTTTTCTTTTCTTTCTCTTCTTTCCTCATTCTCTCTTCTTTCCTTATTCTCTCTTATTTTTCTTTTCTTTTCCTCTCCTCTTCTTTCCTCATTCTCTTATTTTTCTTTTCTTTTCCTCTCTTCTTCTTGTTGGAGCCTTATTGCTTCAACTTCTTTCTTGAGACTTTCTTTCTCTGCTAATTCTTTCTCCAATCTCTCCTTCTCTACCTACTCTTTTTATAATCATTCCTTCTTTTCTCATGAGCCACTACCCATTGTAAAATCACTTCATCCAAGGATAAAACCATTATGCATGACTCTTCTTCCTACCACACTTCATTTTGGCATGACCATCTATATTTTCAATCTCTGCATTGTTACTTGACAACATCTAGAGGGTCATGTCATTTGAATATTTCTTCCCCAAAATGAAAAGTGGCTAGAGTCTCTTCCTCTGCCACTAATTCTTTGATTTATTTGAAGTTTTAAGCTCCCACACAAAAAGGTAGTGGAGGCCACGAGGACTTGTCACGAGATAGAGCTACTCCAATTCCATGTATAAAGGTCTAATATGCTATATCTTATAGTGCCAACTTTTTTGGGATGAATTTATGAAGTAGATGAGGAGCTTAACAACTACAAAAACTTTGATATAAGTTTGTTTCTCAGTGACATACTAGTCACCCACCTCTTTGATGGCTTGCATAGCCTTCTTTAACATACATATTGTTGGCACATAGAAAATTATTTGGTACGGAGGAGCTATGAATTGCTCACAATGTATCTTGTTTATCTATAAAATGTCATGGATATTCCATTGGAATAGTTCTTCACAACATATCTAATAAATAAAACCAAAATCTACACTGTGAAGGTTAAATTCCTTCAGATTCCATAATATTTAGTTATTGATTTTTTGCTTATGCATGAAATAGATCAAATGCGGAAAATAGAGAACAGTAAAACATAATCACACACTATCCACAAAATAACACAAATATTTTCTCTGGGAAACTCTTACGGAAGAAAACCCAACAAGAAGGTGAGGTTGCTCTTCTCTCTTTTCTCTAGTATGGAAATAATGCA
This sequence comes from Picea engelmannii, assembly GCA_009831015.1. Taxonomy (NCBI): domain Eukaryota; kingdom Viridiplantae; phylum Streptophyta; class Pinopsida; order Pinales; family Pinaceae; genus Picea; species Picea engelmannii. The sequence continues at coordinate 208,148 of ML802556.1, read as the reverse complement.
AGTACAAAGCAAAAGACACTCTCTGTGGAGTTTTACCTAAGACCTATGTCCCATTAGTTTGCTACAAAACATTAATCCCCTATGTTATGATCTATAATTTCCTACTCCCAGTTGTTCTGCTATGCTATGGAACAAAATACAATAACATAGAATGGAACCCCTTGTCCTCCTATCAGCATGACATTTAACATAGCTCATTAGCCATCTAGGGGCAAGGTTTTGACTTCCTCACCCCTCAATTATGTAAAAAGTTCTTAGAAAATCCATTCATGGCTAGCTCCACATGTCTAAGTAATGGAGGCTAATGTGGCATCCACTCGTACCATGGTGATCAATACAGTAGGTCAACTTGTACAAGGCATAAATTTTGCATACAAACTTCAATTGAGGCGATTATTGTACTGTTGGAAAGGCATCGATGTTTAGAATATATAATATTTATCCATGGTAAGGTTTGTACCACAAAAATGTGTCGCTTGATGCCTCAAAATGGCTCTGGAAGATTTGAGTTGGTTTTTTGGACCCAAATTTCCAATTTTGGACTAGCCGCCAAAATGGTCGTGCAAGTTGATTCCTCCAATTTTTCCACCCAAAAAGTACTGAGATAGATGAAAAATAATATAATGATCCAATATGGATCATTGTACTGGTGTTCCCATAAATTTTGACAATAGATGTGGATAGGAGGATCACTTGGGTTCCACTAGCAACCCATCCTGAGGAAGAAGTTGACTACACAAGTGATATCAAGCGAGTATGAAGACATGTAGAAGATTGGGTGCATGTCTGGGACCATGTGATTGGCCTTAGAGATGGTTTGGCCCATTTATGTTGATAGGAAATCACCCTAATTAAATACAAAACATGTTTAGGTGACTACATAAATCATGGGAACCCGTGATTCTTTGAGTAGAGTGGTGTCTTCCTTGCCATACAATCTGCTAAGGAGAGCCACATTGATCTTGTAGGGGGTTCATAATAATATAGTAGAATATGTACTCGCCCTCCTTTCCCTAAAGGATTTTCTAATCTCCCACCAATTGATCATTAGATCCCTACAATTTAGAGGAAATTGCAACATCCATTCATCTTCCAGGTCCACTTTGGTAGGTGGAAACCTGTAACAAGCATCCAAATTTGATTAGAATGAGTTGATGGCCTTCCCATTGGTGCCTTGGATCAATATGTTTCCATTTTATACTTATAAAATAGCCAAGCACTGACTTCTATATTGGGGAAGACGGTAGGTTGGGCATCCACTCTATGAATCTATGATTGCTTAATGGATTGGTAGACACTTTTATAGGGGTTGGTGTCTCTAGGGAGAAGTGGTATCTCAGGAAATGTTTCCTCCTTGAACATATAGTATAAGTATTCCCATTTGAAGACTGTCCATGGGTCCATACAACATTTTATATTTGCATAAATAAGCACCGAGATGCCAAAATCCACCTCTAGTTCTACAACTTCTTCACAGTCAGGACTCAACTTGATTACTAGATCCTTTTGCTTCTTGGCTCTTTTGGAAGCCATATATGAATCATGAAACTCATCCATTTCAACAACAACAGACATTAGTGATGTTAGATATAAAAACAAAATTCAAGTGTCTGTGTGGAAGAAAAATAGAGACACAAGGGGCTGATATGTCTCTTTTCTTCAATGTCAGGTGTTTTCAGGAGAAATCTATGTCAATGCGATAGTTGTTTCAGTTGCTTCCTCTGTAGAGATGGTAGCTTGAAGGATAAGATAATGGGTGCTCATTTTATACTGAGGATAAATTTGCGTTTTTTATATTTTCATGCCTAGATAAATTTTGCATTGAAGATTTACTTCGTTTTCAGTTGAGCATGAGAGGGAAAGAGATCACTTATAGTAGGAGATGGGTCACAGTTGGGTCAAATAAATATCATGGAAAAGAAAAGACACGATTTAAAATGGTGAGGCTCGACCTTTATTTCACTCAACTATGACTAAATTGAGAAAAAGGGCAATAAGGTTACTTGTGAGTTTTTGGTGTCGAGGGAGTAGGTATTGGTGAGATTCTATTAGAAAATTGCATTTCATGCTTACTCCACACAATAGTATCATGTAAGAGGACCAGTCAAGGTATCCCTTATTTATTCCTAGATGGAAAATTTGTTAGAAATATTGGGTTCGAGTATTAAATGAAATCAAGGCCCTATGGGTTGTATGTTAAGAAGATTTATGATTTCCCCTGCCTGTTTAAAAAAAAATTGGTGTGTACGAAGCCAAAATGGAGAGTGCCTCCAATGGTGGGGAAGTTACTCCATTAGCCTGGCTAGAAACCATGAAATCATTTTATTAGTTGGATCGATAGAAAAATAGGATTCCTACCCTTGGTCATTCTTGGTTTTGCAATCATATGATGATCGTACAAGGGTTTTGTCTTGCATAAAGAGGAAATTCTACCTTTTTATTTTTATTTTTTGTTATCTTGTTGGGTTGAGTGGCTAGGTGGCAAGAGGGAAGAGGCGGAAAATATTTCTTATCCAATGGGAGATCTTGAAAAACAAAAGAATCTGATTTTGTACAATATGGGGTACAATGCTTACCTCAAAAAATGACAAATGGTATCTCAAGCAAGGTTTGTATGACTTTTGTAGATCACAACAGCCTTGGGAATCTTCAAGAGTTTCATAAACTTCTTTGGGATCGATGTGGTCGAGAATAAAGTAGAATGACAAATGAAATGGTTGAAAGTTTCTTTTATAAAAAGAATTTGACAGTTTTGCCACACCTCTTGACCTTCTAAAATGGTCAAAATGGCCTTTGTCATGAGCGTTGAAAGTTTGGTTTAGTGCAATATAGGATTATCGATGCAATTCTAGGAAATTTGACGAGTTCATGAATTGTCTCACCTTGGGAAAGTTTCTCTTCATGCAACAAAGGGCACTCATCATGTCAACTAAAGTTTCTCTTGGGTGTGAAAAAGGAAGTCGTCACATAGTTTCAAAGTTTGATGAGTTGCAGTGTATCACAAGAGAAAGTATTTTGAGGTACATTGTATTGCACGGATAGAAAACTTCAAGAACTACGATATGTCATGATGAAAACTAATTTCCTTGAAATGTATCACACCTCCTCAAACTTTTCATTGTTGTGATGCATCACACCAACACAAAAATTTGAAGGTTGTGATATGTCACAAAAGATGAAAGCTTTTGAATTTGCAAAATTTCAAATTTTCCAAAATTTTCTAAGTCTTTCCATATCACAAGGAAACAAGTTTTCATACAATGTGGTGTATCACATCAAAATAGGTTTGCATGCATCATATCGCACCAAGAGGAGTTTTCATGCGACATGATAAAGAATGATTTTAGAATTTTTTTAAGGCTATGACAAGATGAATTTGCTTGAAGAGGGTTAGAGCAAAGGATCACAAGCAACTTCTAGGGCTTCATAAGACCTTTAAAAAGTGTTAGGGACATATTCAAATTTAGAATTCTTCTAAGTCATTTTCTCAACTGAAAGAGAAGTCTATTGAGGTTCAAAAGCCTAAAGATGGAGGGGGCCCAATCCTTTTTGGATTTTTCAAATGTCAAAGACAAAAATGTATGGGGAAATTGTTGCTTGCTCAACATGGTGGTCATTGTACAGTAAAGATACACTGATGTGTAACAGTGTATTAGGTGCACTAGTGTGTGTTGCTAAACTATATTGTATGCACTTCCTAACCTAAAAACATTCTTAGCGTGAAATTATTTACTTAGTTTGTAAAACATATTTCATAATTTGTGTATTCCGTTATGTAGGATGTTAGGACTCATAAATGTCACATTTATATCCTCTTTTCCCTTCACCATTCCTTACATTTCATGGTCCTAATAAACCTTTTATCATACCATTTCCATACATACATTTGGATTTCACCTTATTATTTTCCACTTTATTCATTTTAGTATTATAAGTGAATTTGTGATTAGATATTGGAAATTAACATATTTTCATTATATATCAAGGTTGGATGAGTTTGATGATGTGTGGAGGCATATTTGAAGATTTCAACAAATTCAAAATTCACCACCTATCCTCAAATTCGAATTACATCTTCAAACTTGAAGATTTGAAAGAGAGAAGATCATGGAAGATTTGGTTGGCATATCTTATCTAAGATATGTGGCAGATGTGTGGAGGATTTGAAGGGATCATATATGGTAATAATGGGAAAGTAGTTGAGAGTGGTTGAGAGAATAGTGGATCTGTCATTATGACACTCATGTATATAAGAGAGTGTTCTCTCTTCATGAGGGTTATCATGTAATTCATAATTTAGTCTTGTAATTAGGAGAAGGGGATTCTTAGCTTTGATTCTTTCATTGTTATTCTTTCATGCTTTGTCATTTGACTCTTGTAATATAACTTGAGATTAATTTATTGTGTGAGCTCACATATGTCGTTTGTCATTCAACTCTTCACATGTTGTATTGTTTTCCTAGATTAATTTCCTACTTTCCTAGTTAGTCTTTCAATGCTTTCTTAGATTAATTTCATTTCAGCAATTTAAATTAGATTAGTTCTACTTCAGTCCTGCATATATAGTGCGTGTGCTTTGTAAGCCTATGAGCCTCGGATTGACAAATTAAATAGTTGGACAAGTACTACAACGGAATTAAACGACAATATTTATGCCTAACACAGGACTTTGATTGATAGAATATTAGGGAAACAAACTTATACCAATGAACATGAGGGAAGCACATCCCAAGAAGAGAACATGGCATTTTTTTTTAATATAAAATTAATATATTTGAATTATCTATAGGTTTAAATAATATGCATTGGATAATGTGTGTCATACAAAGAATTTTTATGAAGAAACTACAAAAAATTGTTCGGAATCCGAGTGGGAAAGAGTGTAAAATCTTTGGAAATGTTGTAAAGAGAGAAATTAGGTGGATTAAAAGGTGATCAATATGAATTTTTTCTTTGAACTTTTACTAATAATGTAGAGTCTTAACAATAATCGCTAACATGTCTCAAACATTCAATTTCACATTTGTTGAATGTTGTGCACAGACTAACAATAAGGGAAAATAAGGTTGTTCTAAGAAGATAAAAATTATGATGGATGCAAATGATAATGAATTGTTCCTCAATTCATCTGGAGTGGTGCTAGAAGTTAATGAGAGGAGGAATTTTTTTCTAAAACTATGAGCAATATATTGGAAATAACATATCTAGACGTTCTTTTCACTTATAGTGCACAAATATGTCCAACGACTTCAAGAATTAGGTTATACATAAACTACAACACTCGCTTCTAGAGTAATGGACAATGAGACTTGTGAGACTTGCAATGGAAAAAATATACAATAAAAAAAAAAAAACTTTTAAAAATTGTTATTGCTAAACATGTTTTTTTGTAATATGCATGCACTAGTCCAAAAAATTACCAGCTTAATATTTTTTCTATATTTATTTTCATATAAATATTAATTGATTGCTAAAATTCCAAAGGACAAATGACATGATATCCAAAACATGCCAGTAGGGATGTTGAAAAAAGTGTATGATGAGATGGTCAAAGAAATGAGCATAATTGCATCACTGGATGAACCATCTCAACAACAAGATGCAATATGTAATAATTGATTTTTATTTTTATTTTTAATGTATAAAGAGTTTAATTATCGCAAGAAATACTAATTTTTTATTGTTTTGTTGTTATAGAAAAGAAGAGAAAAAAACGGAACCCATTCAACACATGATATGTGAAAACAAGGCAAAAAAGTGGTGATCACAAAGTTTGTGAGTACTTAATGCATTTTCCTTACTTAAGATTTCATATTTGTTGTGATGTATACATTTTAAATAATTTACAATAATCCTTGAGTGTCTTCTAACAAGTGCCAGAATACAAAGAAAAATCATTTGAACATTTGATTGACATTGGATTAAGTATGGGTTGTGAGTATATGTTGGAGTATCGAAAGTTAATTGAACAATTTGTAAGTAACTATGTTGTTTTACTTCCCTTGTTTTATAATTAATGGAACAACAAGAAATCTTTTTATATATATATATATATGCTTCCTCAGGGCATATAAAACTCGCTCGAAACAAAGTATGGAGTAGAGCCAACAAAAGATATGTTGAGAGATGACATGAAACATGGTTTTGAAAGAATTTGCATCGTTTATGAAGCATTTGTTGCTATGGTATGCTTTTCGATTTATGCAATCATGTATATTATAGTATAAATGTAGATATATTCATTACACTTTATTTCTATGTTTGTAGATGGAAATGAAGAGGGATAATGTCAAAATCAAGCCAATCAACAAAATATTCCAAATAACCTAAGTGAAATATCCCCTACAAGTAATGAAGAAATGAGACATGTAAGCAGCTCAGGTGAGAACATTAGTTTGAGTGATGAATGATGATCATAAAAATTGAATGTTACAAGTTGTATATTTTGGAATGATTGTCTGTAAATATTAGACATTTTGTCCCAATTGTATGATAATATGTTGTCGATAGTTGTAACAATTATATATTAACATTTTGAATATCATGGACCTTTATGTTGTCCCATTTTGTATAATGAAGAGTATCTTATTCATATATAACAAAATGGATTTTTTATTCTATTGCATTGTCTAGTATCGTAAAACGTTATGTTGGTGATTACATATGTGGATGGTTTACATCGTTACAATAAACAAAGATGTAATATGTTGGTATATTTGTTTAAATGATACAACATATTAATAAATATATCCAAACACAACAATTAAATACAAAAATCAATATTACAATTTGTTATCGCACAAGGTGTAGGTTGGGAAAATATCGACCCAACTACCAAATGGAGACAACTTAGAGAACACCTACCCATTGTCACCTTAGGAAGGTATTCTTGTCACTTTAGAGATGAGAGAATCACCTCAAGGGAGGAATCTCGATGACCCTGGGGGGAATGAGATGGAAAGTGAAGAGATGAAGGAAGGCCCCCCTAAAGGTCAAGATAGATAATATGAAATGGGTTGATAAATAGTCTAAGTAGTAGCCAAAATTTTCCAAGAGATAAGAGCACCTGCAAAGAGTGATTGTACCTTCCCGAGACACAAGAACAAACCGAGTATATATGTATAATGTTAGGTGGACAAGCAAGTTAAGCTTATTGTTCCTAATTGCAGCAATAAACTAATATATATATCAGCAAGAAACCAAGTTTTATTGGTGCTAAACGATTGCTAAAAGTCCAACAAATTATGTAAGAGATAAGCTAGATAAACACTAGTAATACTTGAGCATGAAAGCACAAGACTTTAGCAATAAAACAAGGCTGCAATAAAAGGTATTTGCAGAGATATTTTGCAGCCTTATGGCTGTAGCAAAAAATTTGTTACAATATCAAATCCAAACACCAAAAATCACAAAGAGTCCACCCAAAAGTTGCGCTAGGCCTAGTAGGTTATCTTGGCAAACCTTTAGAAAATTTTGACGGTTGGAAAGCAAGTTATAAATGAAAATGTGTTAGAGTTTTTGCATCCCTAATGGTTGTAGATAAAATTCTATAACAACAAGAAGAAGTACTTAACCACTTGAGACTCCCTAGTGGTTGTGACAAGCCTAGAACGTCAAGAAAAGATTACAATTTAAACAATTTGATTATCTCGTGTTTTCATGTATCCCAATGCAACAATTTTATTTCTCTAATGAAAATTGTAAATGATTAGTGCCTTGACTATTGGGTTATGGAGTCAAAGAAAGAGTTAAATATACTATTTCCTTGGGGGTATAAACCCTCTTACTCCCCAAGGCAATTAAAGCTAACTAGGAAAGTGTTAAAAGGGTGTAAGCACTTTTACTTCTCCTAGCACTTCCTTAAGTAACAAATTATTTCCAAGACAAATATTGATGAGATTAGTGGGGTTGTATGCACTTATACTCCCCAAGAAATTCAACTAGTTAACCATGCAATCAAGAAAAAGAGACAATAACATGATAAAACCCTTCAACTAGAGCAAGAATCAACTAGATAAACTTCCACTTTACCAAGAATTATCCACCAATATGCAAGAGAAACACTCCACAGGAGGTAGCACACCACTTCCTTCTGTCGATAGAAAAGTAAACCATGACAAATGAAAAAGAGAGAGAAAATCCCCAAGGGTAGCAAAAATTTCAGCCACATACTTCTCACAATGGGAGAGTTATGTTATGAAATGAGATTCACATGATCTCTATTTATACAAAATGTTTAAAACATAGTTTTTCCACTTAATTAGGGTAAAACATAAGATGAGGGGTCAACAATACTTATCTTACCCCTTTACACAAATAATAATATTCAATTTACAGTTTTTCACATTAGAAACCCTAAAACAAGATGATGTCACCCCTTTAAGGAGACATTTTTACACTTTTCCAAGTCGTTGAAGAAGAAGGTGGATATCGTTGGGGCTCCTAGAGACTCATATTCATGTGCCAACATCAATCCATGTCTCCTCCAGTCAAATCATGGCAAGTGTCAATGAGCAACAACTCCATTGCCACCAACCCTAGCCCTAGGTGACGTCAAGCCCCAAAAAGTGGCGTTTTTCCCCTCCTAGGCAAGTCGTTTGGCAAGTGATGGATAGGAAATGTCCTTCGAGGTGTCTTCTAGGCCTCCAAAGGAAATTCAACACGATCCGGCATGTGGGCCCTTGACATCCAACCTGTGGGCTTCAATCCCCATGGAATCCCAAGTTAGGCTTGTTCCTCCAAAACTGTCCACCAAAAAAGGTCCTGCAAAGCAAAGGCTACACCCTCCAAGGATCTCAAGTCAAAATATCATGGCAAGTGAAAACCACATCTAATAAACAAGGCACCTAAACATGTGCATCATAACTACCTCATCAAATTAAACAAGTGCTCAAAGACCCTATACAATTGACCAAGTTTAGGTATGGGAGGGGTGTCATAAAAGTCTTATTGGGTAGACCAAAACCCTCAAGTAGGGGATGCCCCTTCAAGGTCATGTAGTGGATGATGAGGTGGATAGGGGGTTAGACTTCATAGGTCAATGATTTTCATGACATACAAGGGCTCGTATTATCTCATTTATGGGTGCCTTTGTAGAGGGTGTGTGGCACCTTTGTCCTCAATGCAACCTTTTTCCAAGCCCACTTAATGCCATTTATTAATTGATTAATGATCCAAACACATGTGCACTTCCAATAGTGAATCTATTAGATTGGGGGGTAGTAACACAGTGTCACTTGAAAGAAGAGGTCCACAAAGTGCCATAGGGGTAACCATCAAAGCGTTATAACACACTAGTGTTAGTATTTCATTCAAGCAGGATATTTATTGTGTGTTTGATCTTTTGCAGGCCTTCAATTATTTTAAGAGAAGTAATTCATCATTTTCAAGACCTGTCTGGGTGAGCATCTAGAAGGTTTATATTTTAGGCTTTTATCTTTTGCCAACAACCATCCCCTTGGGACTTTAGCCCCTTCTTCCCATGAAATGATGTACATTCCATTCTTGGATCACTAAAGTCAAAGGACCTGGAAGAGGACAATGTGATGGGAATGCAATGAGCATAAAGTGATAAGTATGGTTGAGAATGGTACGATAACCCCTCAAGGGACCCCCAGTGGCATCCCTTCGCCAAAAGTTGGCCACTTACTAGGAAATCGATGACACTCACCAAGGTGAAACAAGGTCAAAAACATAATTTCCAAGCAGTCATTCTACAATCAAAAGCAACGTCAATACAACATGCTTAAATGCCTCAAATATTAACGTGATTACCTGCCACAATACCTGAATTGTACCACATGTAGCAAGACCCATATGCCTTCTAGAAGGTAGTTGGTGTAGTGGATGCGTTGACGATGGATCCAAACTATGGTGATAGAGTGGGCTTCCATATGTGCAAGTGGACACTGCTAGTGTGTGGTCTCTCGACACTCCATATCTACAACCTAAGGGCCTCGAGACATCATCTCTTTAGTTATCCCACAAAATGGGCATAATACTATTAAAAATATTTGAATGATTAATTGAAATTTTGTTTAAAAAAATAAGAAGTTGCATTTGCATACCTACACTAAAACATATCATTACATTGTATTCATTTGAACATTAGTGAGAATAATTGTAGTAAATGCACTAGTGCTCCTAATGATAACAAAAGCATCACTCCCTTCAACAATACCATTACCATTGTCGTCATTGTTATCATTACTATTACAAGACATTATGGTACGCAAGGTAATTTATGCATTGGTGCTTTGCATATGTAATACACACCATTGATTTCATCATATAAACTACACAATGGGGCTTCAAGATATATAGAATACACACTAGTGCATAATATATATTTTTAAATCCCCGAGGCATATCTAAATTTGGTGCACCAATGTGTATTGTTGATAGAAGTGTCATCGTTCTTTTAATATATAAATTACACACAAGTGATTCAAAAACATATAATATGCACTAGTGTGTGGTATATATATATTTTGAAGCCTCGGTGTGTATAATGTAGTAGCAAACTGTGCAAATATATATATTTGTAGCACTGATGTCAATGATTGATATAAGTGCATCGACAAAAAAAAAATTGCTAGAATCTCTGACCACCTAGAATTTTTAGTTACAGTGAAAATTTGTTAAAACCTCCACTACCAATTGCAAAGGTTTTAGTGGAGGTTTTTGATAATTTTTCACAATCTTCTAAAAATTAAAAACATCCACTATAAGGTGTTTTCCATATGGTGTGGGTGTAGTCTAATGCATTGTCTACATTCTTATGTTGCGTGCACCACAACCTTGTTTTCTTTCTCTTGACATGCTTTATCTTCAATTCAACTCCATAGAAAAAAGTTGAACCATTCCTCATGTCGAAATTGCAAACTTTTTGGGTACTATAAATCATTTCAGGGCACACCACTAACCATATGAATTCAATGGCATGACCATTCTTCAAAATTTCATCCTTCATAGTGATTATAGCATGTAGTGATCTTATATCATGACTTGGATTAGCCATCCCATATTTTAGATCCCTAAATATGGATGCCATTGTGAGGGTCAAGTGGTGACAACCCCATTATTCTTTTTGTAAATTTTAAATCCATTTGATTCATTTTCCATGCATTTCCCACTCTTTTATATGGTTTTCCCCCAATCAAAACTCTTGTGATTTTGTGTTCATTTTTTGCTTCAAATGCCTTTCTCATCCTAACATGGAATCCAATTAGGATCATCATGGTATATGGTGTTTTTCCACCCCTTCCATCATCATCATGTGGGATAATGACCACATGTACATTTTCATACTTGTGTCCTTTGTGATTTGACTTCCTCGTAGACCCTACAAATGCATGGAACATATGAGTCCCTGCATGTCATTTTTTTGAATAGGGAATGGGATCCATTGGTACCTCCCATCCCATTCTTCACCCAAAATCCCATTAGAACCATGTATGTAGATCATGGTGTGGATCCAATGACTCACAAGCCATTGCAATAATTTTGGGCCTCTCTTCCAAACTACCTTGAAAAGTTCCATTGGAAGGTAGACATCACTCTAATATGATGGCTAACATTCATCTTGTCAACACTTCTCACATTAATTTCCATTGTATCCCATTTTATCTTGAACCTATGAGCCTACACCACATGTCACCTATCTATTGGCTATAGGCCTTTTGGGCTCTCCTCTACTTAACTCTACTTAAAATCTCATGGAGGTCCCTTTGTCATTGATCTCTCCTAGTAATCGAGTAACCTATACTTTCGTGAAAATTTCAAGGCCTCCTTGCCCAAACCTTCCCAAAAGGATCCATTGGATGGTTGCAATCACTTTGATTAGATGACCCTCTATTGTCTCAGGATGACTCTTCTCACTCCACCTTGCTCATTAGAATTAACCAGCTCAATTGCTACCTGATACACAACACGCCTCCATTCGCTCCTCCACCATGAATTCAAGTGGACACTTTCTCCTTTTCACTCTTGTTCTCACAATCAAAGTTAAGCACCATTGTCATATATGTTCTTGCAATACAACCTCCTCATGAAGCCACAAGTTTCCCCCTCCATGATATTTGAACCGTGAACCTTATTGAGACATACCATATTTGTTACATTTTCTTGCCCAAGGCCACAATGCTAAACATGGCCTATGAGATTCTTGAATGAACTCACCTATGAGTTCTCAACATGACAGGAGTAACACAATGCTCATTTAGGACCTTTGTTAAACAATTAACTTACAAATGTGAACTCCATCATACAATTTATATGGTTTCCCCATAATGACTATAATGTCCCTTTCCAAATCATCTCTCCAGGAGATTGACATAATAACCTAAGTGATTCGGAGAGGTATAGGCCTTTGAATCCACTGAAGGGTAAGCGCAGGGAAGCTGCAGTGGAAAGTCGGAGAGGAGCGTCGTAGGGTTGCGAGCAAGTGAATGAGTCTCGTGGAGAGACACTCCTTCATTTTCCAGTTTTAGCAAAGGAAGAACGGACGGTCGAAATCCTTCGAGGAGATTTCGCGAAGTTTTGTGGGTCGTTGGATCTTGCGGAGGTGCAAGGAGGTTACAGTGAGAACGTCTGAAGGTTCGAAGCTCAGGAGGGGCAGAGCCATTGATCCAGGCCACAGGGGCCGTGTTAGGAAAACAGGACCGCGGAGCAATAATAAAACAAATGCAGAAACAAAACACAGAAGACACATAATACAAGAGAGACACAGATTTACGTGGTTCACCCAGTGTGGGCTATGTCCACCAGAGAAATTGCAAGGTCCTTCCTTTATTATTATCCAACAAATGAAGGGATACAACCTACAACAAAACCCGCTGTAACTTCCTCTTCTTTCTCTCACAGTCTCCTCTCTCAAAATACAATATGCACCATCATCCATAGCCGCAATACATTTCCCTCATAAAAGAGGGTTTCCTTCTAGGGCAAAAAACCCTAATGTAATCTCTACCGTTAGATCTGCGACCTTATAATGAACGGTCCAAATTTACAATGAAATTACAATATACTTTTACAAGGCAATTTTTGCTTCGGGGGCTTCACCCCCGAACCCCTGCTAGGGGCCCGCTTTCCCCCAGACCCCCCAGCCGAGGGGATAGGCCCCCCAGACCACGTAGAGGGGGTACCCCCCCTCTGCACTCCCCCGCTTGGAAGAGTGTACATACTTCTGGGGTTTAAATACTTCATGGGGTATAAACACGGTTGAAAGCAAGGACCTATGAATCAGGAAGATAATCAGGCTCCACAACCAACAATCTCCCACTTGGAGACTGATCTCAACAACTCCACCGTTGTTGTATATGTTGGACTCTGAACCTTCTTGGACCTGGAAAATTTCTCATCTTCATCTTCATTC
>ML802556.1:172599-190347 GCA_009831015.1 Picea engelmannii | reverse complement strand
TCTCTCACAGTCTCCTCTCTCAGAATACAATATTCACCATCATCCATAGCCGCAATACATTTCCCTCATAAAAGAGGGTTTCCTTCTAGGGAAAAAAACCCTAACGTAATCTCTACCGTTAGATCTGCGACCTTATAATGAACAGTCCATATTTACAATGAAATTACAATATACTTTTACAAGGCAATTTTTGCTTCGGGGGCTTCGCCCCCGAACCCCTACTGGGGGCCCACTTTCCCCCGGACCCCGCAGAGGGGGTACCCCCCCTCTGCACTCCCCCGCGTGGAAGAGTGTACATACTTTTGGGGTGTAAATACTTCATGGGGTATAAACACGGCTGAAAGCAAGGACCTATGAATCAGGAAGATAATCAGGCTCCACAACCAACAGGTCGTTAGATCTACACGAGATATCGTGTATCCGGGGTTCGCGAGTTGGACCTGCCAAGGATTGCATCAAGAATTGCGATATCGTGAGACGCGATATCCCGACAACCAAAGGGTAGCATGTGGTCGGACCACAGGAATGAGTGGAAGACAGTTTTCAGAGATCGAGAGATCTCGCAAACTCGGAAGTTCGCAGGGCGAGAGCCCAAGTATTGGGTACTCCAAGTCACGAGGATGCGAGGTGGCGAATAGCGAAACTGCGATAGGATTGTATCGGCGTTTCAGCGCATCGGATATCGGGAGTTGGAAAACCAAGGGCTTGGTATCGCGAGTAGCGAAGTCGCGATAGAGCCGAAGTCCCGATAGAAGAAAGAGGAAGTCAGCGTTGACGGACATATCAGGTCTCAGGGATTTGAGAACCCAGTGATCAACTGAGAACTTGCGAAGTCGTGAGTTCCGATTTCCCGATAAGTGAACAAAGGGAAGTCACGCAGAAGAGAATCTGTGGGTGCAGATTTCTTGATAGGGAAATAGAAGGACCTTAGAGTTCTTCGGGCCGAGGGGAGTAAGATCCTATGAGAGCGGACGTGCTCCGAGGAGTGCGGTTGCATTAGTTGTGGTATCAGAGCGGGAATATCTCTTTGCTTTCTGTAGCAGAGAAGAAGGATTCACCATGCCACCCAGAAGAGAGAGACAGTCACCTGATCCAGAGGACAGGGAGGAACGAAGAAGAGGTAGGCCGGTAGGAAATCCAGAAATGGAGAGGCAAATGAGAGATCTTCGAGCCAGGCTTGAGGAGATGGAGACAGCTCAAAGACGCATAGCTAGTGCAGGGGATCTGAGTGATTCCGAGAGAGAAATTGAAGTTGAACGAGAGGAGGAAGTTGCAGTCGAAGATGCATCAACTGAGTGATTGATCAAAGCTATTGCCAGAATGGGTGCGAAGGCGAAGATGGACATTCCAGTCTATGAGGGGAATCTGGATGTAGAAGAGCTACTGGATTGGATTCGAGCTCTTGACACCTACTTCGATTATGAATACATCGAAGAGGATAAGAAGGTCAGACATGTTGTCACGTGCTTGAAAGGACATGCAGCATTATGGTGGGACGAGCTACAAGCTGACAGATGCTGCAAAGGCAAGCAGAAGATTAAGAGTTGGGACCGAATGATCGCGAAGATGAAGGCGAAGTTCATCCCAAGGGACTACCAAATTACTATGTTCAGGAGAATGCAGAACCTGAGACAGAAGCTGATGATAGTGAAAGAATACACTGAGGAATTCTATCGACTGAACATCAGAGCAGGTCATCAGGAGAGCGATGATGAGAAGGTTGCTAGATATCTGAATGGTCTGAGATACGACATTCAGGATGAATTGAGCATGGTAACCATACGAACAGAGGAGGATGCTTATCAAATGGCTTTGAAGGCAGAAGAGAAGTTGAGCCGTAAGCAAGGTCAGCGAGGGCGAGGCAGGAGTCATCCCAGAGGTAAGGCAGTTGCCCAGGAGAAATACCAGAAACCCAAAGAGGAATGGAAGAAACCTCAAGGTAAGATTGAGAGAGGTGGAACCTCACAGCGAGGACAGCATACAGAGCAAAAGGGAGATTATGCTGACGCAAACACTTTTCCTCGTACCAGAGGTAGAGGAAGAGGCCGAGGTGGAGTAATCACATGCTTCACATGTGGAAAGAATGGGCACATGTCATTTGAGTGTCCAGAGAAGAAGAAGGATAGTGGAGAATCTCACATCACTGAGGCACAGAAGTGAGATGTTGAGACTGAAGACACAGAAGGTGGAAGGTCACTGATGATGCGTAAAGTTCTCTTAACACTCGGAAAGGAGGTGGAGGACTCAGTTCAAAGGACCAGACTGTTCAGGACAGCTTGCAAAACCAAGGACTGGGTATGCAAGGTTATTGTTGACAGTGGTAGCACAGATAATCTCGTTTCGACCGAGATGGTAGAGAAATTGGAGCTGGAGACAACTGATCACCCGAGTCCATACAAAGTTTCATGGCTACAAAAGGGACACCAGGTGAGTGTCACTAAACAATGTTTAGTTGAATTCAAGATAGGAGGGTATAATGATAAGGTCTTATGTGATGTTATTCCCATGGATGTATGTCATTTATTGTTGGGTAGACCATGGGAATATGACAGAAATGTGGTTCATGATGGGAGGATGAACACATATACTTTAGAGAAGGATGGGAGGATACACAGGTTTCTCCTGATAAAGGATAAGGAGGTAAAACCGGAAGTAAACAACACAATACTTCTCATGAGTGGGAAGGAGGTTCTTAAAGAGGTAGAGAAGAAGGAAGATCCACAATTCTTTGTGATCAGAAAACCGAGGATCGTTCTGACTAGCACAAGGGTGGATGATTTACCAGATGAGGTTCAGGAACTACTGGAAGAGTTCGCTGACATCATAGTGGACGAATTACCCCATTCGTTGCCACCGATGAGGAGTGTGAGTCATCATATAGACCTCATACCAGGAGCTATTTTACCGAACAAAGCCGCGTATAGGTTGATGCCGCAAGAGAATGAGGAGGTTAAAAGGCAGGTCCAGGAACTATTGGACAAGGGGTTAGTCAGAGAAAGCTTAAGTCCATGTGTTGTTCCGACAGTACTCATTCCAAAGAAGGATGGAGGCTGGAGAATGTGTACCGACTCGAGGGAGATCAACAAGATAACCATCAGGTACAGGTTTCCACTGTCGAGAATCGATGATCTGATGGATTTCCTAAGCGGGGAAAAAAAAAATTCAAAGATAGATTTGAAAAGTGGATATCACTAGATTCGCATGAGGGAAGGCGATGAATGGAAGACAACGTTCAAAACAAACGAAGGTTTGTAAGAATGGCTAGTCATGCCGTTTGGCTTGACAAATGCACCGAGTACGTTTATGAGGCTGATGAATGAAGTCCTGAGGGAGTTCATCGGGAAGTTCGTCATTGTGTATTTGGACGACATACTGATTTACAGTAAATCAGAGGCTGAACATCTGAAGCATTTGGCCATTGTGATGAAGAAGCTACAACAGGAGAAGTTGTTGATAAATATGAGGAAATCTTCATTTATGAAGACAGAGCTCATTTATCTGGGTTTTGTCATATCGGTGAATGAATTGAGGATGGATCCAGATAAAGTGGAAGTAATTAAGAATTGGCCATCACCGAGAAATATTTTCGAGGTGAGAAGTTTCCATGGTTTAGCTAGTTTCTACCGGAAGTTCATCAGGAATTTCAGTGGAATTAGTGCAACGATGATGGATACAGTGAAGAAGCAGCATAAGTCTTTTCATTGGACAACCGAGGATGAGAAGAGCTTCAATCTGTTGAAGCGAAAAATAACGGAACGACCAGTTTTGGTGTTGCCAGATTTCATGAAGACATTTTAGGTGAAATGTGATGCAAGTGGATTTGCCATAGGAGCGGTCTTAAGTCAGGAAGACAGACCAGTTGCATATTTCAGCGAGAAGTTGGATGAGGCGAAGATGAAATACTCCACGTATGATAAGGAATTCTATGATATCATACAGGCGTTGAAGAAGTGGAGGCATTACTTGATCCCAAAAGAATTTGTATTGTACAGTGATAATCATGCATTACAGTTTGTGACTCAACAGGAGAAGTTGAATCAGAAACATGCAAAATGGGCAGAGTATATGCAGAATTTCACATTTGTGATTAAACACATTTCGGGTACTGCTAACAAAGTGGTTGATGCTTTGAGCAGGAAGTGTTTGTTGTTGCAAGAATTCCGAGTCAAAACATTGGGTTTTGAAAATCTCAGGGACATGTATGCAGGAGACGCAGATTTTGGAGAGGCGTATGAAGCAGCTGAGAATCTAGTTCTCAGAGATCGGAGCCCTTGGATAGATTACATGATCCAGGAGGGATTGTTGTTCAAAGGCAATCAATTGTGCATTCTGAAATGCTCCATGAGGGAGAATATGTTAAAGGAGAAGCACAGTGGTGGATTAGCAGGACACTTTGGCCATGACAAGACATTCGCGAAGCTGAATGATTCATATTTTTTGCCAGGGATGCGAGCAGATGTCCAGAGGTTCGTTGACCGATGTAGAATTTGCCAGCATTCGAAGGGGAGAAAACAGAATGCAGGTTTATATCAACCATTGCCCATACCAGAGAGGCTGTGGGAGGTGATAAGCATGGATTTCGTATTGGGGTTGTCGAGGACACAAAGAGGGGTTGATTCAATCTTTGTGGTCGTGGACAGGTTTTCAAAAATGGCACATTTTATTCCATGTCAGAAGACCAGCGATGCGACACACATCGCAAATTTGTTTTTCAAGGAGGTCATTCGACTTCATGGATTGCTGAAAATTATAGTTTCGGACATAGAAACGAAATTCATAGGGCATTTTTGGAGGACCTTATGGAAGAAGCTAGGAACTAACTTGGTGTTTAGTTCTTCTTATCATCCACAGACAGACGAACAGACAGGAGTGGTTAACATAAGTCTGGGGGACTTGCTGAGGAGCTTAGTGGCGGAGCACCATAAAAGCTGGGATAATATATTACCACAGGCAGATTTTGCATACAACGATTCAGTGAATCGGAGCACAAGGAAGAGTCCATTTCAGGTTGTATATGGGATGCCTCCAAGAGGAGTTTCTGAATTGCGAGATTCAGAATAGGCTGTTACTAGCAGCGCTAGTGCAGAAGAATTTGCTGAGGCAATGAAGGAACTTCACAACCGAGTGAAGCAGCGACTACTGGATTCAAGCCAGGAGTACAAGCGTAGAGCAGATCAGCATCGGAGACAACTTCAGTTTGAAGTTGGTGATCTAGTTCTGGCACATTTGAGAAAAGAAAGGTTCCCAAGGGGAACATACAATAAGATAAAAATGAAGAAAATCGGACCATGCAAGGTCTTGAGAAAATTCGGAGAAAATCCTTATGAGATCGAGTTGCCAGATGGCATCGGAATATCTCTGATATTCAATATCGCAGATTTCTTCCCATAAAGGGCTGGGGACGCAGAAACTGGAGCTGAGGAGCCAGTGATCCAGTGGGTGAAACAATTGCCAGTTGCAATGAAGCCGCAAATGGAGTGCATACTGGACAAGAGAGTGGGCAAGAAGACCAGGAGGAAAGAATACTATGAGTATTTGGTCAAATGGAAGAACCACCCAGTGGAAGATGCCAGCTGGGAGACTGAAGCGGAGATACAAAATCATGGACAGACCGTGCAGGAACTCATGGACAGGAGCCCATGAAAATTTTCACGCCGAGGAGTATGATGCAGGAGCATCGCTCACTCATCAAGCGAGTCAGCGTGGATCGGGAGACATCTGGACTAGCCAGCACAAATTTTGAAAACACTTTGGAATTGTTGCGCAAATTCTTTAATGAAGTCATTTATGAAGGCGCACTTTGTATATTGTAATGGACCTTGAGCGGATAGCTCTCGTCCTTAGGTAGATAGTTGGCATTTAATAGACTTAATGCTGGTAGATAGGAATTTAATTCTAGATTTGATAGTTTTAGAGTCCAAGAAGGAAAACGGATATGGACACCCTCATTGTATCATTGTATTATTAGATTATTGAAGGAGCAAGAAGAGAAGAGCAAGCAGAGAGCTGTGTAAAGAACACCCATGTACAAATATTGAATTAATAGAAGAAAGCTTTGATTCAAATCCATGGTTATGTGTCTATTCTCTGTGTATTAATGTTATGCTCGTGAATATTTGCTTCCTGTCATACATTTGCTTTTATATGCTGTGTATGTGATTTCATGGTTGAACAGAAGTCTGAGAGGGTGAGTGAATGAGTTTCAATTGTTTCTCTAATTGAGCCAGAGGATTCCTGCAAGGAGTGCAGTCGAATTTGTCCGCAAGGAGTGCGTCGACAGAAGGGTTCAATTAGAGATAACTCTTGTTCTCATTTCTTCGAAGGTGCAGATAGGCATAGTGCCGTGCAAGGAGTGCGTAGGCCAAGCTAAGTCTCAGAATTGCGATTCTGAGCAGAGTATCGAAGGACTGTTGTTGCAGGAGTGTGCAGAGTCGAACGAATTCAACACTTAGAAGTTGTTGAAGATTTGCCGCAAGGAGTGCGCGCAAGAAGTTCTCGGAAGGACTTGAGAAGCCGAGAACAAGCTCAGGAGGTATAGGCCTTTGAATCCACTGAAGGGTAAGCGCAGGGAAGCTGTCGTGGAAAGTCGAAGAGGAGTGTCGTAGGGTTGCGAGAAAGTGAACGAGTCTCGTGGAGAGACACTCCTTCATTTTGCAGTTTTAGCAAAGGAAGAACGGACGGTCGAAATCCTTCGAGGAGATTTCGCGAAGTTATGTTGGTCGTTGGATCTTGCGGAGGTGCAAGGAGGTTATAGTGAGAACGTCTGAAGGTTCGAAGCTCAGGAGGGGCAGAGCCATTGATCCAGGACACAGGGGCCGTTAGATCTACACGAGATATCGTGTATCCGGGGTTCGCAAGTTGGAGCTGCCAGGGATTGCATCAAGAATTGCGATATCGCGAGACGCGATATCCCGACAACCAAAGGGTAGCGTGTTGTGGGACTGCAGGAGTGAGTGGAAGACAGTTGTCAGAGATCGAGAGATCTCGCGAACTCGGAAGTTCGCAGGGCGAGAGCCCAAGTATTGGGTACTCCAAGTCACAAGGACACGAGGTGGCGAGTAGCGAAAGCGCGATAGGATCGTATCGACGTTTCGGCGCATCAGATATCGGGAGTTGGAAAACCGAGGGCTTGGTATCGCGAGTAGCGAAGTCACGATAGAGTCGAAGTCTCGATAGAAGAAAGAGGAAGTCAGCGTTGATGGACATATCGGGTCTCGGGGATTTGAGAACCCAGCGATCAACCGAGAACTTGCGAAGTCACGAGTTCCGATTTCCCGATAAGTGAACAAAGGGAAGTCACGCAAAAGAGAATCTGTGGGTGCAGATTTCCTGATAGGGAAATAGAAGGACCTTAGAGTTCTTCGGGCCGAGGGGAGTAAGATCCTGTGAGAGCGAACGTGCTCCGAGGAGTGCAGTTGCGTCACTAGGACAAGATAGTTGGGAATGCCACTCGTGGTTTATAGCGTCAAAATATTCACTCAATCCACAAGTATTAATTACACGGACTAAGGCTGATTTTATAATTAAAATGTTGCAATATAAAATAAAATTTATAAAAGCTACTGGAATGTACACAGATTTTAGGATAAAGTAAACATGGAGGTCAAAAGAGAAAAAGTAACCAGTCGCATAAACACATGTATGAGATAGAATAGCAATATGATTTTATTTCATTCTGAGATACCAAAAGTGTTTTTCTCTTTACAAAACCCCTGCGAGGGTATGGACCAAATTTTGATTTAGACATCCTCGATGAACACCATACAAAAAGACTTTGACTGTAAAGTAAAAATGAAATTAATAATCTGGATCAGCTTGCCACAAACTAATGTCATTTTGACTCTGCAAGATATCCTTTATCAACCATGAAAATTAATTCACAAATAGACAAGAATACACAGAGTATCAAGGATGGATCAACACCTCTAAAACAAGCGTCTAAAAAGTGTGGTTCAGTCTTGAACCTTGCTATCTAAAATAAGACCCTGTTGTCAAGAAGAGAATTAGGCTTTGAATAAACTCAGAAATGAGTGAAAACTGAAACTATCTCATGTAACTAAAGAGAAAACCTTAGTCTTGTTTTCTCCTTCTATTCTCCTCCCCTTTGTCTCTTCATTCAATTGGGCTTTTATTCTTTTCGCAATTAGTTGAAGTAGTTCAACTACTTTTTGTTAGTTAAGTCAAATTAACTTAACAAATTAGTTTAGGAGAAACAAATAATAATAATATATAATTAAGGGTCTTAATTAATAATAACTAAAATAGGTGGGACCCCTTGTGACTCCCATCATTTCTTCATTTTAATCATAAAAAATAAATCCCAACCGATAATCACTTAGACCATAGGACACGCTTGTAACTCCCATAGAATTTTAAATTGAATATTAAATATAAGTAATAATTTAAATCATATCCCAAAAAGAATATATATATATCCACATTATCCACAGAAATATCCAAAATAATACTCGTTGTCCAAAAATGATACTTGTTGTCCAAAACATGTTGAAAACTATTAAAATTGTACTTATCACTGGAAATAATAAAAACAACACTTAAAAACCATAATTGTTCTTTTGAGATGCATATTTTATTTTCTCGTTGTTGTCTCCCTTAGACTTTTCTGAAATAGCCCCTGGTTGATTAGACTATGTGGGATATATGACACTAATTACATGGGAACAATCGTCTTTCAAGTGGAGGCAAGAAGATACAGATTTAGAGGAATCAATGGAAGGGCTAGAAGGGAAGGTCGTCGCTTTTCCTTTGCCAATTACAAGTTGCAGAATGTCGGTCTTCAATCTCTTGTTGGTGTGGGAAGATTGCACTTGCGAGGCAACGTGGGTGGATTGTGCATTTGGATTGATTGGAGGTGGTGGTGGAAATGAGAAGCAGGTTGGTTGACAATTTCTTGCCAACCATCATTGGAGGGAAGCTCAGGCTGCATAGATACATGTGGGAGTAGAGGGATTCTGGGAAAATTCGGAGGTTGTTGAAAAGGGGTTTTTTTTGTTGAGGGTGCAATATTCCATGACCAATCCAATTAAAGAATCCATCTTGGAACAACCGGTTTAATTCTTGTGGGTCAACATCAAAATAGATGGAAATTTTATGCCTCTTATGCCCTTGATTTCAATTTCCCCTGCCTCTATTATTTCGTCCATTGTTGCCTCTACTGAAAAAAAAATTATCCTGTAGAAACAGTTTGTCAGTAGTGAAGCTCTTAATAAACCATACATGAAAATCTGCATGCATGAATCAAAAGATGGCTCTAAAATTACCACGAGATACATGAAAATCCATCCATAATACATCATTTATTAATTTATATGTGACCAGGGAATGAAAGGGTTCATGGGAAATATGGAAGGAGTGTAATTAGCGAAAAAAATGATAGAATGGTGGGGATCAATATACTAATATTTTTCAACAATTAATAAGACAATTAACATTAATAAGACAATCAACTGTGTATTTGAATATATCAAAAATAACAGTCCTCAATCCTTGCCATATCAACTTCTTCTTATTTCAACACAGACCCATCTTTAAAATTAATATCACAGAACAAGGATGAAACAAGTGAAATAGGGATCGTGGAGGAAGTGTAATTAGCGAAAAATGGTAGAATGATAGGGAAATTTTACGAATATTGTTCAAGTGATCAAAACATCATATCTTCGATGCAAATTTACAATCAAACTATCTTTCTATCCAAAATTTTAAAATTTAGACTATACTCTTTTTCCAAAACAATAACCTAATATTGATGCCTTCTTAACAAAATTGTTCACTGGTTTCCAAACTGCACTACACAATAAATGATTGGATATACCCATAATTTTATGTAACCGGGGTAATCCTGATAACAATACTGTCATTATGTAACATAATCAAAACGAACAACATCATAATCGCTACAAGAATACAACCATAATCTTGGAATAAACGAGCCACGATTCATAACATCAACCCCAATAAAGGTTCTTTAAATCCCACAGAGTCATGAAAAGTGCCCCAAAACAAATCTCATAGCCATCATTTAATCGAAATACTATTCACTACAACCCCCCTTTTTTTTAATTCCATTATGGTATGTATTATTCAATTCGAGCATCAGACATCTCATACACAGGTGCTTTCGCAAATAATAAAATATGACAATTCAACCAAGATATGCAACATTTGCTATGAGAACCATAAGCTTCAACAGACTGTAACTTCCTATGAATAGGTGAGTGCAACACTTCTTCCATAATGGCCAATCAAGTGACCACTTAAACCCGCGCCTAAGTAAAAGAACAAGAACAATGCTTCCATCATATTCCGGGTAAGCAATGCCTTCACAGTGATGTGTAGGGTTCGATATGTCACAATGAAAGTAAGTGGCAGAGACAACAGGCCAAATAAAATAAGGGTTTGGCAGGCATACAACACGGTAGGCTTACTCCAAGGTGCCTCACATTCATAGTCACGGGGTCGAGGTTATGGTGTGGGTGCATTAGCCACAGAGACCAGAATATCAACCTACAGGCAAAGTATTCCCAAAACACAAAGGTAAGGCAGAGAGACCCATTTGACAGGGAGGAAAACCCAAACAAAGAACCATAAGCAAAGTAGGCCCAACCACAACCCCTTTTTCAGCAAAAATGTGATCAGTTACATGCATCAAAGGCACCACGACCTTCTTTAATGCCAATAATCTCAGAACAACCACCACAGGAAACCAAAGTTTGCAACCAATAAATACATAGTCCAAAAAACATAGTGACAACTTGAGAATTACACAGACCACGAACAACAAGAGCCAACATTTTATTTAAGGGCAGAGAGAATTTCATGGATGGAGAAGTAAGAGAAACCTCATACATGTAAAATATGGTGCAAGTAGAAAAGACCAAGTTGTATACCTCTTCCATGACCGAGCAAGTCGGAGCAACAACAACTAACAAAGCACAATGAAAATGGCTAGGGTGGCGGGCTCGGGGAGAGTACGAATGACTTGCATTTACTGTCGTCACTTATCCCTTGGCCTACATTCATGGCTAGTATGATCCAAGTGCATTTTCCATCTCACGTCCCATTACCATTTCCATTTGATAATACAAACCCAATAATCCAAAGTTTGCATATATCCAAATTCCAAAATGTGCCAACCCTTGCCCCCATTTTATTAACAAATGTTTATTTGCTTAGGGATGCCACTAACATTGCCATCAAAACAATGTGCACCACAATTATAGCAAAGGTTGGGGTGGTCACCCATACATCACATTATCCATGTAAAATCAAATTCAAACTGGAATATTATTCCTTCACCTATAAAAGCAACATATCATATTTTGCAAGAGATAATCAAGGCCACATTTTTCATTGTTTTAACTATCTTGCCTAGAATTTCTATTATAAGCATTTTAACCGCGATTTGAAGTGAATAAGCTATAGAATTTGTGTCGGAACCAACACATAGGCAAACAAAATAGAAGTGTCAGTTCTCCGCCCATAAGTCACAAAAGGGGTCCCACCTACTAGTGTATTATTAATATAATTAAGTAATAAGGCTTGGCAATCATTTGCAAGCATGGTACCCAACGTTGCGCTTTTAAGCATCAACAAATTGGCGAATCCACAGGGAAATATGTTCCCAACAGATTAAGAACTCACAATCTCTGGTTTCGCAGGTTGATAAATCATAGATCAAGGAATCATTGATCAGAATGACTATGCAATAGGGGGAAGTGAGGTGGTTTAAGGGGATTAATGAGATGGGATTTTTGGAATAACTCATGAAAAGTGGTACGTATGAGGGGGTTTGGCCCTGTATGCATAACATTTGGTCAATCTCGATGACAATGTTTCTTCAATTTTCAAGTAGAAACTTTCTAGTATGCTCTTTTGAATCTCAATATGGAGAGAAGAAAGGGATAACATAAAAATGGGGAAGAAGACCAAATCATATATCTAACAATAGTACTGAAAGAAAAAAGTGTTCTCAACATTGTCTACAAGGAGGACATTGTGACAACTGCGTAAACATTATTGTTATTAACCAAAAATACTTACAGAATGGCACTGTTGTGGCAAAACTAATCCAAAATTTATTTCGACAAAAGATCATGCAATCTAAATAGAACAGAAAAAGCGAAAGACAAACTAAATGAACTAAAAACCCAATTTATTATTTATGTACAAAGGAAAGGAAAATATTTCTTGGAGTCGGGTAGGATGAAATTTTGCATAGAGAAATGTGTCATCTATTTTGGATGGATAATTAATGGATTAAAAGATGATGCATAAAGAGTGTCTATCACCTTGCCAACCAACAAATGCATGTAGCAAGGGTAATGGGCCCATCAAGATCCATAAAAAGTGATTACCATCTTGCAGGACCTGCTAACCAACAAGACGCAATTTCTACTTGATATTGGAAACATATCCAAGATCAATAACATTAGAATGATGGTTAGATGTTTTGATGAAGAGGATGGAGTTAATGGGTTTTTTAATCATTATAAGGTCATCATTTGTCATCTCGTGATCAGGAAAAGAACTACCATGCATCGAGGGAGAAAATAAAGGATTCAAATGCATAGGAATTCCTTTAAATTTATCATCATCAAAAGAAATCATGCATGCAAGGGAGATATGAATATCGTCATTGAATTCCTCAACCTCATTGAACTGAAACAATGGGTTTGTGAAGGAATTATGCGATGCAAAACATTGATTATTCTTATGGTAATTTTCAAAAGAAGAGCCAACATATGAACCTATATGGCCACTTGAATCCCCTCTTTCATCTTCTTTAGAATAGTCATGAGAAATATGAGGGATAGTGCTATTCAAATCAAGATAATCCTCCCTACTGAATTCATCCATGAAGAGTACTTCATTAGACACAAGTTGATCTTGAGTAGGATATATTTTAAAGAAGGCATCAAATAAAGCATTTTCAGAAGTTGGATTAGTAGGCATATCGGGACAACAATCCTTACAATCCTCTGTGAATATGGCACTACGAGATGCATGATTGTCCTCTTGCAGACTCGTCATGAAGAGAGAGGGATTTGTGTGATATTCATTTTTAGCCTTTAAGAACAATCCACAGGTTAATTGTTCATGAGGACCATAGAAAAAGTCACATCAAGGAGGATCAGGGATGCTTTCAGGTAGAAATTCAAAGTGATGAAAGATAGGCGGAGGAGGAAAATCGATAAGAAACTTTACAAAAATTGATTCCCCCGTGAAAATTGGACTAGATACTATACGTCTAGACCAGTCTCATGCTTTACCATAGAGGGAAAATGGAAAAAAAAATGCAGAAGTATGCATCTCATAAATCCCAATAGATTGACAGAAGCTAAGGAAATCATCAATATGGTTTTGAGAAGATTCCCATAAGTTTCCCTCGAAAAGAGGACAACTAACCAGTGACAATGAGCTCAAATCAGATTTATACATGATCATGCAAGTTAGGACTCAATAGTCATGAAAAAAGAAAAAAGAAAAACTTATAAACAAAAAAGCATACAAATAGTAAATACAAAAATACAAAGTAAAAATACAAGAACCAGGGAAATAAAGATAATCAATTTTTTTTTATTGTCCCCGGTATGGTCGCCAAATAAATGTTGAGAAAAAGGTATGGATTACCTTACTCAATCATTTTTAGGTCTTGCCCGACTAGGACAAGATAGTTGGGAATGTCACTCGGGGTTTATAGCCTCAAAATATTCACTCAATCCGCAAGTATTAATTACAAGGACTGAGGCTGATATTATAATTAAAATGTTGCAATATAAAATAAAATTTATAAAATCTCTTGGAATGTACATATATTTTACAATAAAGTAAACATGGAGATCAAAAGCGAAAAAGTAACCAAGTCACGTAAACATATGTATGAGACAGAATAGCAATCTGATTTTATTTCATTCTAAGATGCCAAACGTGTTTTTCTCTTTACAAAACCCCTACGAGGGTATGGACCAAAGTCTGATTTAGAGATCCTCGATGAACACCATACAAAAATACTCTGACAGTAAAGTAAAACTGAAATTAATAATCTAGATCAACTTGCCACAAACTGTTGCCATTTTGACTCTGCAAGATATCATTTATCATCCATGAAAATTAATTCACAAACAGACAAGAATACATAGACCATCAAGGATGGATCAACACCTATAAAAAAAGTGTCTGCAAAGTGTGGTTCAATATTGAACCTTGATGTCTACAATAAGATCATGCTATCAAAAAGAGAATTAGGCTTTGAATAAACTCAGAAATGAATGAAAACTGAAACTATCTCATGTAACTAAAGAGAAAACCTTACTCTTGTTTTCTCCTTCTATTCTCCTCCCCTTTGTCTCTTCATTCAATTGGGCTTTTATTCTTTTCCCAATCAGTTGAAGTAGTTCAACTACTTTTTGTTAGTTAAGTCATATTAACTTAACAAATTAGTTTAGAAGAAATAAATAATAATAATATATAACTAAGGGTCTTAATTAATAATAACTAAAATAGGTGGGACCCCTTGTGACTCCCATTATTTATTCCTTTTAATCATCAAAAATAAAGCCCAACCGATCATCACTTAGACCATAAGACACCCTTGTAACTCCCACAGAATTCTAAATTGAATATTAAATATCAGTAATAATTTAAATCATATCCCAAAAAGAATATATATATCCACATTATCCACAGAAATATCCAAAATAATACTCGTTGTCCAAAAATGACACTTGTTGTCCAAAACATGTTGAAAACCATTAAAACTATACAGATTTAGAGGAATCAGTCGATGGGCTAGAAGTGGAGGCCGTTGCTTTTCCTTTGTCAAGTTCAAGTTGTGGAATGTCGGTCTTCAATCTCTTGCTGGCGTGGGAAAATTGCACTCGCGAGGCAGCGAGGGTGGCTTGTGCATTTGGATTGATTGGATGTGGTGGTGGAAATGGTAGTGAGACGGTGGTCCAACCACGACAATGAGAAGCAGGATGGTTGACAATTTCTTTCCAACCATCATTAGCGGGAGGCTCATGCTGCATAGATACATGTGGGAGTACATGGATTCTGGGAAAATTCGGAGGTTGCTGGAAAGGGGGTCTTTCTGGTCGAGGGTGCAGTATTCCATGGCCAATCCAATTAAAGAATCTAGCTTGGAACAACTGGTTCAATTCTTGCAGGTCAACGTCAAAATAGATGGAAAATCTCGGCCTCCTATGGGCTTGATTTCAATTTCCCCTGCCTCTGTTATTTAGTCCATTGATGCCTCTACTGAAGAAAAACTTATCATGTAGCAACAGTTTGTCAGTAATGAAGCTCTTAATAAACCATACATGAAACTCTGCATGCATGAATCAAAATTTGGCTCTAAAATTACCACGAGATACATTCAAATCCATCCATAATACATCATTTATTAATTTCTATGTGACCAGGGAATGATAGGGTTCATGGGAAATATGGAGGGAGTGTAATTAGTGAAAAAAAATGATAGAATGGTGGGGATCAATATACGAATATCATTCAACAATTAATAAGACAATTAACATTAATGAGACAATCAACTGTGTATTTGAAGATATAAAAAATAACAGTCATCAATCCTTGCCATATCAACCTCTTCTTATTTCAACACAGACCCATCTTTAAAATTAATATCACAGAACATGGATGAAACAAGTGAAATAGGGATCATGGAGGGAGCGTAATTAGGGAAAAATGGTAGAATGATAGGGAAATTTTACGGATAATGTTCAAGTGAAATATCGAAACATGCTATCTCTGATGCAAATTTACAATCAAACTATCTTTCTGTCCAAAATTTTAAAATTTAGACAATACTCTTTTTCGAAAACAATAACCCAATATTGATGCCTTCTTAACAAAATTGCTCACTAGCTTCTGAACTGTATTACACAGTAAACGATTGGATATACCTAGAATTTTATGTAACCAGGATAACCCTGATAACAATACTACCATTATATAACAGAATCAAAACGAACAACATCATAATCGCTACAGGAATACAACCATAATCTTGGAATAGACAAGCCACAATTCATAACATCAACCCCAACAAAGGTCCTTTAAATCCAACAGAGTCATGCAAAGCACCCAAAATAAAATCTCATATCCATCATTTAATCAAAACACCATTCACTGCAACCCCTTTTTTTTTAATTCCATTATGGTCTATATTATTCGATTTGAGCATCAGACATTTCATACACAAGTGCTTTTGCAAATAATAAAATATGACAATTCAACCAAGATATGCAACATTTTCTATCAAAACCATAAGCTTCAACAGACTGTAACTTCCCGTGAATAGGTGAGTGCAACACTTCTTCCATAATTTCCAAGCAAGCGACCACTTAAACCCATGCCTAAGTAAAAGAACAAGAACAATGCTTCCATCAAATTCTGGGTAAGCAATGCCTTCACAGTAATGCGTAGGGTTCAATATGTGACAATGATAGTAAGTGGCAGAGACAACGGGCCAAATAAATTGAGGGTTTGGTAGGTATACAACACGGTAGTTTCACTCCAAGGTGCCTCACATTCATAGTCACAGGGTCGAGGTTATGGTGTGGGTTCATTAGCCACGGAGACCAGAATATCAACCTACAGGCAAAGTATTCCCAAAACACAGAGGTAAGGTAGAGAGGACCCATTCAACAGGGAAGAAAACCCAAACAAAGAACCATAAGCAAGGTAGGCCCAACCACAACCCCCTTTTCAACAAAAAGGCGACCAGTTACATGCAACAAAGGCACCGCGACCTTCTTTAATGCCAATAATCTCATAACAACCACCACACGAAACCAAAGTTTGCAACCAATAAATACACTGTCCGAAAAACATAGTGACAGCTTGAGAATTACACAGACCACGAGCAACAAGAGCCAACATTTGATTTAAGGTCAGAGCGAAGTTCATGGATGTAGAAGTAAGAGAAACCGTATACCTGTAAAATATGGTACAAGGAGAAAAGACCAGGTTGTATACCTCTTCCATGACCGAGAAAGTCGAAGTAGCAACAACTAGCATAGTGCAAATGGCTAGGGTGGCGGGATCGAGGAGAGTAAGAATGACTTGCATTTACTATCGTCACTTCTCCCTTGGCCTTCATTCATGGCTAGTACGAGCCAAGTGCATTTTCCATCTCACGTCCCATTACCATTTCCATTTGACAATACAAACCCAATAATCCAAAGTTTGCATATGTCCAAATTCCAAAATGTGCCAACCCTTGCCCCCATTTTATTAACAAATGCTTATTTTCTTAGGGATGACATTAACATTGCCATCAAAATAATGTGCACCAAAACTATAGCAAAGGTTGGGGTGGTAACCCATACACCACACAATCCATGTAAAATCAAATTCAAACTAGAGTATTATTGCTTCACCTATAAAACAACATATCATATTTTGCAAGAGATAATCAAGACCACATTTTTCACTGTTTTAACTATCTTTCCCAAAATTTCTTATCATAAGCATTTTAACCACGATCTAAAGTGAATAAGCTATAGAATTTGTTTCGCAACCAACACATAGGCAAACCAAATAGAAGTGTTGCTTCTCCACCTGTTAAGAACCAAATATCAATATAGCATAGAAAAACCTCATAAAAAGTACTCAACGCCTTGAAAAAGAGATAATTTCATATAATAAGCCTCTTCGAGGGGGCAACCTCCTTTTACCCCACTTAAATGTTCAAGTACAAGATGA
>ML802556.1:143586-160703 GCA_009831015.1 Picea engelmannii | reverse complement strand
ATGGGGTTCGGCCTAGGGGTATTACATTCCCCTCCCCCTTATTTATGCATTGTCCTCAGTGCATTACATACACATGTATACTCAAAACTTTCAAAAGTCTTCAAAGACAATTACTCTTCCCACATAACATCCTCATGTTCCCAAGTTGCATCCTCAAGACCGTAATAGGTCCACTGGACCTTTACCAGTCCTACCGTGCAATTTCAAAGCGTCTTGACTTTCTGATCCAATATGCACATTGGTTGAATTCGGAACTCACCCTCTTGCTCCACCTTAATCACATTCCAATCAATTACATGATTAACATTATGTATATACTTTTGAAGCAAAGAAACATGGAATACATTATGAATACTCAAGGATGTAGGTAGAGTCAGCATATATGCGACATGACTAATCCTCTTTAGGATTTCAGATGGCCCACAATATCGTGATGCTAGCTTAGAGAAATTTCCTAACTTCAGGGAACTTCATCTTGATTTTACTTTTAGGAACACATGGTCACCCACTTTAAATTCTCTAAAAGTTTGGCCTTTATCTACGCAGTTTTTCTGTCTATCTTGGGGAGCTTTTAAATTTTTCTTTATTTTTACCATCTACTCTTCCATTTCCTGAAGTAAATCTGGCCCAACAACTACGCGGTTTGTTGGCTTATTCCAACTCACAGGTCTGTTACACCTTCTACCATACAGTGCTTCAAATGGACTCGTCTTCAAAGATGTTTGATATCCATTGTTGTAAGCAAACTCTACCAAATGTAAGTATACTTCCCATTTGTTGATCATAGAGACATTTAGTTCTCCTTATTGTTTTTTCCAATGTCTTGGGATCATAATATTGTATCTTATCGCTAATAAATGATGGAAACCCACTCAGGTACCTCTTAATATTCACATGTATGTCCTTGATAAAAGGCAGATATTTCAACAACTCTAAAAATATCCTTTCGTACTAGTCTATGGTCATGCTCCCAAGCTTGAGTTCAAAGATCTCCTTCATTTTCCTATCATAGTAGGAAAATATTTATTTTCAAAATATTTCTTGAATTCCCTCCAAGTAATCTTATTCTCATCAATGTGTTGTACCTGTACATACTAATCCCACCACATTGATGCTTTCCCTTTGAGTTGATAAATGGCAATTCACCTTTCTACATGTGAGGAGTAAGTATGCAACTGGAAGTATTTCCTCATACCTAGAAACCAAGTTTTTGCATCCTCATCCTTCTTATGCTCACCATCAAAAGTAGGAGGCTTGTTCTTATTCATTCCCCCTTGTAGTTCGTCCACCCCAGTCTTTCTCTTATGCTTTCTGACAGGAGATGGACTCGAACTACTACGCGATCTCCCAGCTAAATCTTGGAGAGTGATGGAGATTCTTATCAATACTTTTTTTTTCCTTCTCTCATCATGAGATCTATGTCTTCCTGACCTACTTGTCTCTATCTCCTTGTCCATCTTTTTCTCAATTATGTCCAAGCTTTGTAGCAACTTGATGTTGAAGCCTTCTTGTTCCTCCTTGTCTTTCATAAGCCTGTTGTTATCAACTTTATAACTTTGGATGTCCTTTTACAAACTTTTTATGGTCTCTACCAAGTTTATGCTCTCTTCTAAGCCTTCTATATGTCCATTAGATTATGTACCTTCAACACTTATGCAAGCGTACAACCTTTCCATTTCTTCATCCTAACTATAGGTTCTCTGCGCACCTCCCATGCTTTTAATCTCTACATTGATCCTGACCTGAACTAATTGTTGTTAATTCTGCAAAAAGTGCAGTCAACAAGGTTTGTTAGACTAATTAATGCAACAATTTTATGAAAGCTATGCACAATTTGTCATAATCCTTTCTTTTCCTTTTTCCTTTGGATAATTTTTAACCCACACATCACATTTTTTACGCGCATCACAAATCTATACCTTGCACTAGTGGTTTTCCGCGCAAAATAACTCTACACAACGCAACACCAATACTTAATGCACACATCTATTTCATGTTGATCTCTGGCCCACACAAGTCCAGTGTTGAACCAATTGCTCTGATACTAGAATGTAATGTCCCCAACCTTCCAAGCTGGGCCACGTCACATAATCTCAACATCAACCTCTAGGATATTCTTTGTAGCAACCCAAATTCATTACTGGACCATGCTACTTCAAAATTCCTAGTGCGTGGATACTACTTATAATGCTCCATGTTACAAGTAGACCAGAATGATTGCACACAACCTTAAGATATTGTGCCCAGACTTGTGTTGAGTCTCACTTTACGATTACACTTCTTTTAATACAATTATAGCAGCGGAATAAATATCACAAATCCTATGTGCTCTTTAGCCCTTCAATACACACACACACACACACCGATTCTATCACTTTGTGCGTGTAGACTGCTTCACTGCGCACTCGACGATTCATACCATGCCTTGGTATCATCTAATCATACCACATAGTTTAACATATAAGAATTCTTAGGAACTGTCATACTTCCCATGAGCAACAATATATATATATATATATATATATATATATATATATATAACATTAACATTGCACGGAGTTAACCACAATATGGAGATGCAAATTCATACAGAAGATAAACCCATTTAAAATATAACATTAGAGCACACAATAGTTAACCAAGCATGTGAAGGACACTTATCTCTTACGAAAAGTCACCAACTGTGTACAGGACTCAGACATTCCTCTCGGACATAGACTTTGTCGCTCATAATCTTTCAATGACAGATCGCCCCTGAGCTGGGCTTAAACTCCACGGGAAAAAGGGTTCATATCGCCAGGTTATGGTCCGATATTCAGCAAAAGACTTGGTCCAAGGTGTCGATTGTTGCAACTAGCCTACAGTCCCTCATTCTCCACATGCCTGTCCCACTCCATGAAGTGCACCCCTTCTCTGCTCAACAGTCCTTTGGATACCCCACTTCCCTTCCGGGGCTTCAACAACAAGTCAGACATGAAGTCTCAGAGCCCTGTATCTAATGCCCAACGCACCAGGGAACAATTCCTAGCAAACCCTCACCTAGAGAGAGTGCTCACAGGCCTAACAACCTGCCTCTTCGACAATAAACAAGCCTTCCCAAGAACAAGATTAAGCAAAATAACAATAATTTACAACAAAATACGTATTCCTTTGTAGAGGAAAATTCGTCTGAACGATCCCAGATTGAGTGATAATTTCCCCCAAATTACACTAAGGCCAACAATATGTATTGCGTGCCTTCAATTCGACACTTGTCACTTTTATAACTAGCTTTAGCCACTTGGTGAACCATTCCCATCACTCAGGAACTTAGGATAAATACATATCCATAAATTAAACTTTCGAAAATATTAATAAAATATTCCCTTGACTTAAGCTTCCCCTTTTTCCTTTTCTGTGGAATTTAGCCCCCATCTCTTTTTCATCTAAGTTGAGTCTACGTGCAATGATGTGATTATATTAACAATCTCGAGGGTGATTACATTTACAATATAGGCGCACTGGCCTTTTTCATCCAGGCTCACGAGCCTTAAAGCACATGCATATATATAAAGGCTCTCTGGCCTCAAAACCACGTGCTTAATCTGATGCGTTGTCACATACCCACTACAACAACCTAGATTTTTCGTCCTTTCTTCGAGGAACATAATCCCCGAATTTCTATGGGGCCTAGCGCAGACCATCCCTTCCCTTATCCTCCTCCATGTGATCGTTGGCTATGACCGCAGGCCTTACCAAAAGGCGCTTCCAGCTTTCGCGTTTCAAGATTTTTGTGTGCGAGCTCTCCCCAACTCCCTGTCCCTTGAAATGTTGAAACCCGAAATGGGGTTAACGAGCTCCTTGGCTCCCCTTTTTCCTACTCCATGCGACCACCTCAATGAACACACGCTAACACCAAATGGCGCTACCGGAACTCGACTTTCGAGATTCCTATTGCAAGGAACTCTTGTTCCTTCAATCCCCGAAACCCGAAAGCCTGGTATCATCCGGATCTACGATCCAGATTGTCGACTTGATCAACGGCCCAGATTAAATCCCGACGTTCTATCTTCCAGGATTTTGGCGGGGTCTTCACTCCTATCTCCCCGATCTCCAGAACCCCAACGACTTTAGATCTTGACCACGCGTCCTCTACAAATGGACGGTCCAGATTCTTTTGGAACTCGAAATGTCGATTCCCGAATTTAGACCCTTGATTAACTGCTAGTGCCTACCTCCTCCTTCTACCACACGACCCTGTCCTGTGACCTAGGGCTCCTCCACAGAGCGCGTCGGGGTTTCGTATACCGGGATTTCGCGACTTGCGAAGATGAGGGGTCTTTCCCTTTGGTTTCCCGGATGTCGAAACGCCAAAACTTATTCACACTAAACTAGCTCATCCACAGAGCGCGTCGGGATTTTGTATACCGGGATTTTGCGACTTGCGAAGATGAGGGGTCTTGCCCTCTGGTTTCCCGGATGCCGAAATGCCGAAAGTTATTCACACTAAACCAGCTCATCCACAGAGCACGTCGGGATTTCGTATACCAGGATTTCGCGACTTGCGAAGACGAGGGGTCTTTCCCTCTAGTTTCCTGGATGCCGAAACGTCGAAACTTATTCACACTAAACCGGCTCATCCACAAAGCGCGTCAGGATTTCGTATACCGGGATTTCACGACTTGTGAAGACGAGGGGTCTTGCCCTCTGGTTTCCCAGATGCCGAAACGCCGAAAGTTATTCACACTAAACCGGCTCATCCACAGAGCACATCGGGATTTCGTATACCGGGATTTCGCGACTTGCGAAGACGAGGGGTCTTTCCCTTTGGTTTCCCGGATGCCGAAACAACGCAACTTATTCAAACTAAACTGGCTCATCCACAGAGCGCGTCGGGATTTCGTATACCAGGATTTCGCGACTTGCGAAGATGAGGGGTCGAGGTGTTAACACCTGTGCTCCTCCTCTAGATCCATCGGTCTTGAAAAATCTGGGGTATTTCCGAAAGGATTCCGACCGTTCGTCTACCAAACGATGGGGTATTCTCTTTCGATAAATGGTACTCGCTATCCTTTCTGAGCTTGATTCACGAGATTCAACCTATCGGGGCTTCAAACTCCCACGACTTCGAAACCTGAGAGAACTACTCTTTCTTGTACTAGGTTTCCAGACCCAGGTCATCTGGACCTTCAGATGATTCTTGGGTAATTATCCCTAGGCTTGGTGACCTAACTGAGATGCCTTCCTAATTCGCCGAGCTATGAACTCTGTGACCGGGGTAAAGTAAACTCGTGGGTTTGCTATAACGGTAGTCTTTTCAAGGAACTCACTCCAACTCTAAAATGTGAGGAAACTCCCCAAAAAAAGGTGCCTTCAGGAATTTAAACCAGGACAGAGTGCGAGTCATGTAGATGGGACAATTCTCAAGAGGACAGACTCGTATTATGAACTTATTCATTCTATACATAAACCGATTATGGTCATACATAAGTATAGGCATGCATCCATTATTCCCAATCAAAACACAAGACAATCACTTCTATACAGAAACCATTTATGAGCGTATAAACATGAGCATGCATCCAGGATATTCAATTCAAAATACAAGACATAAACACTTATCAGAAACACCAGGCGTGACGCGACTGCTGAGAGGGGTGCTCGTTTCCACCCAATCGTAGGCTCAGTGACTCTAAATGGATTTACCACTAGCCACCCCCGAGCTAGACCACGATGCTTGAGATTCAGTCTCCTACTTCCAGCTCAACGGAAGTTAAGGACGAAGGTTACCCTCCTTCTCCTTTGTTCAGAACTCCTTGTATTTCCAGAGTTCCTCCGGGTTCTCTTTCGCGATCCCTATCGCGCGTGTTCTCTCTTCATGTTCCCCACACTTCCTTTCTTGCCTTTTCTGCAAGATTGCGTGTGGTGCGATTTCCCCCGTCCGTGGTCAGGTCTGAGAGCTTCTACGGATGGACAGTTCCCCCCCCTCATTAACTCTTGAGGAGCCTCCCCACCTACCATCCTGACGGTTAATTCATTCCAGGGTCAGAGAGTTGCTCTTGGTCTTTGAGCAAGTAAAAACCAGTACGATATTGGTTCGGTGGAAGTTAACGCAACCATTCCAGGTCCCTTCCACCACCTCTCATTAACCATCGTGGCCTCTTTTAGCACATCCCCTCCCCAGCAGTCATGCAACACATATTCATAACATAATTTACATTCATCGACCTTTTATACAAAGGTCCATCAAATCAAACATTCACATCTTTGAGTTTGCCATAGTTCTTGGCCAATATAATTATTTTTACAGATTGGGGGAAACAGGGTGTTACATGCGCGCAAGAGTCTGGGATGTGCACACTCTTATTTTGATGTTCCATCCTCAAACACTTTCACTAGTGCGTGCTACACTATAAAATGTGCACTTTCTTTCTTTGATGCACAATCCTTGCGCAATGAACAAACTATGGAATGTGCGCACAAAACTGAATCCAAGACTTCATAACAACAACTCACCAATGTATATATATATATATATATATATATATATATATATATATATATATATATATTACACTTGGGGTTCGACCTAGGGGCATTACAGAGCATAAGTGGGAAAACGTGTCCATGGACTTCATCACAGGTTTACCTAAAGTACAAGCCAAAGATTGTATATATGTGGTGGTCGATCGATTGACCAAGTTTGCACATTTTTTTTCTATGCCCTCATAATACAACGCAACACATGTGGCATAGTTGTTCTTCAGGGAGGTATTTAGACTCCATGTGTTGTTGAAGTACATTATTAGTGATAGAGACAAAATGTTCCTTAGTGCATTTCGGGAGGAGCTGTTGAGGTTGGCTGGCACAAAGTTGACTCCTAGCACTAGTTACCACCCCCAAACAGATGGTCAGACATAGATTGTGAACAAGTGGCTCGAGGGGTATTTATGTAACTATGTGTCCGAGCATCAGAAGGAATGGGTTAAGTTGTTGCATTTGGGGGAACACTGTTATTATACCTCTTATCATATGTCCATTGGTATGACCCCCTTCCGAGCATTATATGGCTATGATGCTCCTTCATTTGTTGATTTGGAGTTTGGGGATAGTAGGGCTCCCAAAGCCAAGGATTGGATCCAGGAGAGTCAAGACATCCTAAAGGCTCTCAAGGACAATTTACAGGTGGCACAAAATAAACAAAAGATTTATGCAGATAGGCACAGAGTCGAGCACACGTTTGAGGTGGGGGACTTGGTATTTTTGAGATTACAACCATATAGACAATCTTCATTGAAGAAAAGTGGTGCTGAAAATCTTAAGCCCCACTTTTATGGCCCCTACACGATGATCCAGAGAGTTGGAGAGGTAGTTTATGAGCTCGAGTTGTTGGAGAGAAGTAAGATCCACAATGTGTTTCATATTTCATGCCTCAAGAAGGCATTGGGAAAACAGGTCACTACTTCGACAAAGTTACCTCCATTGGATGAGGTGGGGAAGTTAGTGTTGGTTCTTGAAGAGGTTTTGGAGGTCCGAGAGAGGAAATCACATAACAAGGTGATATGAGAATACCCCATCAGGTGGAGAGACTTGTCGACAAAGGATGCCACGTGGGAAGGCGACAAGATCTTGCAACATCCTAACTTGCAGTTGCTTGAGGACAAGCGATCTCGGGAAGGGAGGACTGTAATGTCTCTTTCCAAATGATCTCCCAGAAGATTAACATGATAACCTAAGTCATTCTCGTAGGCTATAATCAATGGAAAAAGGGGATTAATTAATTATTTAATGTCATTAAAGCGGAAAAGTAACTTTTAAAAAGTGACATTGAGTAATTAATAAAAAGGGGTGTTTTAAGTGACTTGAGTTTATAAAGTCACTTTACTTTATTAAAAGGGTAAAAGGGTCCAAAAAGGGTCAACGAGGGAATAACAGGAGAATGAGGCGCCCTCTCTCATTATGCAATTATATTTTTCTAAAACAAAATTGAGAGAGCTCTTGTGGCTTTGGCTCTTGGGATGAAAAATCCTAGAGAAGTTTGGGATTGGGTTCGGTGGTGAAACTATCCACCCTAGCTAATCGAAGAGGAGGGATCACTCATATTTCTCCATTGTGCTTCACTGTGGCTAAGTATTTCATCTTTTGGCAGCTGAGTTCTTGTTTGTAGAGGTCGATTTGGGGTTTGTGGAGGTCAAGTTTACCTTAAAGCTGCATTTTGGTGATTGTGGGCAGTGTTCTCTTTTATTAGGGATCAAGTTACTCTTGGGGGCTAGTTATTGGTTGAGGAGGGCGATTTATTTAAATGTTGGGAGAATTTCTAAGTATAGGGGCCGAGATCTTATTGTAGGAAGGTTGAGCTCACTTGCTAGGCCGAGTTTCTACTGGTTGGGACCAAGTTTACTCATGTCGGGGTCATTTTACTCTTGTTGGGATGACTCCTAATGGCTAGGTGAATATTATCTTTGCTGGGGCCAAATTTTTTAAGTGGGGAGCACCATCCTCTGTAGAGACTGATATATGTCCGCAGAGACCGAGATTTCCCTTACATGGAGGCTTATTTGCCTCATAACAAGGCCATACTTTGATGATGAGTCCACATATCGTTCTTGTTGTCCATACTCTCCTTGTGGGACTGATTTGGACCACTATTATCATATAGCTTTGTAATAGGTCAGAGTTCCAGTAATAAAACCAAAACTTGTGATATTTCTTTGTTGTTTAAGTGGTTAAATGTAGTTATTTCTATGGGTTCCTTGTTGTAATATTTGGTGTGCATATCTGAAAATTGTATGTGGTATTGAACACTAAATAATCTCTTGTGAATGACATGTAACCAACCCAACAATAACCTATACACAAAATAATAACAAACAAAGTTTATATTTGGGGTTTAAGGTGTGACTGAAAGGTGTCCTCGAAAATAAGTTACAACTGACAACGAAAGGGTTTATCAGTAGAGAGTGGGCATCTTTACTAACTATTTGAAGAAACATATACATTGTTAAACTAAGTGAAAATCCAAAAAAAATTAGTGGGGATTTTGCAATGACCCATTGGCGTAACCATTCTTTGGTACCACTTTGCAGTGTGCTTGGACCACCACCCCTAGCCACTAAGGCACTTGATTCAAAATTTATTTTGCATTCCCAATGAAACAAATAATGTAAATAAAACCATAACTTATTCTCCACAAATCCTGATAGGAATTTCATGATCATGTCATGTATATATCTTAGGTAATAACCGAAATTCTAGAATTAAGGAGCACATATGCAAAACATAGACCAACCATATAAGCATAAAGTTAAATGCTTATCTTTAAGCAAGAATTTGTGCAACAAATTGATGCAAATGAATGATTCACCACCCAACCATAAGAATTTGTTGTAGATTCCACCTCCAAGTTATGCTATAAGATCACAAGGGTGAATGATAGACATTGGCTCCAATTCTCTCCCATCCCGACCCATAATACTTAATAAATATAGATGGAACCAAACCCCTACCATAGATTCCCTCAAGGAAAGCTTCTCCAAGCATCTCACCCAACCTTCTAGCAGTCACAAACCTCTCCTTCTCAACTATACAGAACACAAGGTCAATATATTATTTCTTTGCTATATAGTCCCTTAAGAACCCATCCCTTCTAGTACTCCATTGTAGGCATGAAGAGTTTGGGCTATTGATTGCTCTTGGGGAGTACTTGGAATTGGTAGACCTTGGCTCATTTGTAGTCAACAATTAACTCAAAGGAGTGGGTAATGGGATTTCGATATGCCTAGCTCTTTGCTCTCTCTACAACCATGGATTCTCTCTTCAAACACTACCTATGCCTTATCCTTCTAGCTACAACCCTCTCGCTTGACACATGATCTCATGTTCCTTAAGCTCATGGGTTTCTATTGTTGGTTACAGGGCATGGAAGGTCATCCATCATTGCAACAAGAGGGAGATTGGAATGATAATTGAAGAAGAAGAGGGTCTCCCAATGAAAATTACATATTACATCACTCCACATGAATGGGGCATATTTGGCTTCCCCAAGGATGTGATAGATTTCCTTGGTACACATAAGTCAAAGGTAGGTGGGAGAAATTTTTAATGAAGCATGAAAAAGAACACAATACTTCTCCAACGACATTTGGTGACAATATTATAATGGGTTACTCTTCTGAATGACACCCTTTGCTCTTCCTTTCTCCGAGCTCATTACCCCTTGCCACTTCTCAAACAACCTTTTAGGTGGTTATTATATTACTCGTTATGGTTTGGTTTTATAACATTTAAACATTACACCAAAACCAAGGTCACAACTTAGAATCATGACCACTTACTAGTCGAGCCTTTCCCTTGGGCTCCGAACCATCAATACATACAAACCATATTTACAATTTACATTAAAGAGTTGCTACAATTCAACCCTCTCGACTTAGACACTTGTCGAATAAACCACATCATTATGGTAGATATTTTGGATTGAATTGTGTTTTAGTTTTGAAACATTCCCAATGTTTCAAAAGCATCATAATTATGACGAACTTTGGAGATCTACATTCTCAAACTACATTATTACAATGATGCATGATTTAGTCTATTATAATATAAGGTTAAAATTAAGATATTTCATAAACAATTTGATAAAATAGATCTCTAAATATCACTACAACTTAGAGTAATAATTATTTTTACAAGTCTACTTACTAACTTAGACAAATGATTATATAAACCAAATCAAATAATTATTTTTACAAGTCCAGTAACAAATGATTACTTTCACATGTAAACCAAATCAAATAATTATTTTACAAGTCCAGTGACTAGCTTAGCCAAATGATTACTTTCACATTTACGCTAACTAACTGAATTTGAACAAAATCAATTCTAACAAAATTAGGATAGTTTTCTTTGATATCTAGCCTAATTCAAAGAGATTATTAATGTTTGAATTTTTAAATGAGGTGCATATAAAATGTGAGGTTATCTTACAGACGTAGTCTCCTTTAACCCTTTTACCTTAGAGTACCTTACTTGATGAGGCAAAAGGAGCTCAAGCAACTAAGCTAAGGTTCTTTATGCCCGAAAGCAAACCTAGGTTCTTCTCGAGTCAAGTGAACGCTTTTATTAGGAATTTACTGATATACTCTTCATGATAAATCAGGAGGGTGTCGCCCAAGTCTGATGCACTCCATGCAACAACAACGAAGGAAGAAGAAACCAGTATTAGGAACAGAGCAGTAGAAGAGAGGAGATGGAACGGAATAAGAAAGAATAACG
Organism: Picea engelmannii; assembly: GCA_009831015.1. Taxonomy (NCBI): domain Eukaryota; kingdom Viridiplantae; phylum Streptophyta; class Pinopsida; order Pinales; family Pinaceae; genus Picea; species Picea engelmannii. Next base: position 149,450 of record ML802556.1, on the reverse strand, counting down.
GATGAAATGGAATATGAAAGAATAACAGGGACGCCACCATTAGAGAAAGATGGTTGTGAAGAACCACAATAACACCATCGCCGAAGGCAGAAGCAGCAGAAGAAGAAATCGAAGACAATGAAAGAAAGAGAACAGAGAACATCAGAGGAAGATGAGGAAGATCACGACCGACATCAGAGGCACCCAAGTAAGCAAAATTTTCGTAAATCACCAACACATACAAGTCTTCTTCTACATTAACAGTAGCCATAGTGGGATTGATAATTCGCCTCTGTCAAAAGGGCATGTAGATATTACTCGTTTATTACCAACAAAACCCAAAATACCCACACCCACATCACCGAAGAATCGGTGTTGTGGGTTTTCAACCAAAAGCAGCATGCCCATGCCCCCCAGGGTTGCAGATGGCGATGAAGATGCATTGATAAGCAATGTGTGTGCAATGGTCCGAGAAGAGCGTTGGAATGATTTGGGGGCCTCCACACTGCTGAAATCCACGCTGGCCCCTCTTCATGTATCTCAAATTCTTGTGAAGCTAAGAGAAGAAGCCGCATTGGCTCTTAAGTTCTTCAGATGGGCAAGCCAACAGCAAGGTTTTTATCATACTACAGAATCACATTGCATGATTGCCCACATACTCTATAAGGGCAGAATGTATCATCACGCCCAAGAGATCCTCAAGAGTCTTGTGAGGGCACAGAAACGTGAACACCCAAGTCGAAACCTGTTTGACATGGTGAGGGCAACACGGAGGGCATGTAATTCGCCTTCCAGAGTGTTCGATGCCCTTTTGAGGACTTACACCGAAGCTAGGATGCTGGAAGAGGCCTCTGAAGTTTATTATAGAATGAAGAAGTTTAGGATTGTTCCCACCGTTTATGCCTGCAATATGCTTATACATAGTTTTTGGAAGTCCAATCGAGGGGACTTAGCGAGGAAGTTCTTCGCAGACATGACAGGCAGTGGGGTTCTTCCCAATGTTTTTACATACAATATTATGATTAATTTCATCTGCAAAGAGGGGGATTTGCAGTGTGCAAGGAGCCTTTTTAATCAAATGAAAGAGATGGGCTGCCAACCGGACATTGTTACTTACAATTCACTAGTTGATGGATATTGCAAAGAAGGCAAACTGGAGGAAGTGAAGGGGTTGTGTGATGAAATGCAGGAAACTGGTTGCAAACCCGATGTCATTACTTACAATACTCTCATTGATGGGCACTGCAAGCAAAGGCAGCTACAGAAAGCCTTAGATGTCCTCAATGAGATGAGAGAAAATGGTATCTTGCCCAATGTGATCACTTTCAGTACAGTTATTGATGAACTCTGTAAGGAAGGCATGATGCAAGAGGCGAACAAGGCCTTCGAGGCCCTGAGAGGACATGGCTTACATCCCAATGAGTTTACATTTACTTGTCTTATTGATGGAAATTTTAAAGAGGGTAATCTGCAAGAAGCTGCCAAACTTTATGATCAAATGGTAGAATCTGGTTTAACTCCTAGCRTTGTCACATACGGGGCTCTTGTTGATGGTTTATGCAAGGAAGGAAAAGTACAGGAAGCTGATGATCTTTTCAAGAAAATRTCGGAGAGTACCATATCTCCTAACAAATTTATATTCACTGCCTTAATTGATGGGCATTTCMATYAGGGAAATATGCRGGAGGCMGTGGAAATTTTTGATAAAATGCAAGAGCAAGGTATTGAACCAGAYGTTMAWGTCTATGGTSCTGTTATCCAAGGCCTTTGCAATCTATGTCAGTTACAGKAAGCCAAAAAAGTCATCAATAGAATGATGGAAAGGGGTCTGGAAATCAATGATGTTATCTATAGTATATACCACTCTCATTTATGCACATTTTAATGAAGGCAATATGCAGGAGGCTCTCAATACGCATAGTGAAATGTTAGACCAGAGTATTACTTCTGATCTCATCTGTTATTCCGTGCTCATTGATGGGCTTTGCAAACAAGGCTCACTACACGAGGCAAAAATTTGTTTTGATAGACTAAAGGAGTCAGGTATGTCAGTCACCGAATGCAGTCACTTACACATCACTCATTGATGGGCTTTGTAAAGGCAGCAGTTTGCAGGAAGCTAAGCTGCTCTTCAAGGAAATGTTAGAAAACAATTTGGTTCCTGATAAGATCATTTATACTGCCCTTATTGATGGAAATTTAAAGGAGCGTGATATGCATGAGGCTCTTGACTTGAAAAGGAAAATGATAGAGAGTGGTATTGAACCTGATTTATATACATATTCTTCTCTTATATGGGAACTTAGTAATGAAGGCTTGATGCAAGAAGCAAATTCTATTTTTAATGAAATGAATGGGAAGGGCATTGTGCCTGATAGTATTGTTTATAGTATCTTGATGAAAGGACATGTCAAAATAGGAAATATGGAGGAAGTTTACAAGCTGCAGAGTGATATGGAAGAAAGAGGCATAGCCCCAATATAATTACTTCTTTCAGCCCCATTAAAAACCATTGTAATAATGAGAGCCCATAAATGATAAAGGGTTGTTAAGGGTTTTGATGAAACAACAAGAAGAAAACGTGCATCTTTAAGTTCTGTTTCATAGAAAATTTGGCATGTTCACCTTTCCATCAGCAAGTACAGGCTTCATCATTCAAAATGGATGAATGACATCAGGTTATTCTCAGCTGTGAAATTCTCATAGCCCTGATGGCTATCATCGAATGCTTCATGTGTATTCCTGCAATGGATCATGACATTGAGACCTCTTATAAGGTTCCACTTGAATTTTGATCTTTCTGAGTGGAGCCATTGATGTGAGTCAACCTAGAAGTGACTTACTCTTTGTTGCTTCGACTAGTAAGGTTGACATTGGACAATCACTATGATGTGCACCTGTGCAATTGTGATATTTGATTTCTATGTTGGACACTTAGTAGACTTTGAAAAGAGCTTTCTCAACTTGGAAGACTGGGAATCGTTGGCTGTCAATTCAATTGGTTAGATTTCAATCACCTCTCTTTCTTGATTTATCAGAGCAGGATTGCAGTCAGTGGACAGCATTTTCAGGGGTATTACTTTACACATAAACATATGTTTTAACTTGGAATGCTGTTGGAAGCAGTAGCTGTTACTTCAATATATCCAATTTCAATCAACTGTCTTTCTGTATTTATAAATGCGGGATTACATTCAGTGCATCCCATTTTAGGGGCATTATTCTGCAAGTAAAACATAGTGACACTGACATATTGCTTTCGAAGAGTTCTGAAATCACTGTGGCACAAAGGTACGCTTATAAGAAAAAATAAAAAATTATACCAAGGACAACTTTTATGACTGGAAGATTTTATGTTTCTATTTGCTTAAANGTAAAACATAGTGACACTGACATATTGCTTTCGAAGAGTTCTGAAATCACTGTGGCACAAAGGTACGCTTATAAGAAAAAATAAAAAATTATACCAAGGACAACTTTTATGACTGGAAGATTTTATGTTTCTATTTGCTTAAAGGATAGACACTAGCCTGTTATCAGGAAAAATAGATGAATATTTATATTCTTAGTATCTTACATAATACAATAATCTGGACATTTATATTTCTCAGAAGATACTAGATAGTTCATAGGTGTTTTGGATCTTGTCCTTTTTCTGATTAAATTGCCATTGATCATGTGCATTAGATGCAAACCAAATTATAGGAATAATCAACAAGTCTATTAGTGAAGTCCGATGGGGATTTGAGCTGGAATGGAGCAAAGAAAGGTGAGACTTTGATTCATCAAGCTTTAATGTTGAATATGTGTCTTCAGGCTGTCAATCTTGTTGAATTAAACAACATTTCTGCAAGTATTGTCTGTATGTCTTTACCAAGAAGCAGTTTCAGATCCATTTTTGGAAAATGTGAACAGTAGACTTCAGCAGCCAATGTGGAACTGGTAGAACTATATGAAGAATCATTCTTAAGGCATGATTGATAACTTGAATATCTCTGTCTTTAGTATCTTCAATTTATCCATATGAAATTCCAGGCAAAGACTCAAGTGTTGGTCTAATTCTGTTTCATTCAGTCCAGTTATTTTATAATTGAATTGCATCCTTTCAAATTGCTATTTACAAAATCTAGCTGGCCATGAATATCCATCCTATTACTGTTCTTATTATTGATAAATCTCATGGTCTTACAAACATTTTGTATCCACTGTTTCGACTTTTAAGGAATGGGTGTAGCTGCCAAAGCTACAACCAAAGCATTTGAAAGTGGATCACTTCACACGGGTGATTTAGGAGTCATTTGTCTTGATGGCTACCTTGAGTAGAAGGATAGATCAAAAGACATTATTATCTCAGGGAGTGAGAATGTTAGTGGCATTGAAGTTGGGATTGTTGTTTATGCTCATCCACATGTACTTGAAGCTACAGTTGTAGGGCAACCTGATGATTATTGGGGTGACTGAAAGATTTTGTTGAAGAAGAATTTACTCCAGAAAACACCATCAATTTCCACGGCTTCATTTACCACATTATATCAGTGTTACCAACATCGGCAATGGCAAAATATCGCTGAGGGTTTGAAAACGAAAATATCGGCAATATCGGGGAAAATATTGGTAAATATCGGAAAATGTCGTAAGAACAAAAACAATACAAAAATATTCATTTTTTTTCAATTTTTTAAATATCTAAAGCATCAACAACATCAAATAAATGCATTTCCACATAAATATGAAAAGATAACTCATATATAAGATGTATAAGATGTCTAGTAAACTCAAATACATCATAGTCTACAGACCAACACTGAATCATGTCCTGACTCCAGAGTCTAAAGCCTCAAAATATCATCAAAAAATATAATAAGTGACAAATGTATGTCATCATCATGAGTCATCTTCAATGAAATCAAATAAAGTCTAATGATTCGCTCTGCCCCTTTTACGGGAAAATGTGATAGCTTTTCCTCTAGAGGAAGAAGCCCCTGGGATTGGCACTTGACTCTGACGTCCTGTAGACGAAGCAAGAGCTAGACTTTGGTGTCCTCTATTGGTGCTACTGCCAAGTACAACTCCCTCTGTCCGAGTTTGTGAAGATGGTGGAAGACTCTGCTCTGTAACATCCCCCTCCGCCTCCTCCTCCTCCTCTGCTACTGCCCCCTCTACCTCCTGATGTATCCAATCAGGCATCGATTCCAAGATAGGCCTCTCAGACTCAACCCCCTCCATTCAACACTGGTGTCAATCCCATCCAACGAAATGGTGTCCACATCAGGTGTTTTCTGAATCTGCCTCACCAACAATCGGAGATTGTAGTAGATATATACCATGTCATTGAGGCGCTGGGATTCCAACCTGTATGAGGGCCATAAATTATAAATTAATAATAATATTATAATTATAATGAATTAAAAATTTAATTTGAAAATTTGTAACCTGTTGCGCTTCTTGGTGTGTATTTTATCAAATGCACTCCAGTTGCGCTCGCATCCTGAAGAGCTACATGTTTGGCTAAGCACACGAATGGCAAGTTTTTGTAGATGGGGTACTCTACCACCATAGCTTGTCCACCAAGCATCTACAACAAATCAGAGAAACATAAGAAAAGACATTGAAATTTGAAAGTTAAAAATTGAAAGTTACAAAGTTGAAAGAAAAGACATTGAAAGTTGAAATTTGAAATTTAATGAAGTTTACCTGGCATTTTGGTCTTCCTATCAGCTATAGCCATTTGAAAGCCAAAAGTCCAACCAGACATCCTATATATTTCCATTTCTTTGGAAATCTCTGCGCGTTCTTCATGACTTAGCACCATTCTCTCAACACATGTGAGGAATCCTTCCATAACCTCAACATCAAATCTAAAACCACATGAGTAAGAGAATGCG